>JALPQD010000118.1:3316911-3869411 GCA_023101885.1 Typhlomys cinereus
TGTATGTACGTGTGTGTGTGTGTGTGTGTGTGTGTGTGTGTGTGTGTATGTGTAGAACCATGGGTGAATTCGGGAACCACCATGGACCACCTCCACCTCCTCCTTGTTTACTTTGCTCCGGGATAAACAGGCTTTGCCCTACCAGGACCAGAAATGCAGGCCGCCAGCGCTTCTGCCTGGTGTCTATACGGGGGTCTAGGATCTGAACTCAGGACCTTCCGCCTGCAAGGCAGAGGCTTAACCCCTGAACCACCTCTCCAGCCCCCTATCTTGTTCTTTTGAGGTTGGGTCTCTAATTAAACCCAGACCTTGCCTATAGGGGAAGTGTAAATAGCAAGATTGCGCTGCAGATCCCTAGCTCTTCTTTCCAGGGACTGGAATTATAGGCTGGCTTTCACAATAAACTAGAAACCCAAAATATGGCCTTTTTGTGTGTTGGCTTTCATGATAGAACTTGGGATCCAAAATATGGTCCTTTGTGTTTGCTTGGTAAGTCCTTTATCCACTGAAATCTCTTCAAAGCTTCCTTCCCTTTTTTTGAGACAAGACCAGACTGGATCCAAACTCAGGATTCTGTCTCTACTGAAATGAAATGACAGGTCTGTGTTATCTACATCCCAACTTTTATTCTCTCTCTCATGACCCATCTTTATTTAAATCATTTTAACCTGCTGATGATGTAATTAAATGTGTCCTGATCCTTATTTTATGTATAATTGCTCTCATGCAATTCTGACTTTTCCACTTGAAAGTTTATCTAGATATGATCAAAGAGTGTTCCTCCATCCCACAATGCCTTCTCCCAACACTAAAAATCATTCTAAGATTCAAGAACCACAGTCAGCAATCTCATTGTATATTTCCTGCAGTACAACACTTGTACTTCACGCTTCTCCTTTGGGTCACACATGGCTCCAACATTAGCTGCCAGGCCTTGACATTTAATTCTCCCATTTGGGATGATGATCTAAGCAAAGATCTGTTCTGGTTAAGCTTTGTCTCCAAGTCAGGATTTAGTTAGAAAATACCATTCTCTTTCTTTTTCAAATGTGTGCATTCTTTGTGTGTGTGTGTGCGTGTGTGTGCGTGTGTGTGTGTGTGTCTGTGTGTGTGTGTACAAGTCATTTGAATGTGTGTATCTGTGGAGGTCCAAGGGTAACTTCAGGCACTCTGGATTGCTCTACCTCTTTATTATTATTTTGTTCTTGGGCTTCCAAGGCTCTGACTCCAAGGACCAGAATTTCAGGTTGCTGCCATTTCTACCTGAGTTTTTGTTTTGGTGTGTTTTGTTTGATTTTGGAGGATCTGGGGATCTGATCCATCTCCCCACTCTGAAAATCCCATTTTTATGGAATCTCACCATTATTGCTGAAGTCCACCAGGCCTGATTATTAGATTTTCTTAAAATGGTGTTTTCCATGAAAAAAATAGAAATTATTTCAGCCTTTGTATCATGGAATATATATTGTCTGGATTACATGGTCATTTACAAAAGGTTCTAGAGAAGCAGCTTTGTGGACAGTGTGTCATGCAAAGGATTCCTGTGGGGAGCATGGCAATATAATAGAATCAAGTAGAAAAATAGAATGGAGATTTAGGAATGAGACCTTTTAGAGTTCTCTGACTACATTAGGGAGATTTTGCGGCTGATATGAGCAAGCACAGCAGAACCTAGAGACTGACACAGTGTCTGAGGAGCAGGAAGGGGCACAACACGGGGAAACATGCAGCCGTGGCTGCATTGGTGTTGACCAGCCACTTAGAGGTTTCATCAAGGACAGACAGATACAGAGTGATGGTGGCAGAGGCTAAATAAAAGAGCACAAAGTTGGTCGCTAGCATCAGGATGCTTTGGGTGGCTCTGGTCTCGGGGGACATCCTAGCAGACAGGGAACTGTGAATGTGCCAAACACTCTGCTTGTGCCTGAGCAGCACCATCACCATTGAGCTACTGGCCCATGTCATGAACCCCAAACACAGGATATCAGTAGAGGTCAACAAGGTAGAATATAATAAGACAATTAGTTGCTCATGTTTCACATTAGCACAACATCCCAAATCTCTAATTGTGGTTAGATTTCTTCTATTCCCCAGGCCAGTAATGCTCATGGGAATAAGGACATTGATCATTGGCTGTGAAACCCAGCACAGGGCTATAGAGAATGAGATGATCTTGGAAACACTTACCCTGAGCAGTAGCCACTTGGGATGAACAGAGCTGACTGTAATGGCCTGAGAGATACTCAAGAGAGATGTGGAACAAATGGAGACACCTCTGCCCACTCGATGGAAGTAAAAGACAAGTTTACAAGCAACATCATCAAGAAAAGAAGCAAGGCCAAAAGCAGTCATTGTCTGAGGAATTCCTTTGGAGAGGAGAACCATGATGTTGGCATAGGTCAGGTGTTTGATGGTCAGGTCTGTAGATTTCATGGTGACTCCAGAGAAGTCTTTAAAGATAAATTGGCAAAGCAAGGTTGAGTTTCCCAGGATTCCCAGTGCAATCTGGGACAGAAAGATGAATCCCATGACTAAGTCTCTGGAGGTCATTTCAAATCTTCCTGGGATTGTCACTCAATATCAGATACAGAACCCCTCACAGACATGCAGGACAGACTTCCTAAAAGTTGACCTTTTTGAAGGCATATAAAATGCCAATGTCACCGGATGAAAATACACCAACTAGACCTGGTCTTGTGGTTTCCTCCTTGCTAGACAGCTTTCATAGACTAGAAATTGCAATGCAAGTTGCTGTTAGGGAAGATTGATCAACAATGTCACCAATCTGTGAAAGCTGTAAGCTGCAATAAGAACCACCTTGATAAGAGGCAGCGATCAATAGTGATATGAATGACAAGCAGGTCACTGACAGTTTTGTGATTGCAATAAAGACCCACCTTTCAACAGGGGTTTCATTTGTGGTATTGTATACAAGCACAAGAACCTATGGAAATGATATATTAGTCTTATGGGGTTTATGATTTACTAAGTTTCGAGTATAAAAATACTAAATTGAACCTTTTAATCATTTGCCGTTATATTCTTGGACTGGAAGAACAGCTAGAATCTTCTATTTGCAAGACTACACCTGGCCAAGTTACAGATAATATGTGAATTGCCCTGTTTGACCCTGAAAAGGACATCCAAATCATCTGTTCCATATTCCAAGGTTCAGGAAACATCAAAGAAATAGGTGCAGTAAGACAGTAAAAACTTGAAAGGGAAAGGTGAATTGGCCAGACATTATCTTATGGACATGACATTAATTCATTACATGATGGAATTTTCCAGAAGACCTGTATGAGATTTGTCCTATGAACGTTTCACTGTGGGAAGACAAAGATCTCAAGAAACCCACTATTCCCCTGTGAGGCTGATGAGGGCTAATGCTAATGTGGAAGAAAGAGGGATGATGCTTTCTTCGATGGTTTACCCATTGATGAATGATTCATGTTCCAGCAAGTGCTCAGGCCCATGCTGTCAAAGGCACCCTAGGTGAAACACAGTGGGCCACACATGCAGAAAGAACTGAAAATAGAAAGGCAGGGCAGAGGGATTATAATGTGAAAAGAAAAGGAGATGGGATTGTGAATTAAAGTGTGAAAATATCATAAATTCAATATATTTTTGTGTGAAATTCTAAAGCTTTAAAAATGCCAGACTCCTCAATAACAACATTGTCCATTCACAAGTAAAGATAAAACTTGTCGGTTAATGAGATGTTCTCTATGTTTCAATGTATTTTCTACTGTTTGAAGTAGAGATCATTATTCCTGGCATTATGGGGAAAGAGAAACTCTCTATTTCAGTTACTGGAAATCAGCAATTTTCACAATATGCTACAAAAATGAATAGCTGATTTAAATTTCCCAACAACCTTATACCAGGGATTCAAATGGTAAAATACTTCAGATGAGTGTCCTGGGTGCAAAGACACTACTAGTTTTCCAGAACCTCCCACCACTACTGGTAAGGCATACAAGAGAAGCAAGACCCTCTGACTGCAATAAAATAGTGTGCAGCCTCAGATAGAGGCTGCACATGAGCATGGATTTGTACATGCCTACACATGTTTAAGCACATGCCTGTTCAGAAGTGCTTTTATCGATTGTTTTTCTGAAGACTCTCAGGTATTAATTCCTGCTCTGCGCCCAAGTTGATGTAAATTATTTTCTTTTTCATCCTTTCCTGTGTTATTTTGAAGGACAAAAATCATCATAAAGCTATTTTCCAATATTCCAGTGATTTCAGAAAATGAAAACATCATGCCTGATCATTGATCAAAGGTAATGTAGATGAAACACAGTCATTAATCAGCTTTGGTCAGATAAGAATAGATCAACCTCACAGACTCACTAATTAATCAATTAACTTTTTTCTTAGTCTGTGGCTAAAAGTGGATGGATAGGCTATTACAGAACTATAAGATCAGAATATCTTCTTTTTAATCTGATGTCTGGCACATTCCGTAGTAAAAATGTATTTCCCTTATTTCAATTCAAAAAGCTATCATGCCATCACAGAGATTGTGTCAATCAGGGAGCATTGTTCAGCAATGTGATGCATATTACTATATAATTATAATGAAATATGCAAATGTGGAAGCTATGGCACAAGTGAGTAGCAAAAGAAGACATTTAAAACTGGATTCAGTGAGAGGATTACCTCCGTGTGAGAAAGGCAGACGTTAGACTCTTCACCTCTTTGGTGATTCTGGGAATGTTGAATAATATTAACATCAACCTTGAACTGTGGAATGGTATGAAGTTATAAGTAATACTATTACAAATAACACTGAAATTTATATCTCTTCTCATAAGGTATGTCACTAATGCAATGGATTCTTAATTGACTCCACAACAAAATGTGGTCATAACTGTATGATTCTAAATCAGGATATGTGTATGGGGGGCATGATTGCCTATGTTCAGAGGACTGGGAAGTAAGAGTAGTGAGAACTGAGAAACAACAGGTTACATTTATTCTATCAGACAAATATCCATAGACTTTAGATTGTCCCATGGAAACATCAAGTCACAGAACGCTCCTCTTTTGATTACCTCAGTCACGAAGGAAGTGCCTACTTTCTCTTTCCTTTCTGAAGAAAAATAACATCTCTGCAGCTGGAAAGGAAGTTTTTGATGGAGAAACAATTAATTCTCATCTCATCCAGCCCCTGTGGAATCCAGAGTCAGAGGAATAAACGTGCAGTTAGAGAAATGCTTCTCAAGGCTTTAGGAACTGCTCCCACCACTCACTAAGTGTTATCAGGGTGTTCAGCCTCCCAGTGAACATGGGCTGAAATTTGCCATGGTAGATTCTGAGACACAAGGAAAAACTGGTTCAGTTAGGACCCACCTAACTAAAGGGTACCCACAGTCACTGCCTTGATATAAGGTAAAAAAAAAAAAAAGGGAATTCCAGACTTCAAGGTGCCTCTTATCTCCAGCTTGCCTCTACCCATGGTGGGTTCAGCCTGAGAGATGTTCCCCATTGTGTGCGTGCAGTCTGTGCAGGACCCTCTTCCTATAAGGGAGAGACCAGGTGAGAGAGCAGCCCTCACATAGCATCTGGGACATCGCTTAGTCCTCTGCAGAATGGAATCCTGAAGGCAGGATCTCACCTGTAACTGTGGAAGCCTCTGTAATGACAGCTGCTGAACAGTTTCTAAAGCCCAGAGGAACAGATAGCTACTCACAGCTATGGGGCTAATCAACATCCATCCCTAAATAAAGCTGTGGTGTCCCCACACCTCCCCTTCCTATGAGATGATCATCTCAGGGGACATAGAGATCACAGTGTCTGTTCTGGGAGCTGCTATCGCCTCTGCTAGCAGCTGTTCCTAAAATCAACCGGTGAAACTTTTAAGTGTGTACTTGGCATTTACAGAGGGACAGGCTAGACACCAGGAAGTATGCCAGGGGTATCAGGAACAATGGTGGGGGGTTCATGGAGAGTAAACAGGCATGGATTGGTTTCCAGGGACTGAAAGGGAATGTGTAGCTGAAAGCGGACTTTGCCTTCCTGTGATCTGTCCACCCACAGTTGAATAGCCATTGCTGCACAGATTCCTTTCAGAATGGACTTAGTGGCTCAAGAATTGCTCAGTGGGTGGATTCCTCACTGCACAAGCATGTGGACCTCAGCTGGGATCCCCATGTAAAGGGCAGGAGGCCAGAGCTGATCTGCAACCCCACATCTGGGGTGAAAGAAACAGGCAGACTTCAGGGGCCAGGCTGTCTAGCCTAAATACCAAGTGGCAGCTTAGTGATAGTCCTGCCTCAAAACTAAGATAGAGCACATTGCGAAAGACTCTGGATGTTGCTCTGTGTCTGCTATACATGAATGCACAAGGAAGTGAGCATGCGCATGCGCGCGCGCATTCCCCCTCCCGCCAGAGATTTGTAGGTGGAGAAATTCATGTAAAACAGGCAGCTTTTAGAAAATTCCCAGCAGTACCCACTGCCCCCTTGAGTGAAGATCTTAGAGATTACTACCTTTTCATTTTCCATAGTTAAATGCCACCAGGGTGGGCCGAAGTTGCCAGATGAGGCAATGGGAGTGTACATAGAGTGACATCAGGAGCTCAGATTATAGGTTCCATTTATTGATCCTTTATTTCTCTCTCCTTTTAAGCCAATCTTGTGTCTGTGCTTACAGTGTGAGACTCCACACTGATTGCTGTTAATACAGGAATGGCCATCTGGCTGGGGCTCCCTCAGAGGAGCATGTGGGAAAGACCGAGAGGCTGGATGTGGGATTCCTGGGTTTTGTCTCTGCAAGTGTTTTAGGCTGCCACCAAGTATGACATCCAGGAATGTTAATAGTTTTTTGTGTGTGTCTTTGTATGTGTATGTATGTTGTATATGTGTATGTGATGTATGATGTGTATGTGTGTGATGTGTATATTTGTCATATGTGTATATGTGTATGATGTGTGTATGTGCATTCATGTATGATATGTTTGTGTTTGAGATGGGTGTTGTTGCAAGGACTTTTCAACTGTTATAAAATTCATGTATCCTTCAATAACAATTTAAAATGTGTGATTATGTCCACCATCATAAGGAACACTTCATGACACTTGTAAGCCCAGGATGGTGAGGTGGAGGCAGGAAGCTGAGGACTTAAGGTCATCCTCAGGTGTACAGAATTCAAGGGCAGCCTGAGATATGTGAGACCTTGTCTCAAATAAACTAATAAAAAAATTCATAGTTAAGTGGTCTTGGTTACATCCAATGCCTGGTTTCACAAAGTCTTAAATCCCTTAAAGGAAGCTCCATACTGATTAAGCAACATAACTTAATTCAACTTGCTTCCAGCTCTTGACATCCACTGATCTCACTGCCACTTCTACAGAGTTGCCTGCTTTGCATATTTAATATAAATCTTGTCACGTGACATTCAGGCTCTGATATGTGGCTTCTTCACTTGGAAAATCTGGTCAGGTCTCTTGTTTAGCAACTTGGATCAACCCTTTATTCCTTTCACCAAAGTTTCTCTGATTAAAATTCTGTATTTTCATATTCTTTTTAATGTGTCTTATCTATCTTTCATCTATTTATATATCTATCTCTAATGAATTGTACATAGTCTTGAGTGCATCTTCAGTATTTTTAGTGAAGTATTTTTCCCACTCTGTTCTGTAAATAGCCTATCTCTTGCTGTACTTCTAGTGATGAGAAAATATTGGATATGTATGAGTAAAACACCCTAGGTAACGTTTGGTATTTTTATGCATTATGTATCTTAATGACTAATAATTTATTTCAAGCATATACATATACATATAGATTTGGAATTATTATATGTGATTTATACAAGTAAATGGAATATAAACAATCTGATTCTCAGAGGTTAGGTAAAACTCAGTGGTGTGATCAGGAGTTCTGGTCATCTTTGGCAAATTGCCCTTGATTTCTTTATGGAGACATAATAGGAGTTATTATTACCAGCTGTGATAATTTTTATTTCTTCTCTTCTAGTTCATTGTGATGT
The DNA here is from genome assembly GCA_023101885.1 of Typhlomys cinereus. Taxonomy (NCBI): domain Eukaryota; kingdom Metazoa; phylum Chordata; class Mammalia; order Rodentia; family Platacanthomyidae; genus Typhlomys; species Typhlomys cinereus. The sequence continues at coordinate 3,324,910 of JALPQD010000118.1, forward strand.
ACTTTAGTAGGGTTTGGGCTACCAAATCTATTATTTCTGTTGAATTTTAAAATGTTGCACTTGAAAATATAGAAAAAATAGATTTTATCCATTTACTTAGTCACTTTAATCCCTGTGATGCTAGGATATTTTCAAGTGTGTCTTCACCTTATTGCAGTATTAGTCTTATTTATTCTGTTTGCAGACATTCATTCATGTTTGTGTGTTTGCATGTGTGTTTGTGTGAGTGTGTGTATGTGTGTGTATGTGTGTGTGTTTGGTGTTAGTGTGTGATGGTACAGACAGATGTATGCCTTAGAGAAGACAACCTTCTAGGATAAAACTTGTTAAAAGAAAGGAGTCTGCAGACATAGTCGGAGGATCAGAGAGGGAAGAAGGATGAGTGTGACCAGAATGGATTAAATACATGTAGGAAACTGTCAAAGAATAAATTATTAAAAAACAAAAATCAGGGGGCTGGAGAGGTGGCTCAGGGGTTAAGCCTCTGTCTTGCAGGCAGAAGATCCTGAGTTCGGGATCCTAGACTCCACATATAGACGCCCGGCGGAAGCGGGGGAGGCCTGCGTTTCTGGTCCTGGTAGGGCGGAGCCTGTGAATCCCGGAGCAGAGTAAACAAGGAGGACGTGGAGGCGGTCCATGATGGTTCCTGAATTCGTCCATGGTTCTACACACACACGCACACAATTGAATAAATAAATAAATAAATAAATAATAATAATAAAATAAAAAAAATCAAGGAGGGGGATCTTGATCAGAGATTTATGTGAGAGAGAAAAAGATAAAGATATAAATGATCATTTCAAGATATTAAAGTTATCAGGGGTAGAGGAAAAGAAGCTGGTGAATTTCTTAATGTTGGAGACCAGCCTGATCAACATAGTAAGTTTTAGGACTTCTAGGGCTACATGGTGAAAACTTGTGAGACAGAGATGGGAGAAGAAAGGAGGGAAGGGAAGTAAAAAAGGGGAAAAAAAGGAAGGAAGAAAGGGACAAAAGAAGGAATAAAAAAGAGGTAAAGAAATAAAGGAGAGGAGAGAAGAGAGACCGGAAAAGGGTCAGAAAGATGGCTCAGCAGTAAAGCACTCTCTTCACGGGGTCTCTTGATCTGGGTTTGCATTCACACAGTAACATTATCTATAATCTCTTCTCACTTTGGCATATGAAGACTCCAGGTTCTCCTGGTGCTTGTGGGTCAGCTAATCTGGCTTAAACGGTGGAGAAGAAACCCTGGTGGTAAGGCAAGAACTGACACCAAACACCCACCCACTCACACAGACCCCCCCCACACAGAGAGAGAGAGAGAGAGAGAGAGAGAGAGAGAGAGAGAGAGAGAGAGAGAGAGAGAATATCTATAAACAAAAAGAAGAATGAGTAAAAATAATATAATAAACTGAAGGCACAGTATAAAAAATCAAAGCATCATTGTGACTAAAGACACAAATGTAAATTTTTTGCATTCTCAAGCACAGCATTTTTAAATTTAACAGAAACATTTGGTTTGGTAACTCAAATTACACCAAAAATATATCAGAATGAATAAAGCAAGACATGAGAATTATTATAGCTGTTAGGGACAGCTCTATGCAGGACTCAAGGCCAACTTGCTGGAGATGGCCAGATTATGATGAGACAATCAAGTTTTACCTAACTTCTGAGTACCATCTCTTATATTCCAGTTACTTTTATAAATCCAACATCATTTTTCCAGAAAAATCAATAAATAGTATGAGACATGATCATTTCTTACCATATATACTTATGTTTGATATAAATTGTCAATCATTGAAAATTACAATGCATCCATCCAATCACAAGATGTAACTTAGGGTGTTTAAATCATATACTCCAGTTAGGAGTCATCTTCAGGAAATATATCAAGAGATGTGCCATTTCAACAATAGAATACAAAAAGAAATTATATTAAAATATTGAAGATGGTTTGGGAAGTTTCTTAGTCATTTAAAGGGCATTGTGTACAAGTGTGAGGATTGGAGTTCAGTTCCTCAGATCCTATACAAAATGCCAGGTGAGTGTGACAATTTATGTGTAATTTCAGCAAGGGAAGTTGGAAAACCAGTAATCCTCAGAGTTAGGTTTACAGATCAGCTCTGGCTTCCTGTCATTTACGTGGAGATCCCAACTGAGGTCCACATGCTTGTACAGTGAGCGGTCAACTCACTGAGCCATTCTTGAGCCTCTAAGTCCATTTTGTAAGGCATCTGTGGCGCAAAGACTATTCATCTGTGGGCAGACAGATGGCAGGAAGGATGGTGGGGTCCACTCTCAACTTCACACTTGGCCTTTAATCTGTAGAATCCAAACCATGACTGAAACTCTCCACAGATACCCTTTCTGTTCCTGAAACCCCAGGAGCCACCTGACATGCTATCCCATGTCTAGCCTGTCCCTCTGCAGATACCAACGTTTTCAAAGTTTTCCCTGTTGGGGAGAATGGCTGCTTGCAGAGGTGACAACAGCTTCCTGGACAGACACTGTGATCTCTGTGTTCTATGAGATGATCACCACAAGGAGGAGGGGAAGTTTGGGGACAACACAGCTTTATTTAGTGGAGGATGTTGACTAGCCCTACAGCCCTGGGTGGTTTTCTGTACTTTGGCCATTAGTACCCATTCAGCAGCTGTCATTCATTATAAGGCTCCACAGGTACAGGTGAGATCCTGCCTGCCAGGCTCCATTCTCCAGAGGACAGGGTGTCTCAGAGGCTATGTAAGGGCTCCTGGGCCATCTGGTCTCTCTCTTATAGGAAGAGGGTCCTGCACAGGCTGCAGGTACACAATGGAGACCATCTTCCCTCAGGCTGAGCTCACCATGGGTGGAAGAAAGCTGGAGGTAAAGGGCACAGTGAACTATGGACTCCTTATTGTTGTCATCCTCAGTCAAAGCATTGACTGTAGGTACCCTCTCGGCTAGATATATTCCTGGAAAGTGAACTAATTTTTGTCTTAGTCTCAGAATTCACCATGAGGAACCTTGGCCTGTGTTTACTGGGAAAATCAATTCTCTGCCAACATTCAGCGAGTGAAGGGAGCAGTTCCTATAGTCTTGAGAGACAGTTCCCTAACTGCATATTTATTCCTCTGATTCTGGATGACACAGGGTCTGAATCAAAAGAGAATTATTTTTTTCTCCTTTGAAAACCCCCTTTCCGATTGCAGACAGATGTTACTATTCTTTAGAGGGCAGAAGGAAAGGTGACATGACCTTCATTTGTGCAGTGATCTGATGTTTTCATGTCAATTTGAAACCTGTGAACATTTGTCCTTGGAATAAATTAACCTGTTGCCACCTGGGTCTCATTTCTCAGTATTCCTCCTTCCCATTCATCTGAACATAAGTGCCCATGCTCTCCCACATCCTGATTTAGACTCATAGAGTTATACCTACAGCTTGTCATGAATTTAGTTAGGATTCCTTTGCATTTGGAAGGCAAAAATAATTTTGGCATTATTTTTAACTATGTTAGTTACATTTTGTGCCACCCTACAGTTCAGAAGGATTCTAATACTGCTCCATGTTTCCATGCAGTATCTTTGGGGCTTTATTTCACAGGAAAAGTGTTGAAGAGTCTCACATCGGCCTTTTTCACATGGAGGAAATGCCCTCACTGACTCCATTTTAAACATGTTCTTTCATTGCTCACTAGTATCCTATTTTTTATATATGTACTTTATTAAATTTCAAATAATGTGCATTAATATAGAAGTAGATCAAGAAATAATGTCTGAGAGTCTTGAGAAAAGCAGAATTGACTGAAACCACTTAAAACTCTGTCTAGCCACATACATGCCTGCATGTACAGTTGCAAGCTCCTGGGTTACCTACAACAGATTTTGAATGTTTTTTTCTCAAATAATGAAATGCTCACTAGTTAATTCAAATCTGACAGCCTTGGCTCTCTTGTTTGTCTTTCACTGGTGGTTATGGAGGTCCTGGGAAATCAGTAGTGTCTCTGTATCCAAGACCTTCATCTGAAGAATTTTGCCATTGAAATTCTTCATGTTAGGTTGTTGAGAATTCCAAATCAGCTATTATTTGTAGTGTATTGTGAAAATGTTGATAGCCAGTTGCTACAATATAGTATTGAGCTTCTACTACAATGCTAGAGCAAACCAACTAGGGAAGTCCTCATTAAACAGGCATGTTTACAATTATGTATGAGATGGAAAGTATGGGCTAGTGGGGAGTACACTCTTTCATATGCCTTGAAGAAAATTGCCCTGCATGTCTGTGAGAAGTCTCTGTGTCTGATATTGAGTGACATTCCCAGGAAGATACAGAATAACCTCCAGAGACTTGGTCCTGAGATTCATCTTCCTATCCCAGACTTCTCTGTGGAACTTGGGGAATTCAACTTTGTTTTGCCAATTTATCTTTAAGGACTTCTTTCTGGAATCACCATGAAATATATAGACCTGATGGTCCAAAGACCTGACCTATGACAACCTCATGATTCTCTTCTTCAAAGGAATACCTAAGACCATGACTGCCTTTGGTCTTGCTTCTTTTCCTGATGACGTAGCTTGTAAACTTTTCTTTTACTTCCATCAAGTGGCTAGTCTCTAGAATACCCATCAGGCCATTGCAATCAGCTCTGTTCATCCACAGTGGGTACTGCTCACGGTGAGTGTTTCAAAGATCATCCCAACCTCCCTGGCCCTATGCTGGGCCCTGCAGGCAATGGTCAACCTCCTCAATCCCATGAGCATGACTGGCATGTTGGATGGAAGAAATCTAACTGAAATTAGAGATTTGGGGTTTTTTGCTTTTATTGGGCATGATAACCTAACTGTCTTATATTTACTCCTTTTGCCTTCATTGATATTATGATATTATGTATTGGGACTTATGATATTTTTCTAGTAGCTACTTGGTGTTAGTACTGTTCAGGCACAAGCAGAGAGTCAAGCACATTCACAGCTCTCTGTCATTTGCCAAAGCCAGAGCCCCATGCATCCTCACTTTAGTAAACAACTTTGCTCTTTTATGTAACCTCTGCCATCTTCACAATGTATTCGGCTGTCTTTGATGACTGCGTGCTTTTCCCCATGCTGCCTCTTACTTCTCAGACACTATATCACTGTTTCTAGGCTCTTCTGTACTTGATCTTATCAATTGCCATAGTTTTATATAGTGGTTCACTTGTCAATTGAAGGTTGGAGCTCTGGGAAGAGTTGCAAAGAATGAATAAGTGAGCTGAGCACTAAACCAGCTTGCAGGAGGCTGACTGATCGATAGAGAAGACCCAATTTATGGTGGATAAGGTAGGCCCTGGGCAGGTAGATAAGAGAGAGGGAACTGCTTAAGGAAGTTTTCATCAGTATATTCAGATAGACATGCTGGTCTGGCAAGTGAGATTTGCCCCTTCAGCAAATATGTGTTGTGTGGTCAATTCTCTGGGTCCTGATGTTGGTGTGAGCTGTCCTGCCAAATTGGACAAGGAATTGCAACTAAGAATTATAAGAGAGAATAAAATCCTTTGCTCCCATTAAAATGTTTGGTTACGGATTTATCAGCAACATTCAAGTAAGCAAACTTCAACATCAATCACTGGGGTGGTGGTTAGAGAGAGAGAGACAGAGAGAAACAGAAACAGAGAGAGACAGAGAGAGAGAGAGTTCTAAATGTCTACTCTATGCATTCTTTTTTCTATGCATTAACATATTCAATTCATTTATGTTCTTGCTTTCCACATGAGCCCCTTATGTTAGATACTCATTGTACTGCTTACTCCTTTCCGTTTCTATTAGAGAACACTCAACGTCAAGCAACTTAAGGGAGAAAGGGAGATTTATTAACACAGATAGCAGGCAGCTGGATTGCTTAAGATTAAGAAACACTAGACCCCTTAGAATCACAGACAGAGAGGCAGATTATCATATGCTGCCCCCAGGAGCAGGTCTGCAGACATCTCATCCTTCAAGTCTCCAGCCTTGTCAAGGTCTAGCAACTAGTGGACAAGATGAAATTATTTCTAAGGAACAGGGAGAGGGAAAGGAAAGGGAAAATTGTTAACTTATTCCAACACTCTTACCTTTCCTCTTTCCAGCTTTCTGTTTTTCCCAATTGAAGTGGTGGATGGGACTCGTTTTTCCTCTGGATGGCCCTGCAGATTTTATTCTGAAAACTTCTGGAGTGGTTTGATTCCTCGCCTCTCTTTCCTCCTATTATCCTTGTACCCATTACTTTGTTACCTGACATCATATACTTTGAACATATCTCCATATCTGGTATGTGAAAAATTCAAGAGGAAGAAAACGGGCCAAAGTCTTCACATGAGTTCTTTGGGAAAGACATAGTAATGGTTTCAGATTGACTGGCTCAAACCATTCCTTTAAGGCTTTGAGCCATAGAGGCTGCTCTGGAAGTCTGATATTTTTTCCATGCTGAATTAGGACAGGGAAGTGCAGTGATGGTATGAGAGTTAGGAAAGTGTGTTGTATAGGATGAAGAAAAGTGTGTTGTATAGGATGATAAAGTTAGTATGCACATGGATGATGACTCCAGAAAAGCTAATCCAAAAAAGAATGAGAAATAGAATAGGCCTTAGTTTTATCCTGTGATTAATGGGTGCCCAATAGACATATTTAGTAGCTTTGCAGTGCAGAACAATGGATAATCTAGCTAAACTCTCTCTGGTACCTGAACTAGATACTTTGAACAAATAGGTCTTTCAATGCATTTGGGTACCATGGATACATTACCTAACACACCTACATCATTGTCTCCTTCCCATCAAAGTACTTCATGGTATTCTCCTGATGGAAGGAAATAATATTTTCCAGATTGTGTGCTTTTCATAGGAATCATATAGTGAGCTAAATAAGCATGCACCAATGGGGATGATGTAAAAATTAACAAGAGTTACTTAAAGGAGACAAAGTAGAAGGCGCACACCCATTGGAGCCCATTATCCTATGTTTGACTTTTGAGAAGCTCTCTGTAATAATTCCTCCCTCCTTAACATTCCCTAGGTATTATGGACCCTACTTACTCTGGATGGCCCTGCAGATTTTTTTCTGAAAACTTCTGGAGTGGTTTGATTCCTGGAGTGGAAATATTTATAGTTTTAATTTAATGGTGTTTAGCACTGCCACAATTTACCAATGTTTTTCAGAGATGACCTCTGTTCCCATGTATTTGCTGTCACCACAATAATTTCTCAAAGATTGATGACTTCCAGGGTAAAGATGATGGAATTGCCTTCTGTTCCTTTAACTTGAAGTCCAGTTACTGAACAAGCAATTTGTAAGTACAACTTCTATTGTCCTGGTTGTGGCTTCTCATTTTGGTAAGCACCTCTTCTTTTCAGATAATAACAGGCTTAGAAATAACTTATCCCATGAGGTATAGAAATGACTCTAGTATGTGAAACACTTGTGCTCAGTGGGGGAGGTTATGGGAACATATACAGCTTTTTTTTAGGTAAAATATTGGATGATAGTCATCCTGAGAGTAGATCTGGTATCTGAATGAGAGGTATAGGTATGCGTGTTTTTTGAGGTGGAGAAAATGAGTACTGAAGATACCTATCAGGTATCAGGTATCAGGACAGGAAAGTGCTGTCATGCTATAAGAGTCAAGGAAGTGTGTTGGATATGATGAAGATAGTGATAGATACACCTCCAATTTTGCTGATGTGTAATATCTGCTCTTGAAAGCTTTATACTGTCTCTAATTCATAAGTGGTAACATATTAAATGAATATAAAAATTGGCAGGACTTGTGCCAATGAAAATTTGTAGACATGAAAGTCAGGACAGAAATGCAGGAAGTCAGTTAGCCACGTTGTAAAACATTTTACTAACGTTTTACATGCATTTTCCAAATTCCCGTATTTTTCTTTCTTTTTCTCTTCCTTTTCTACTCCCTTTACCTCATCTTTTCATGGACCCCTATACTCACATCAGCTAAGAAGATTCTTTTTCCTCCTAAAACCCTTTGACCACAAAATGTTTTGCATGTGCAAGTTTACCTTCCAGTTCCCAAGAAGTGATGAATCCTTCATTTGATCCTTCTCTGAGTCCTTGGCAATGAATGTGATTAGGGGAAATTAAAGGTTATCAATGCCCATGATTCACATGGTTCCTAACGCCTGGAGTGAGTGACCACAGCAACACAGTGTTATGGTTTACAGGAACCTTGTTAATTTCCCCAACACCTTTATTGCTTTATATTTTTAAAATTAATTTTATAATTCCTTAAAAATTATTCTTTGTCCAGTTTCCTTTGTCTCATTTTCCTTCCTTCCTATAGTTCTGTAAAGTGCTTGTAATGTGTGTGTATGTGTGTGTGTGTGTGTGTGTGTGTGTGTCTGTGTCTGTGTCTGTGTCTGTGTGTGTATGTCAGAGAGTACTATGATTTCAGGAATCATCTTGGATTGCTCTACATCCTTTTAGCTTTGCTCTGGGATTTCCCACACTCTGCCTTCCAGGGAAGGAAGTGCAGGCCACTACAATTTCTGCATAGCATTTTTGCATTGGATCTGAACTCAGGTCCTACTGCTTGTGAATTAGAAACTTAGACACTAAGCCATCTCGCCAGCCCTCATATTTTATATAAAAATTTAAAGAGGAATTAAAATCCTATTTGTTGTGTGGGTATGTTGGATAATTCCATTGAACATACAGTGAATGAGAACATCACCTCTGCCTCCTGCTTGTCTTCTTCTGGGGAAGCAGTTAGGCTGACAGGTAGTTAAGACACTTCCAGAAGAAAATTTTTTTTTCATTTATTATTTTTACTTTATTATTATAGTTTCCAACTTTTTTTATTAATACATTTTTATTATTATTTCAGCTCATACAAACTTATTAGGTACACCAGTTCCCTCCCTCCCTCCTCCTCTCCCATACCCCCTGCTCCCCCTCCCATGCCCCTGCGCCCCCTCCTCTCCTCCTTCCCTCCCTATCCCCCAGTGCTTCCCCCTCCCATCCCCGGAGCATCCTTTAATGAGCATGCCAAACTCTCCTCTGGGCCCTCCTCTCCGATTAGGTGCAAGGACCCAGTGGCATTTCCTAGAACCGTTTCCTGTGTTCCCTTTAAGCATAGGAACACTACTGTGGCTGTCAATCCCTTGCTGCCAAGGATCCTACTGCCTTTAGCAAACGCTAGACTTTGTGGGGTCAATAGTGTTTTGGATACTGCATAGGGCATGCAAAGTCCAAATATGATTGCTTTGGCCTTAACTTGTGTGGAGTATCTTGCATATCATTACTCCTCCTATCCTTGTGTTCTTACAATCTTACTGCCCCCTCTTCCGCAAATTTCCCTGAGCTTCAGGATGGGGAGAGATTAGGCTGGCCTAGTTCCAGGTGGTTGAGATATAGAGTCTCTGATGTTCTGGATTATGGTTTGTTGATTTATTTTTTTCAGTTTTGCTGCTCCTGCAATGTCCTTCACTCCATCCTGATGGGTATTGGATATCACCCCCTGGCTAGAGATAAAAACCTGTTATATTAGAGTCTTGTTATAAGAGTATATTCAAAGGTAGATGTAATAAAAATAGGAAACAGTGGTGAAATAGGAGTCAATTGCCCATTTGCGAAATGGTTACTTTCTGTCTGCCACACTATATGCCCTCCCCTTCTGGTAAAAACATACCCCATCAGTTGTAAATGATCAGGAAGGAAGGTCTGTGAACTTAACCAGATGTCTCATTACTTACTTGCAGTCCTTGATGGTGGCTTATTTGCTCTGCTGTAACATGGTCCCCTCTCTCCTTGTTAATGGTGTGGCCCTCCTTCCCCATCCCTCCTGTTCATAATCTTTGCAATTACTGTAGTTATTACAGAGATTTATCTTTGAGTGTCTCTAAGTGGGTTTGGTACTAGGAGCCACCTATTAGGGAGTATATACGGGCTTAATTTTCTGTGTCTGGGATACTTCACTCAGTATAATTGTTTCTAATTTCATCCACTTTGCAGCAAATTCCATTAATTCATCATTTTTGATGGCTGAGTAGTACTCCATTGTATAAATGTACCACATTTTCCTTATCCACTCGTCAACTGTTGGACATTTGGGTTGATTCCATGACTTTGCTATTGTAAACAGTGCTGGTAAGCATTAGATTTTATGAAAGAAAACATTTGAATTGTTCTATCTAAAGTAGCTCATGAGCATAGATTTGTTCATTCATGCATATGTTTATGCAAAAGACTGTGCAGAATGTTTTCATAGATTGTTTTTCTGAAGACTCTCAGGAATTAATTCCAGCTCTGCTTCCAATTTGATATACATTATTCTCTTTATTCATTCTTTTTTATTTTGAAAGACAAAATCATCATAAAGCTATTTCTAACATTCCAATGATTGCAAGAAATGAAAACATTATGCTTGATCATTGAGCAAAGGCAACCTAGATGAAAGACAGTCATTGATTATGTTTGCTTACATAAGGACAGAGCAACCTCACAGATTCACACATTAATCAATTAAATTTTTTCTTAATCCTTAGGATAGAAGCCCATGGTCTATTACAAAACCATGAGAACAGAATATCTTCTCTTTAATCTGATGCCTGGCACATTTTGCAGCAAAAATTTATTTCCTTTATTTCAATTTAAAAAGCAATCAATCTATCACAGGGGTTGTGTCAATAAAGGAGCATTGTTAAGCAATGTGATTTACAGTATTATATAATTGCAATAGTAAATATAAGTATAGAAACTATGGCAAAAGTGAGTAAAGAAAGAAGACATTTAAAACTGGATTCAGAGAGAGAATTTCTTCAGTGTGAGAAAGGCAGATATTAGACATCCCATTTCTTTGGTGTGCAGTAAAATACTATGAATGATTCTAGGAATGTTGGAAAATATTAACAACACTTTTGACTTGTGGAATGTCATGAAGTACAACTAAAACTATTACAAATAACACTGAAATTTAGGTCTCTTCTCATAAGGTGTGTCACTAATGCAATGGATTCTTAATTAAGTGCACAACAAAATGTGGGCATAACTGTATGATTCTATATCAGGATGTGTGTATGGGGGCATTATTGCTTATGTTCAGAGGAATGGAAAATAGCAGTAGTGAGAATAGAAGTAGGTTGTATTTATTCTGTCAGACAAATCCCACATACATCACAGATCCACAGATATCAGATTTGACCATGGAAATATCAGGTCACCAAAAATGTCCTCTTTTGATCACCTCAGTCACAAAGAAAATGCCTACTTTCTCTTTGCTCTCTGACTAGTAATAACATCTCATTCTGGAGTTGGAAATGGAGTTTTCAATTGAGAAGAAATAATTCTCATACCATTCAGCCCCTATGGAATCTAGAGTCAGAAGAATAAACATGCAGTTAGGCAACTGCCTCTCAAGACTGTAGGAAACTGCTCCCATCACTTACTAAATGTTGGGAGAGAGTTGACCCTCCCAGTGAACACAGGCCAAGCTTCACCATGGTGGATTCTGAGACACAGGGAAAAACTTGTTCAATTAGGACCCCACCCAACTGAGAGGGTACCCTTAGTCACTGCCTTGATATAGGGCAACAAGAATAAGAATTCCAGAGTTTAAGGTGCCTCTTACCTCCAGCTTGCCTCTACCCATGGTGAGTTGAGCCTGAGGGAAGATGTTCTCCATTGTGTACCTGCAGCCTGTGCAGGGCCCTTTCCTTGTGAGAGAGACCAGGTGAGACAGCAGCGCTCACATAGCATCTGAGACATTGCCTTATCCTCTGCAGAATGGAGTCTGGAGGCAGGATCTCACCTATACCTGTGGAAGCCTCTGCAATGCCAGCTGCTTACCAGGTACTAAGGCCCAAGGAACAGAAAGCCATCCACAGCTATGGGACTAGCCAGCATCCACCCTTCAATAAAGCTGTGGTGTTCCCTCCCCATGCATCATCTCATGGGACACAGAGATCACAGTGTCTGTCCTGAGAGCTGCTGTTACCTTAGCGATATTTCCCTTAGCGATAGAGAAAACTTTTAAGTTGGCATGATGAAACATGTCAGGGGTATCAGGAACAGAGAAGGGGTTTGTGGAGAGTAAACGGACATGGCTTGGATTCTAGGGACTTAAGGCAAAGTGTGAACTGAGAATGTACCCTGCCTCCCTATGGTCTGTCTACCCACAGTTGAATAGCTACTGCTCCACAGATTCCTTACAGAATGGAATTAGTGGCTCAAGAATAGCTCAGTGAGTTGAGTGCTCACTACACAAGCATGTGGATCTCAGCTGGGATCCCCATGTAAAGGACAGGAAGCCAGAGCTGATCTAAAACCCCAGATCTGACATGACAGAAGCACAGAAATTCCAGGGGCCAGGCCATCTAGCCTAAATACCAAGCAACACTTCAGAGAGGCCCTGTCTAAAAACTAAATCAGAGTACATTGAAGAAGACTCTGGTTATTGCTCTGTGTTCCCTGGATATGAATGCACAAGGAAGTGAGCACACACACACACACACACACACACACACACACACACACACACGCACGCATACACACACACCCAGAGGGGAAGAGAGACAGAGAGAGAGAGAGAGAGAGAGAGAGAGAGAGAGAGAGAGAGAGAGAGAGAGAGAGAGAGAGACTTGTAGGTAGAGGAATGCATGTAAAATAGGAAGTCAACTATTAGATGGTACCCAGCAATACCTACAGCCCCCATAGTGGAGACCTTGAGAGATGACCATCATTTCATTTTCCAGGGTTAAATGCCACCAGGGTGCACTGAACTTGTCAGGTGAGACAATGGGAATGTGCACAGTCAGAGTGGCATCAGGAGCTCGAATCATAGGTGCTATTTATTATCCATTATTTCTCTCTCCTTTTAAACAAATCTTGTGTCTGTACTGACAGTGTGAGACTCCACACTGATTGCTGTTAATGCAGGAATGGCCATCTGACTGGGACTCCTTCAGAGGGGCATGTGGGAAAGACCAAGAAGCTGTATGTGGGATTCCTGGGTTATGTATCTGCAAGTGTGTTAGGTTCCCACTGAATATGAGATCTAGTAATGCTAATTGTGTGTGTGTGTGTGTGTGTGTGTGTGTGTGTGTGTGTGTGCATTTGTATGTTGCATATGCATATGTGATGTGTTTATGATGTATGTTTGTATTATGTGTATAGATCATGTGTGTATGTGTATACATATATAATAAGTGTTTGTATGAGATCTAGGTATGTGGGTGTTGTTGCAAGGACTTTTCAACTGTTAAAACTTCATGTAACTTAAACTTTCCTATAATAGCAATTTAAAATATATGATTATTTCTGTCATTATAATGAATACTTGTAACTCCAGGATTCTGATGTGGAGCAGGAAGCTCAGCAGTTTATGGTCATCCTCAAGTGTACAAAATTCAAGGGCCACCTAAGATACATAAGACCTCGCCTAAATAAACTAATACAAATTTAAAAAAATAATGGTTAAGTGATCTTGGCTATATCCAATGCCTAGTTTCACAAAGTCTTAAATCACTTAAAGGAAGCTCTAGACTGATTGAGCAACATAACTTAACTCAGTCTGCTTATAACTCTTGACATCCACTTATCTCACTGCCACTTCTGCAGATTTGCCTGCTTTGTATATTTAATATAATTCTTGTCACATGACATGTGGCCTCATATATGTGGCTTCTTCAGTCAGAAAAATGGGTCAGTCTCCTTTCCAGCGACTTGAATCAGCCCCTCATTCCTTTCACTGAAGCTTCTCTGATTAAAATTCTATATTTTCATATTTTTATTGTGACTTCTGTATCTGTCTCTCTCTTTCTCTGTCCGTCCATCTATCATCTATCTATCTCTCTATCTATCTATCTATCTATCTATCTATCTATCTATCTATCTATCTATCTATCTATCTATCTATCTATCTATCTATCTATCTATCTATCATCTATCTATCCGTTATGGATTCTACATAGTTTTGAGTACAACTTCTGTATTTTTAGTGTAGTTTTCCGCCCACTCTGTTGTTTAAATAGCCTATGTTTTGCTGTAATTCTTAGTGATGAGATGGCATTGGATATGCATGAGTAAAACATGCTAGGTTATGTTTGGAATTTTGATGCATTATGTATCCTAAAGACTAAGAATTTATTCCAAGCATATATATGTATATGGAATTATTATGTATGATATTTATTGATTATAATTTTCAGGGAAAACAACATTGGATTTATAAAAGTAAATGGAATGGAAGCAATCTGGTACTCAGAGGGTAGCTAAAACTCAGCTGCATGATCAGGGGATCATCTCTTGCAAGCTTCCCTTGAGTTCTTTAGGAAGATACAAGAGGAGTTATCATTACCAGCTGTGATAATTTTTATTTCTTCTTTTCTTCTTCATTTCGATATATTTTAGTAGGGTTTGGGCTACCAAATCAATTATTTCTGTTGAATTTGAAAGTGTTTTGCTTGGTAATGAAGAAAAATATATTATATTCATTTATTTAATTGCCGTGATGCTGGGATTTTTAAAAGTGTGTTTTCACTTTATTGCAGTATTAGTTTTATAGACATTCATTCATTTGTGTGTGTGTGTATTTGTGCGTGTATGTGTGTGTATTTGTGCATGTGCATGTGTGTGTGTGTGTGTGTGTGTGTGTGTGTGTGTGTGTGTGTGTGTGTATTTGGCGTTAATGTGTGGTGGCACGGAAACATGTGTGGCTTGGAGAAAACAAACTTCTAGGATAAAACTTGGTGAGAAAAAAACAGACTTGTAGAAGTAGTTGGAGGATCAGAGAAGGGAGAGGGATGAGTGTGACCTGAATGCATTAAATACATATGAAATTGTCAAAGAATAAACTCTTGAAAAACAGAAAATCAAGGATGAGGTGAGGATCAGAGATTTATGTGACAGAGAAAAAGATAAAGATATCAATGATCATTGTAAGATATTAAAGTTGTCAGGGGTGGAGAGAAAGAAGCTAATGAATTTCTTTGTGTTGGAGCCAGCCTGATCAACATAGTAAGTTTTAGGACTTCCAGGGCTACATGGTGAGAACTTGTCAGACAGAGAGAGAAGAAGGAGGGAGGGAAAGAGGAGGAGGAGAGAAAAGATGGGAGGAAAAAAGAAAGGGATGAAAGAAAGTAAAAAAAAGGGTAGGGAAAGTAAAAGAAGGAGAGGAGATAAGAGAGAATTAAAAGGGTGGGAAGATGGTCCAGCAATAAAGTACTCTCTGCACAGGTCTCTTGACCTGGGATTAGGTTCACACAGTAGCATTGTCTGTAATCTCTTCCCATCTACAGTAAATGGCACATGAAGACACTAGGTTCTCCTGGTGCTTATGGGTCAGCTAACCTGGCTTATGCGGTGGAGAAGAAACCCTCATGGTAAGACAAGAACTGACACCAAACACAAACACACACACACACACACACACACACACTCACACACACACACACACACACAGATTGAATATCTATGAGCAAAAAGTGGAATGAATAAAAATAATAACATAATAAACTGAGGGCACAGTAAAAAATTCTCAGCATCATGGTGATTAAAGACACAAATATAATCTTTTTTTCCTTTGGATTCTGAAACAGCATTTTCATATTTATAGAAACAGTTGATTTGGTAACTCAAATTCTACCAAAATTATATCAGAATGAAGAAGGCAAGAAATGAGAATTATTGTAGCTGGGAGGGACAGCTCTATACAGGATTCAAGGCCAACTGGCTGGAGATGGCCAGACTATGATCAGATGACTAAGTTTTACATAACCTCTGAGTACCATGTCTTTTATTCCATTTACTTTTATAAATCCAACATCATTTTTCCAGAAAACCAAATAAATAATATCATATATGATCATTCCTTGTCTTATATACTTATGCTTGAAATAAATTATCAGTCAATGGAAATCACAATGCATCCAATCATAAAACATAACAGAATATTTAAATCATATACTCCAGTTACAACTCATCTTCAGGAAATACATCAAGAGATGTGCAATTTCAATATCATGGTAAAATAAATTATATTAAAAATAATGGAGATGGTGTTGGGAAGTTTCTTAGTCATTTACATGGCATACTGTACAGATGTGAGGACCGGAATTTTGATCCTCAGATCCCATGCAAAACTCCAGGTGGGTGTGTCAGTCTACCTGAAATTTCTGCAAGGAAAGTTGGAAAACCAAAAATCCCCAGAGTTGAGGTTACAGATTAGCTCTGGCTTCTTGCCTTTACATGGAGATCCCAATTGAGGTCCACATGCTTGTACAGTGAGCACTCAACCCACTGAACCATTCTTGAACCTCTAAGTCCATTCTGTAAAGAATCTGGGGAACAATGGCTATTCAACTGTGGTTGAACAGGCAGCAGGAAGGTGGGGTCCACTCTCAGCTTCACATTTCGCCTTTAGTCCCTAGAATCCAAGCCATGCCTGTTTCCTCTCCATGGACCCCTTCTCTGTTCCTGACATCTCAGGAGGCACCTGGCATGCTATTCCACGTCTAGTCTGTCCCTCTGTAGAAACCAACTAGACACTGAAAAGTTTTCCGGGTTGCCAGTGGGAACAGCAACTTGCAGAGGTGACAGCAGCTCCCAGGACAGACACTGTGATCTCTGTGTCCCATGAGATGATCACCAAAAGGGGGAGGGAAGATATGGGGTCACCACCAACACAGCTTTACTTAAAGGTGGATGCCGACTAGCCTTACAGCTGTAGGTGGACTTCTGTTCTTGGGCCCTTAGAACTGGTTCAGCAGCTGGCATTATAGAGGCTTCCACAGGTACAGGTGAGATCCTGCCTGCCAGGCTATATTCTGCAGAAGACAGGGTGTCTCAGAGGCTATGTAAGAGCTTCAGGCACAAAATGAAGAGCATCCTCCCTCAAGCTGACCCCACCATGGGTAGAGACAAGCTGGAGGTAAGAGGTAGTTTGAACCCTGGAATCCTTATTGTTGTCGCCCTCTATCAAACAGTGACTGTGGGTACCCTCTCAGCTAGGAATGTTCGTAAAACTGAAAAATATTTTGCCTGTGTCTCAGAATTCACCATTGGCAACTTTGGTCTGTGTTTACTAGGAGGATCAACTCTCTCCCAACATTTAGTGAGTGATGGGGGAGCAGTTCCTACAGTCTTGAGAGGAAGTTGCCTAACTGCATGTTTATTCCTCTGACTCTGGATTCCACAGGGGCTGTATGGCATGAAAATTATTTTTTCTCCTTGAAAACCCCCTTTCCAATTGCACAGACAGGTGTTACTATCCTTCAGAGAGCAGAAGGAAAGTAGGTGTGACTTTCATTTGTGCAATGATCTAATGGTTTTGTGATCATAATCTCAATGTTTCAAATTTGAAACCTGTGGATATTTGTCCCATTAAGTGTAACCTGTAGCCACCCTGGTCTCAGTTCTCACTATTCCTCCTTCCCATTCGTCTGAACAGAAGTACCCACTCCACCCCGCATTCTAATTTAGACTCATAGAGCTAACCCTACAGTTTGTTGTGAATTCAGTTAGGATTCCATTGCATTTGGAGGACAAAAATATTTTGGCATTATTTATAACTGTGTTAGTTACATTTTGTGCCGCCCTACAGTTCAGAAGGGATTCTAATATTGCTCCATGTTTCCAAACAGTGTCCTTGGAGCTTTATTTCATGGGGAAAGTATTGAAAAGTCTCACATTGGCCTTTCTCACACAGAGGAAATACTCTCACTGACTCCATTTTAAACATGTTCTTTCATTGCTCACTAATATACTGTATTTGATACATGAACTTTATTAAATTTCAAATAATGTACATCAACATAGAAGCAGCACAAGAACTAATTTCTGAGAGTCTTGAGAAAAGAAGAGTAACTGAAACCACTTAAAACTCTGCCTAAACACATATATGCCTGCATGTAGAGTTGCACGCTCCTGAGTTGCCTATAACAGATTTTGAATGTTTTTTCTCACATAATCTAATGATTATTATTTAATTAGAACCAGCCAACTTTGGTTCTCTTGTTTGTCTTTCACTAGTGGTGATGGGAGGTCCTGGGAAATCAGTAGTGATCTCTGCACTCAAGACCCTCTTCAGAAGAGTTTTGCCACTGGAACCCTTCATGTCAAGTTGTTGAGAATTGCAAATCAGCTATTATTTGTAGTGTACTATGAAAATGCTGATAGCCAGTAACTACAGTATAGTGCTGAGCTTCCACTATAATGGTAACACTCATTAATTGTGAATAAAATTAGAAATTCTTTGAAACTTAGGGAACATCCCATTAAACAGGCCATGTTTATCATTACTTACAAGATGGAAAGTAATGGCTAGTGGGGAGTACACTGTTTCATATGCCTTGAAGAAAATTGTCCTACATGTCTGTGAGGAGTCTCTGCATCTGATACTGAGACTGTTTTTATTACTATGGATTCAGAGTATAGATTAAGATTTGGTATGGTGACACCTCCAGGAATGTTTTTGTTACTCAGGATTGTTTTTACTATTGTGGGCCTTTTGTGCTTCCATGTGAATTTTCAGATTGTTTGGTCAATTTCTTTAAAGAATTGCTTGGGAATTTTGATTGGTATAGTGTTGAATCTGTATATTGATTTTGGCAGAATGGTCATTTTTATGGTGTTGATTCTGCCAATCCAAGAGCATGGGAGGTCTTTCCACCTTCTGGTGTCTTATATAATTTGTTTCTTTAGGGTTGTAAAGTTTTCATTATAGAGATCTCTCACTTCTTTGGTTAGATTTATACCAAGGTATTTCATTTTTGTAGGGGCTATAGTAAATGGAATTGTTTCTCTCAGGGCTTTTTCACTTTTTTCATCCTTGGTGTATAGGAAGGCCACTGATTTTTGCATGTCTATTTTGTAATCTGTCACCCTGCTGAATTTTTGTCTTAGTTCCAGGAGTTCCAGGAGAATATGCTAATCTTTAGAAAGAATGTGGCCCTAACTATGGGTGACCAAATAGTGATAGCATTTGAAAATCTAAAGACAGATATGGAACAACAAAAAAAGAAGTCTGAAGAGGGAATTTCATTGAATAGTAAGGAGTGAGACAGCTAGGTTAATCCTTGGTTAAAGAAGGCATAAGTCATCCCAAAGGTTAAACTTGACCCTGAAATAATAATATTATATGCTGAAGATGAGGTACATTTTCAAACAATGAAATATGGGCCCACATTAATAAAACTTATAAAGGATCACCATTGCAAACAAAGGGAACTCATAAAACTGAAATTAGAAGTTGTTTTAAGAAATAAATGATGTTACAGAAAAACCACTCCCCTCTATGATGTTTGTTCAGTACATAATTTGAATGTTGTTCTTGCACATGAGATAATGAGAATACCACTGCTACAATGCAGAAGTGTGGCCAAGTATAGATCTGTGGTTCAGTGAGAGTATATAGCCTGATAAACTGGAGAAGCTCTTGTGGACATTGTGAGTATGAAAGAAACATTTGCAGATGTCCATTTGGGGTGCATTTCAAGTGACATAAACAATGATATCAATGTAAGAATGTAATTCTTCTCCAAATAAATGACATAATCAAATAACTGCACAATCTAAAGACTATGGATCTAGTAATCTTAATTTTTTATAATTTCCTTTATGCATTCCATTGGGGATCTATTGATTCTACTTCCATAAAAAAGATACAAAAATCCTTCAATGAAAAGTGAATCTTCATATGTTACAATAATAAGGTATATGGTATCTTTGCTAAACTGGGTTTTTCAATCTAGAAGTGATCATTAGTTGGTTCAGAAGACTCATTGTTGTGAGGAATAGCCAGCACACCATTTCTGCCTATCAGCAACTCCTTATTAAATCATGGGAACCAAAAATACTTCAAACATTATAATTAGTGAAGACTGGAATGAGAAAAAGATTCTCATTGAAAGAAGTGTGTGTTTATCAATATTTCATGATCATTAGGTTACCAGAATTCTGTGCAGAGTCAAAACCCCATAGTCAAAAACATGTAGCTATGCATGTGTTAGAACTATGTTCTTTAGAAAGATAAGAATATTCAAATGTCAGTTGAATAAAAAATGTGTTCTGATCCATTGAAGAAAACATCCTCACAAAATGCATATTTGTCTTTCAAATAGGTTCAATATCTCTTCCAGTCTAATGTATCAGAAGGAAGAACTTTTGAATTTAGTTCCCTTTGCTTCACAATGTGGGGATTCCTGTTGTTAGAGGCATCATCATATCAAGGCTGAAAATGCAGATTGGACATTTCAAAATCCATTCTTCTTCTGAATCAGCATAGTCTTTCAAAAATTCTACTTTGAAAACAGTTTCATGATATAATCTATTCATTTTTCATTATAGGCCTCACCTGACTAAAAAGGATCATCTAGCATATCATTAGTTATGTTTACAAGTGATACAGTTTGGAGCTTTTTCCTAATAGCTCAGTTTTGTATTGGTATTATAGGGAACCTTTTACTTTTCATGTCTTATGTGTTCACTTTCATAGTTCATCCTCACTCAACAAAGCTGATAGATTCCATTTTCATGCACTTGATGGTGGTTAATATATTGACAATCATAGTCATATTGATACCAGATATCATGGCATCCTTTGGAGTGAGACATTTTCTGGATGATGTTGGCTGTAAGGCAATTTTTTATATATTTAGGGTTTCCCGGGGTGTTTCTATGGGCACTACCTCTACTCTCACCACATTCCAAGCCATCTCTGTCACCCCCAATAACTCTAGGTGGGCATGGATTAAAACTAAACTCTCTACCTGGACATGTTCCTCCCTTCTTTTCTCCTGGATCATCAACATACTGACTTATGTTAAGCTCATGGAAGATGTCATAGCCAAAAACAATTCTACACACCCCACTCATGGGTATCCTCATGCTTATTGTCAAGGCATACACATAGAAGCCTATGACTCAGTGTCATATTTGATTGCCATGTCGATTCAAGATGTCTTCTTTGTGACTGTCATGATTTTGAGCAGTTTCTACATGGTCATTTTCCTCTATGGACATCATAGGAGGGCTCAGAGCATTCGCAGTCATAGCTTCTCCTTCCAGCCATCTCCTGAAAGCAAAGCCACTCATCACATCCTTCTGCTGGTGAGTTGCTTTGTATTCTTTCATTTGTCAAACAACTTCATGACCTTGTATGGGCTGTATATATTTGTGAAAAATGAAATGTTGGGGAAAATTACTAGAATTTTGTCATCATGTTACCCTACACTTTGTCCTTTCATACTAGGGAAGAAGAATAAAATTATTTCACAATTGAGTTCTTTCCTATTCATACTGAGAATTAACTGTTTTCAAAGAGCATTCAATGGCTGATCTAGATACTGCACTTGTTCATCAGAACTAGGGCACCTCTTATGATTTATCTGACAAAAAAAAAATCTATGTGGTGCTTGGGTACCTGACATGTCCTTGGTCTGAACTCATACATGCTGTAATTGTTAAGATTCATATTGTTTTAATTAAAAAGTACAATCTATCATATTAGTAATTCTAACACTGATGACTTGTTTATATTATGACATATTGTATAAAATGAGTTTGTTTATATATATTAACGAAGTGATTTTTTTCTTGATTCCATTCTTAACAAATACTGCTCCTAGAAAAATTTAGAATTTCTTTTAGGACTTGGGTCATATTTTCTTTTTTTTTAAATTTTTCTCCAATCACACAAGCTCAATAGTTACCCTGGTCCTCTCCCTCCCTCCTTGCGCCTTCCTGCCTTCCCCTTCCTTTCACTTTCCTCCCTCCCCCTCTCCCAGTGTCTTCCCCTTCCTCCCTTCTGTCCCCTGGAGCATCCCCCTGTGTGAAAGACACACTTCCCTCTGAGTCCTCCACTCCAGTGAGGAGTGGCATAGCCCAGAGTCCCTCCACCCCACCCCCACCCCCATTTCTCTTTAGTATGAGAACACTACTATAACCATATAGAAACTGCTCAAAATCATATATCCTTGCCTTTAAGGATCCCACTGCCTATGATCTGTGCTAGACCCTGGGGGGTCTTTGACATGTCATTGTACAAGTCATGCAAAGTCCCACTATGGCTACTGAGGCCCTAACTTATGTGGATCATCTTGCATATGTTGGTCCTTCCCATCTTTAGGGTCTTACAATCTTGCCACCCCTTCTTATACAAGCTTTAGGATGGGGAGAGATTTGGCTGGTCTGGTTCCAGGTGATCAATGCAGGGTCCAGAGTGCACAAAGAACTTAGAAAACTAAACTCCAAGGAAAACACTGGCCCAATTAAAAAATGGGCCCTGGAACTTAAAAGAAACTTTACCAGGGATGAAATTAAAATGTCTAACAAATATCTTAAAAAATGCTCCACTTCCTTCGCCATCAGGGAAATGCAAATCAAAACTTCCCTGACATATCATCTCACCCCAGTCAGGATGGCAAAAATCCACAATACAAACAACGACAAATGCTGGAGAGGATGTGGAGAGAGGGGAACTCTCCTACATTGTTGGTGGGAATGCAGGCTCATACAGCCACTCTGGCGAGCCGTCTGGAGATTCTTAAAGAAATTAAAGATTGAAATGCCATATGACCCTGCTATCCCACTTTTGGGGATAACCCCCCATGCAGCAGAGGTTCGCCTCGATAGCACAAGCTCGACCATGTTCATAGCAGCACTGTTTACAATAGCAAAGTCATGGAATCAACCTAAATGTCCTACAGTTGACGAGTGGATAAGGAAACAGTGGTACATCTATACAATGGAGTACTACTCAGCCATCAAAAATGATGAATTACTGGAATTTGCTGGGAAATGGATGTCATTAGAAACAATTATATTAAGTGAAGTATCCCAAACCCAGAAAATTAAGCGCCGTATGTACTCCTTAATAGGTGGCTCCTAGTACCAAACTCACCCAGCCCACATTGAGACACTCAAAAGTAAACCTATGTAACACAGTAATTGCAAGGATTATGAACAAGAGAGATGGGGTAGGAGGGCCAAACCAGAAACAAGGAGAGAGGGGACCATGTTACAGCAGAGAAAATAGGCCTCCATCAAGGTCTGCAAGTAAGTAATGAGAAACCTGGTTAAGTTCACAGACGTTCTTTCCTGATCTCACCAGAAGGGGAGGGCATATAGTCTAGCAGATTAAAAGTAATCATTTTGCAAATGGGTGATGGACCCCTCCCTCACTGAGGTTTCCTACTCTTATTACATCTACCCTTGAATGTGCTATTATAACAAGACTCCAGTTTAACAGCTTTTTGTCTCTGGCCAGGGGGTGACATACAGTGCCCAGCAGAATGGAGTGAAGGGCATTGCAGGAGCAGCAAAACTGCAAAAGAAAATCAACAAACCACAATCCAGAACTTCAGAGACTCTATATCAATCACATAGAACTAGGCCAGCCTAATCTCCCCCCATCCTGGAGCTCAGAGACATTTGCGGAAGAGGGGGCGGTAAGATTGTAAGAGCAAAAGGATGGGAGGAGCAACGATTTGCAAGATTCTCGACAATAGTTGGGGCCAAAGCAATCATAATGGGACTTTGCATGCCCTGCGCAATGTCCAGGGCACTGTTGCCCTCATAAAGTCTAGTATCTGTTAAGGGCACCGAGACCCCTGGAGGCAAGGGATTGACAGCCATAGTAGTGATCTTATGCTTAAGGGGAACAAGAGAAAGGGCTTATGGAAATGCCACTGGGTCCTTATATATCATCGGAGAGGAGGACCCAGTGGAGAGTTAGGCGTACACAATAAAGGACTCTCTGGGAATTTGGGGGAAGGAGGGGGTTTGGGGGGAGGAGGGGGGAGGGAACTGGTAAAAAAATTTTAAAATGTATAATTAAATTTTTAATAAATAAATAAATAAATAAATGGAATCTTACTATAAGAGGAGGTTCAAAAGTAGATGGAATAGAAGTAGGAGACCGCACGTGGGGGGGGGGTCAGTGTCTCACTTGCAGATAGTTACCATCGATCTGCCAGTCTGTATACCCTCCCAAATTGGTGAGATCAAATCTTCTCAGTCGCAAATGACAAGGAAGGAAAGTGAGTGAGCTTCACCAGATGTCTCACTAATTACTTGCAATACTTGATGATGATCTATTTTCTCTACTGAAGCATGATCCGCTCTCTCCTTATTTCTGGAGCCCTCACTTCCCTCTTATCTCCTGTTTACAACCTTTGTGGTTACTGTAGGTATTACAGAAATTTATCTTTGAATATGTCATTAGGTGGGTTAGGGAGTATATATGATGTCTATTTTTCAGTGTCTGTGATACTTCAATCAATATAATTTTTTCCAATTCATCCATTTCCTGGCAAACTTCATTAATTCATCTTTTTGGATGGCTGAATAGTATTACATTATAAAAATGTACCACACTATCCTTATTCACTCATCAACTGTTGGGCATTTGGGTTGATTCCATGACTTTGCTAATGTAAATAATGCTGCTAGAACATGGTTGTACTTGTGTCATTGTAGTGATTTTTTGCTTTATGTGGGATTTTTTCCAGAAGTGGTATAGCAGGGTCATATGGCATTTCAATCTTTAACTTTTTTTTTCTTTTTTTTTATTAAAAATTTAATTATACATTTTAAAAATTTTTACCAGTTCCCTCCCTTCCCCCTCCTCCCCCTCCCCTTCCCCCAGTGCTTCCCCCCCAATTCCCAGAGAGTCCTTTATTGTGTACGCCTAACTCTCCACTGGGTCCTCCTCTCCGATGACATATAAGGACCCAGTGGCATTTCCATAAGCCCTTTCTCTTGTTCCCCTTAAGATTAAGATCACTACTATGGCTGTCAATCCCTTGCCTCCAGGGGTCTCGGTGCCCTTAACAGATGCTAGACTTTATGAGGGCAACCCTCCCAAGTGCTTCTTACAGGCAGGTGCTACGAGGCCCAGCTACCTTAGGGTATTCTTTTCATTTAAGTTCAGAATTTTTTCCATTATTCTTTTCTTTTTTCTCTCTCTCTTCCTTTCTTTTAAGTAAGTGCTAGCTCCAAAATAGAAATATAATAAAAGTGCTCGGAAGTCTGTGGTGTTCGGGTGAAAAACTCTAGTCTTAAAAAAGCCAACTTTTGACTCGAGTGTCTGATTGGCAGTAATTCTTTTCTTTTTTTTTTCCTCTCTCTCCCTGTTTGAAATCTGTGTTTTCAGATGTTTTTGGACAGTGGCAATGACAGGATAGGCCAGAGCGGCTCCTCAGAGTCTGGTGTATCATTAGGCTCATTCAGTATGTTCTACTACTCTAAAGTCTGGCTTACCTAGCAGGTTGTTTATTTATTGTCTTTCAAGTTCACAGTACTAGAAATACCTGGCTTGAATCCTTTATATGGCTAGCAATGTGCTAGTATATTATCAAGTTCAGATTATGGTCATAGAAGTATATAAGGGCTGGGGATACAGGTCAGTTGTGAGTACTTGCCCACTTGCCTGTATGTCCTAAGTCCTAGGCTCTATCCACGATCCTGAAAAACAGTAGTTGAGAGTTTCCTCTTCCCATTGGTTTCTTTTATTCCATACTTTTCTTGTGCTTTGAAATTCTTTTTCAGTTCGACCCCATAGAGAATCAAATACTTTTGCTTAGTGATGTATTACAAGTGCATTCCACTTTGTTACCAACTGTTCTTTATTTGTATCTTAATGCTTTTATGAAATAGTCTGTAACTTTTATTGATAAATGTTTTTAGACTGTTTAATTAAGATCTTGGACTTTGGAATAGATTAAATGATTTATTACTGTTAAAATCTTGTATCAAACATAATAAACATTTTTTGAGATGTAAAAAAAAAATCAATCTTTAACTTTTTAAAAAATTGCCAGATGGCTCGCCAGAGTGGTTATATAAGCCTGGATACCCACCAGCAACATAAGAGAGTTTCCATCTCTCCATATCCTCTCCAACATTTGGTTGTTTGTATTGTGGATTTTTGCCATCCTGAACAGGATGAGATGGTATCTCAGAGAGGTTTTGATTTGCATTTCACTAATGGCTAAGGATGTCAAGCATTTTTAAAGATATATTTGTTAGAAATTTCAATTTTGCCCCTGGAAAAGTTTCTTTTGAGTTCCCAGGGCCATTTTTTAATTGGGCCATTCATCTCCTTGGTGTTTAGTTTTCTAAATTATTTGTGCACTCTGTATAATAGAACTCTATCAGAAAATCTCCCATTCTGTGGGTTGCCTTTTTGCTCAGTTTACAATCTCCTTATCTGAACAGAAGGTCTTTAATTTCATAAGATTCTTTTTGTTGAGTGTTGGTTCTAGTGACTGTGGTATTGGATTCCTGTTGTGGAACTGTTGGCTTAGCCCAACCAGCTTAAGGGAGTTCACTACCCTTTCAACTAGGGTATTAATAGTCTCTGGCCTAATATTGAGGTCCTTGATGCATTTGGAATTAATTTATGTGCAAGGTGGCAGGTATGTGTCCAGTTTTAATCTTCTGCATGTGGAGATCCAGTTTTGCCAACATAATTTGTTGAAGATGCTGTTCTTTTTCCATTGAAATTTTTGGGCCCCTTTGTCAAAGACCAAATGGCTGTAGTTGTGTGGGCTTATATCTGGGTCTTTAACCTTTATCCATTGATCTGTGTGTC
The DNA here is from genome assembly GCA_023101885.1 of Typhlomys cinereus. Classification (NCBI taxonomy): domain Eukaryota; kingdom Metazoa; phylum Chordata; class Mammalia; order Rodentia; family Platacanthomyidae; genus Typhlomys; species Typhlomys cinereus. The sequence continues at coordinate 3,351,430 of JALPQD010000118.1, forward strand.
TATTTTGGAGCCAATATCAGGCTGTTTTTACAACTATGGAATTGCAGTATAGACTAAGGTTTGGTATGGTGATACCTCCAGCAGTGCTTTTGTTACTCAGGATTGTCTTTGCTATCCTGGGTCTTTTGTGCCTCCATATGAATTTTGAGATTGTTTGGTCAACTTTTTTTTTCTCTTTCTAGCCCTCAGGGCCAAATGGCCTGAGTTTTATTTATTTTTTAACATTTTTTATTATTATTTCCGCTCATATAAAACTTAATAGGTACACCGGTTCCCTCTCTCCCTCCTCCTTCCCTCAACCCCCTTACTCCCCTTCCCCTCACCCCTCCCTCCTCATCTCCCAATGCCTCCCCCCCAATCCCCGGGAGAATCCTTTAATGTGCATGCCAGACTCTCCTCTGGGCCCTCCTCTCCGATGACGTACAAGGACCCAGTGGCATTTCCCTGAACCATTTCCTGTGTTCCCCTTAAGCATGGGAACACTACTGTGGCTGTCAATCCCTTGCCTCCAAGGATCTTAGTGCCTTTAACAAATGCTAGACTTTGTGGGGTCAATAGTGTGTTGGATATTGCACAGTCCAATTATGATTGCTTCGGTACTAACTTGTGTGAAGTATCTTGCATATCATTGCTCCTCCCATCCTTGTGCTCTTACAATCTTATGGCCCCCTCTTCCACAAATTTCCCTGAGCTTCAGGATGGGGAAAGATTAGCCTGGCCTAGTTCCAGGTGGTTGATATAGAGTCTCTGACATTCTGGATTATGGTTTGTTGATTTTCTTTTGCAGTTTTGCTGCTCCTGCAATGCCCTTCACTCCATCCTGATGAGTATTGTATGTCACCCCTGGCCAGAGATAAAAAGCTGTTAAACTAGAGTCTTGTTATAAGAGTATATTCAAAGGTAGATGTAATAAAAGTAGGAAACCACAGTGAGGGAGGGATCAATCACCCATTTGCAAAATGGTTATTTTTTATCTGCCAGACTATATGCCCTCCCTTTCTGGTGAGATCATACCCTTTCAGTTGTAAATGATCAGGAACCAAAGTCTGTGAACTTAACCAGATGTGGTCAACTTTTTTAAAGAACTGCTTTGAGAATTTAATTGGTATAGCATTGAATTTTTATATCGCCTTTGGTAGGATAGTCATTTTTATGATATTGATTCTGCCAATCCAGGAACATGGGAGGTCTTTCTGCCTACTGGTGTCTTCTGCAAATTCTTTCTTTAGGGTTTTAAAGTTTTCATTGTAAAGGTCTCTTACTTTCTTGGTTAGGTTTATATCAAGGTGTTTCATTTTTTTAGGAGCTATACTAAATAGGGATTGTTTCTCTCAGGCCTTTTTCACTTCTTTCATTCTGAGCATATAGGAAGGCCACTGATTTTTGTACATTTATTTTGTATCCTGCTACCTTGCTGAACTTCTCAATTAGTTCCAGGAGCTTCCTGGTGGAGTTTTTGGGATCACTCTGGTATAAGATCATGTCATCTGCAAATAGGGATAGCTTGACTTCTTCCTTGCCGATTTGAATCCCTTTTATCTCCCTTTCTTGTCTGATGGCCTCAGCTAAGACTTCAAGAACAATATTGAACAGAAGTGGTGAGAATGGACAAGCCTTGTCTAGTTCCTGATCAAAGCGAGAATACTTCAAAATTTTCCCCATTGAGTATAATCCCTGATGTTGGCTTGTCATATACAGATTTTATTATATTGATAAAGGTTCTTTCCATTCCAACCTTCTCTAGGGTTTTGATCATAAAGGGCTGTTGGATCTTGTCAAAAGCTTTTTCTGCATCTATCGAGAGTATCATGTCGTCTAGGATTTTGTACTGGTTTATATGGTGAATTACATTTATTCATTTGCATATGTTGAACCAATCTTGTGTGCCTGTGATAAAGCCTACTTGATCCCTGTGGATGATCTTTTGGATGTGTTTTTGAACCCAATTTGCTAAGACTTTGTTGAGAATCTTTGTGTCTGTGTTCATCAGAGAGATTGGCCTATAGTTTTCTTTTTTAAGTGTATCTTTATTAGGTTTTGGCATTAAGATGATATTAGATATTCTTATTAGATGATATTCTTTCATAGAAAGAATTTGGGAGTGTTTCTTCCTTTGCTATTTGATGGAACAGTTTAAGTAGTATTGGTATTATTAACTCCTTAAATGTCTGGTAGAACTCTGTGCTGAATCCATCTGGTCCAGGACATTTTTTGGTGGGAAGATTTGAGATTACTTCAACAATTTACTCATATGTTATAGGACTATTTAAATAACTCAAAACTTCCTGATTCAAATTATGTAAGTTGTACTTACTTAGGAATTCATCCATTTCTTTTGTGTTGTCAAATTTCATAGAGTATAAGTTTTTGAAATATGACATTATAATTCTCTAAATTACTTAGGTATTTGTAGTGATAACTCCATTTTCATTTCTGATTTTGTTAATTAGGGTTTTCTCTCTCACTTTTGGTTAATTTAGCTAGGGGTGCATCTGACCAGGGGATGACATTCAATACCCATCAGGATGGAGCTAAGGGCGGTGCAGGAGCAGCAAAACTGAAAAAAAAAAAAAAACAACCAAATTCAGAACATCAGAGACTCTATATCAACCACCTGGAACCAGGCCAGCCTAATGTCTCCCCATCCTAAAGCTCAGGGAAATTTGTGGAAGAGAGGGCAGTAAGATTGTAAGATCCCGAAGATGAGGAGGACCAACGATATGCAAGATACTCCACACAAGTTAGGGCTGAAGTAATCATAATAGGACTTTGCATGACCTGTGCAATGGCCAACATATCATTGACCCCTAAAAGTCTAGCATGGATCACAGGCACTAGCATCCTTAGAGGCAAGGGATTAACAACCACAATAGTGTTCCTATACTGAAGGGCAACACAAAAAAGAGCTCTAGGTAATGCTACTGAGTCCTTATACCTCATTAGAGAGGAGGACCCAGAAGGAAGTTTGACATGCACACTAAAGGATGCTCCAGGGATGCAGGGATGGCGGGACAATGGGAGAAAGAGAGGGATGGGGGAAAGGAAGGGGAAACAGGGGGAGGGAGTAAGGGGATCCAGGGAAGAGTGGAGGGAGGAAGGGGAATGGGGTAGCTATGAAGTTTGTATGAGTGGAAAAAATATATATATAAAAGTTTAAAGGTTGCCATATGAAATAAATAAGACTTTAGAAAAACATTATATTCTAGGTTGGAGAGATGACATAGGTGTTTAGCCTTTGCATCACAAGAAAAAGGACATAAGGTTGAATCTTGGAGCTCATATAAAAATGCATTCCTGGTCTTGAAAGGCAGAGCTTGTGAAACAACAGAGCAAAGCAACAGGGGTAAAGCAACCCAGGATGATTCCCAATCTCAGCATGGGCCTCCACACGCACACACAGTACTCTCTTCTATACATATTCTCTCTCTCTCTGATTCTTTCTCTGTCTCACCCTCACACACACACACAACACACACACACACACACACACACACACACACACACACACACACACAATTCTGGGTTAAAAAAAACTGGTATGCCAGTGCAGTGGGAGTTCCATAGGTTGTTTACTCACACTAGGTAAGGAGAAACCTTCTTGCTTTGTAGACACACATATTAGAGATTTGCAGTGTTATGAGAAAACACAGCTTGGTAGATAAGTCATGAATGATCTTATACTTTGTCAGGAAAAGGGGAGTTGAAAAACATTTGTTTAGGAATAAAATCTTTTATTTCTGGAGATAAAAGTTTATGATTGAATATGATGTGTCTCCAAAGATCATTATAGAAAAATACAAAGAATGATAATGTGAATGTTTGAGATTTTTTCTCATATATGTATGTGTGGAGTGTGTGCAAACATGTCTGTGCATACATGCGTGTGCTTTGCATGTGGATAGATGTATATACAAGAATGATTTTGAGCTGTATACAACAAGCCCACAGCAAGGATTATGCTCAATGGGGAAAAACTGGAAGCATTCCCACTTCTATCAGGAACTAGACAAGGCTGTCCACTCTCACCACTTCTATTCAATATTGTACTTGAAGTCTTCGCTGAAGCCATAAGACAAGAAAGGGACATAAGAGGGATTCAAATCGGCAAGGAAGAAGTCAAGCTATCCCTATTTGCAGATGACATGATCTTATACCTGAGTGATCCCAAAAACTCCACCAGGAAGCTCCTGGAACTAATTGAGAAGTTCAGCAGGGTGGCAGGATACAAAATAAATGTGCAAAACTCAGAGGCTTTCCTATGTGCCCAGAATGAAAGAAGTGAAAAAGCCTTGAGAGAAACAATCTCATTTACTATAGCCCCTAAAAAAATGAAATACCTTGGTATAAACCTAACCAGGAGGTAAAAGATCTTTACAATGAAAACTTTAAAACCCTAAAGAAAATTGCAGAAGACACCAGAAGGTGGAAAAACCTCCCATGTTCCTGGATTGGCAGAATCAACATCGTAAAAATGACCATCCTACCAAAGGTGATATACAAATTCAATGCTATACCAATTAAAATCCCAAAGCAATTCTTTAAAGTTGACCAAACAATCTCAAAATGCATATGGAGGCACAAAAGACCCAGGATAGCAAAGACAATCCTGAGTAACAAAAACACTGCTAGAGGTATCACCATACCAAACCTTAGTCTATACTACAAATCCATAGTTGTAAAAACAGCCTGGTACTGGCTCCAAAATAGACATACAGATCAATGGATAAGGATTGAAGACCCAGATATAAGCCCACAAAATTACAGCCATTTGGTCTTTGACAAAGGGGCCCAAAAAATCCAATGGAAAAAGAACAGCATCTTCAACAAATGGTGCTGGCAAAACTGGATCTCCATGTGCAGAAGATTAAAACTGTACCCGTACTTGTCACCATGTAAAAGAATTAATTCCAAATGGATTAAGGACCTCGATGTAAGGCCAGATACTATAAAAATCACAACTAAAAGGGTAAAGACCTCCCTTAAGCTGATTGGGCTAGGCCAACAGTTCCTAAACGTACATTCAATAGCACAGTCACTCTTGTGAAATTAAAGAACTTCTGTTCAGATAAAGAGATTTTTTTAATTTATTCAATTGTGCGTGTGTGTGTGCGTGTGTGTGTGTGTGTGTGTGTGTGTGTGTGTGTGTGTGTGTGTAGAACCACGGACGAATTCGGGAACCACCATGGACACCTCCACCTCCTCGTTTACTGCCCCGGGATTCACAGGCTCCGCCCTACCACGACCAGAAACGCAGGCTGTCCCTGCTTCTACTTGGCGTCTATACGTGGGCCTAGGATCAGAACTCGGGACCTTCCGCCTGCAAGGCAGAGGCTTAACCCCTGAGCCACCTCTCCAGATAAAGAGATTGTAACCCAAGCACAAAGGCAACCCACAGAATGGGAGAAATTTTTCACTTACCACATATCTGATAGAGCTCTATTATTCAGAGTGCACAAAGAACTTAGAAAACTGAAAACACCAAGGAAACTAATGGCCCAATTAAAAAATGCGCCCTGGAACTTAAAAGAAACTTTACCAGGGATGAAATTAAGATGGTCTAACAAATATCTTAAAAAATGCTCCACATCCTTAGCCATCAGGGAAATGCAAATCAAAACCTCCCTGATATATCATCTCACTCCAGTCAGGATTGCAAAAATCCACAATACAAACAACTGCTGGAGAGGATGTGGAGAGAGGGGATCTCTCCTACATTGCTAGTGGGAATGCAGGGTCATACAAGCACTCTGGTGAGCCGTCTGGAGATTCTTAAAGAAATTAAAGATTGAAATGCCATATGACCCTGCTATTCCACTTTTGGGAATAACCCCCAAACAGCAAAAATCCACCTCGATACCAGAAGCACGACCATGTTCATAGCAACACTGTTTACAATAGCAAAGTCATGGAATCCACCCAAATGCCCAACAGTTGAAGAGTGGATAAGGAAAATGTAGTACATCTATACAATGGAGTACTATTCAGCCATCAAAAATGATGAATTAATGCAATTTGTCAGGAAATGGATGGAATTAGAAACAATTATATTGAGTGAAGTATCCCAGACACAGAAAATTAAGCACCATATGTACTCCCTAATAGGTGGCTCCTAGTACCAAACCCACTTAAAGACACTCAAGGATAAATCTCTGTAATACCTACAGTAATTGCAAAGATTATGAACAGGAAGAATGGTGAAGTAGGGCCCCACCAGAAACAAGGAGAGAGGGGACCATGTTACAGCAGAGAAAATAGGCCACCATCAAGGACTGCAAGTAAGTAATGAGACATCTGGTTAAGTTCACAGACTTTTCTTCCTGATCATTTGCAACTGATGGGTTATGATCTCTCCAGAAGGGCAGGGCATATAGGCTGCCATATAGAAAGTAACCATTTTGCAAATGGGTGATTGATCCCTCCCTCACTGCGGTTTCCTACTTTTATTACATCTACCTTTGAATATAGTCTTATAACAAGACTCTAGTTTAACAGGTTCTTATCTCTGGCCAGGGAGTGACATCCAATACCCATCAGGATGGAGTGAAGGGCATTGCAGGAGCAGCAAAACTGAAAAAAAAATTAACAAACCATAATCCAGAACATCAGAGACTCTACATCAACCACCTGGAACTGGGCCAGCCTATCTCTCCCCATCCTGAAGCTCAGGGAAATTTGCAGAAGAGGGGGTGGTAAGATTGTAAGAGCACAAGAATGGGAGGAGCAATATATGCAAGATACTCCACACAAGTTAGGGCCGAAGCAATCATAATTGGACTTTGCATGACCTGCGCAATGTCCAACACATTATTTACCCCACAAAGTCTAGCATGTGCTAAAGGCACTAGGATTCTTGGAGGGAAAGGATTGACAGCCACAGTAATGTTCCTATGCTTAAGGGAAACACAGGAAAGCGTTCTGGGAAATGCCACTGGGTTCTTGCACCTCATCGGAGAGGAGGACCCAGAGGAGAGTTTGGCATGCACATTAAAGGATGCTCCGGTGATGGGAGGGGGAGCCACTGGGGGATGGGGAGGGAGGAGGGAGGGGAGGAGGGCACAGGAGGGTGAGGGGTTGGAGGGAGGAAGGGGACCGGTGTACCTGTTAAGTTTGTATGAAAGAAAATTTAAAAAAGTTTAAAAAATTAAAAAAAAAGAAAAAAAGGATTATAAGCAGGGAGGGAAGGGGAAGGTGGGCCCCGCCAGAAACAAGAGAGGGGATCATGCTACAGTAGAGAAAATAAGCCACCATCAAGGGCTGCAAGTAAGTAATGAGATATCTGGTTGGGCTTGCAGACTTTTCTTACTGGTCTCTTGCATCTGATGGGGTATGATCCCACCAGAAATGTAGGGCATAGAGTCTGGCAGATAGACGGTAACCATCCTGCAAATGGGAGACTGACCCCCCCCCCCACAGCGGTGTCCTCCTCTTATTCCATCTACCTTTGAATCTACTCGTATAATGACTCCATTTTAACAGCCTTTTATCTCTGGCCAGGGGGTAACATCCAGTACCCATCAGGATGGAGCAAGGGCGGAGCAGGAGCAGCAAAACTGGAAAAAAACAGTCAATAAAATACAATTCAGGAAATCAGAGACTCTACATCAACCACCTGGAATCAGGCCAGCCTAATCTCTCCCCATCCTAAAGCTCAGGGAAATTTGCTGAAGAAGGAGCAGTAAGATTGTAAGAGCCTAAAGATGGGGAGGACCAATGATATGCAAGATACTCCACACAAGTTAGGGACGCAGTAGCCATAATTGGACTCTGTATGACCTGTGCAACGACTGACAAGTCAACAACCCCCAAAGTTTAGTATGGATCACAGGCACTAGGATCCTTAGAGACAAGGGATTAACAGGCATAAAAGTGTTCCCATACTAAAAGGGAGCACAAGAAAAGGCTGTGGGTTATGCCACTGAGTCCTTACCCCTCACTAGGGTAGAGGATTCAGAGGGAGTTTTTGCAGTCACACAAAAGGATGCTGCAGGGGATGGGAGGGAGAAAGGGGAGGCACTGGGAAAGGGGAAAGAGGGAGCAAGTAAAAGGAAGGGGAAAGGGAGGAGGGTGCAAAGGGGACTGGGTAAGGATGCAGGGAGGGAGAGGACCAGGGTATCTATTGAGTTTGTATGATTGGGGAAAAAAGCAAAAGAAAAGAATATGAAGAATGTCACCAAAAATATCTTTCAATATCAATTACATTATTTATCAACATAATGATCAATATGTAATTGCATTTTCATGTTTTACATGCACATGCATAATAGTGCATGTTTATTTGTGTTACAGTAATGAGTGCTTACTTTTTTCCCCTCAGGCTAAATTAATATCTGTGTCCTAACATCATAAAAATGTTTATTATATATTGTATTGTAGAATAAATAGACCATTTGCTTGTTACTCTTTTCCAATTCATGTATGGTCTCAACTGACACTAAATGGATAATTGTACAATATATTTTGTTCTAATTGGCTCAATTCTCCTTAAAAGTCTGTTCAGCTCTATACCTAATAAGTAATTCACAACTACAACTTGCTAGTTGTAAAAGTGAATTTGAGATCTTTATTATCAAACTGTTTCATCTACAGAATCCAAATACCTTAAAATGAGTCCAAAAATCAAGTTGCTCCCCGGAGATATTCCTAGCATCTTAGATTGATAAGATTTCTAATATATACATCCTAACTTGTCTAATAAATCCAACATTATTTTAGGTGTATGTGTTTATGGGGTATATACATATTTGTGTGCATGCTCATCTGTGTACGTGTGCATTTGGAGGGCTGAGTTTGATATCAGAAATCATCCTCCATCACTCTTTAACATTATTGTTTTGAGCTCACTCATTCAGAAAGTCTGTGTGTGTGTGTGTGTGTGTGTGTATGAGTGTGCATTTTATCGGTTGCTGCATGTTTGCATGTGCGTGAGCACATGTGTGTGGAGATCTAAGGGTGGTATTAGGAAGTTTCCTTGATTGTTCCTTCATCTAATTATTTTGAGGTTGGGTCACTAATTGAACTCAAACCTTGCATATAAGGGTAGTCTAGATAACTAGATTGCTATGAGGATCCCCAGCTCATCTTTCTAGGAACTGGAATTATAGTTTGACTTCCATAATAGAACTAGGGATCCAAACTATGATCTTTTTGCTTGATTAGTAAGAGCTTTATCCACTGAGCTGTCTCCACACCTATCCCCACCCCCCCTTTTTTTTTTTTGAGACAGAGGCCAGACTAAATCCAAACTCATGACTCTGTCTCTGCTTCATTTCTCAATGCCTGGAATGAAATGACAGGTTAGTGTTACTCACAGACCAACTTTAATTCTCTCATGACTCATCTTTATTTAAGCTGTTTTAACCTGCTGCTTACATAAATAAATGTCTCCTGATCCTTAATTTATATATAATTTCTCCCATGGAATTCTGACCTTTTCACTTGAAATTTTATCTAGATATCAATGAGTGTTCCTTCATCCCACAATGCCTTCTTCCAACACCAAGAATCACTCTAAAGTTCAAGAATCACCACCAGCAATCTCATTGTATATTTCCTAGACTTCCAGCACTTGTACTTCATGTTTCTCCCTTGGGCTACACATAGCTCCAACATTTGCTGCCAGGCTTTGACATTTGATTCTCCCATTTGGATCATGATCTAAGCAGAGACCTATAGGCACTTGAATGTGTGTATCTATAGAGGACCAAGGGTGACTTCAGGAATCACCCTGGATTATTCTACCTCTTTATTGTTTTGTTCTTGGGTTTCCAAGGCTTTTCCTTCCAGGACCAGAATTGAGGGTGGGTGTCATTTCTTCCTGACTGTTTGTTGTGTTTTGTTTTATTTGGTTTTGGTTTGCAGCATCTGTGGATCTCACACATCTTCCCACCCTGAAAAATCCCATTCTTCCAGAAGCTCACCATTGTCGCTGAAGTCACAAAGGCCTGATGATTAGATTTTTCTAATATGGTGTTTTCCATGAATGAAAAGAATAGCAATTATTTCAGCATTTGTATCATGGAATATGATCATCTGGATTATAAAGTAATTTACAAAAGACGTTCAAGAAGGAGCATGTCATTGAAAACATTCCTGTGAAAAACATAGAAACATAATAGAATCAAATAGAAAAACAGAATGGGGGATTCTGGAATGAGACTGCTTTGAATTCTCTGACTGTATCAGGGAGATTTGGTGGCTGACATGAGCAAGCACAGCAGAGCCTAGAGACTGTGACATACTGTCTGAGGAGTAGGAAGGGGCACAGCACGGGGAAACATGCAGCCATGGCTGCACTGGTGTTGACCAGCCACTTAGAGGTTTCATCGAAGACAGACATATACAGAGTGATGATGGCAGAGGCTAAATAAAAGAGCACAAAATTGCTTGCTAGGATCAGGATGCTTTGGGTGGCTCTGGTCTCTGGGGACATCCTAGCAGACAGGGAACTGTGAATGTGCTGGAACCTCTGCTTGTGCCTGAGCAGCACTGACACCATCGAGCCACTGGCCCAGGCCATGAGTCCCAAACACAGGACATCAGTGGAGATCAAGAGGACAGAATATAATAAGACAGTTAGTCTCTCAGGATTCACAACAGCACAGTATCCTAAATCTCTAATTCTGGTTAGATTTCTTCCATCTCCCATGCCAGTCATGCTCATGGGAATTAGGACATTGATCATTGGCTGCAAGACCCAGCACAGAGCCAGGGAGGGTGGGATGATCTTAGAAACACATACCCTGAGCAGTACCCACTTGGCATGAACAGAACTGACTGTGATGGCCTGAGAGATGCTCAAGAGTGATGTGGAACAAATGGACACACCTCTGGCCACTCGATGGAAGTAAAAGGCAACTTTACAAGCAACATCATCAAGAAAAGAAGCAAGGCCAAAGGCAGTCATGGTCTGAGGGATTCCTCTGAAGAGGAGAACCATGAGGTTGGCATAGGTCAGGTGTTTGATGATCAAGTCTGTAGATTTCATGGTGACTCCACAGAAGTCGTTAAAGATAAATTGGCAAAGCAAGGCTGAGTTTCCCAGGATTCCCAGTGCAGTCTGGGACAGGAAGATGGATCCCATGACCAAGTCTCTGGAGGCCATTCTGAATCTTCTTGAGACTGTCACTCAATATCAGATACAGAAACCCCCTCACACACATGCAGAGCAATCTTCCTAAAATTTGACCTTCTTGAAGGCATATAAAATGCCATACTACCCAGATGATAACACACCAAGTAAAATTGGTCTGGAAGCTTCCTCCCTGTTGGACATTTTTCATAGAATGGAAAGTACATGCAAGTTGATATGAGGGAAATGTGATCAATAGTCTCAGCAATCTGTGAAAGCTGTTATCTGCAATAACAACCACCTTGATAAGAGGCGGTGATTAATGTAATAGTAGCATGAATGACAAGGGGAAACTGATAGCTTTCTGATTAGAATAAAATCCCACTCACATGTGTTATTGTAAACCAGGACAAGAAGCTATGAAAGGGGAGGACATATGTTGTATGGGGGTTTATAATCTATTAAGGTTTAGCTATAAACATAATCAAACCTTTTAAACATTTGTCATTATATTCATGGACTGGAGGATCACCCAGAAGCTTCTATTTGCAAGATCACAACTGGCCAAGGTGCAGAAAATAAGTGAATGTGGACTGTTTGATCCTAAAGAGGGCATCTAAATCATGTGTTCCATATTCTGAGACTCAGGAAACATTAAAGAAGTAAGTATAGTAAGACTGTAAAACTCTAAAGAGGGACAGGTGCATTGGGCTGTCATTTCTTAGGGACGCAAAATGCATTCATTGCAGTTATGTATATTTCCAGAAGACCTGCCTGGGATTTGTCCTATCAATGCTTCACCATGGAAAGATGTAGATGTTAAGAAACCTCTTGGCTCCTCATGAGAGCTAATGCTAATGTGGGAGAAAGAGGGAAGATGCTTTCTTCGATGGTTTACCCATTGATGAATGATTCACGCTCCAGCAAGTGCTCAGGTTCATGCCATCAAAGACACCCTAGATGAAACACAGTGGGCCACACATGCAGAAAGGCCTGAAAATAGAAAGGCAGGGAAGAAAGCTTATAATGTGAAAAGAAGAGGAGATGGGAATGTAGATTAAAGTATGAAAATAACATAAATTCAATATATCCATTCATGAAATTATAAAAGAATAAAAAAGCTTTAAAAATACCAGGCTTCTCCATAATAACACTTTCCGTCCCCAAGTAATGATGAGTCTTGTCTGTTCCTGAGATGTTCCTTAAGTTTCAAAGTATTTTCTTATTGTTTGAATAAGAAATAATTTGTCCTGGTATTATAGGGAAAGAGAAACTCTCTATTACAGTTTCTGGACATCAGCAATTTTTACAATTTGTTACAAAAATTAACAGCTTTGTAACAGCGACTCAAGTGTGAAATTCTTCAGATGAGTGCCCTGGATGCAGAGACACCACCAGTTTCTCAGGACTACCCACCACTACTAGTAAAAGGCAAACAAGAGAACCACGACTGTCTGATTCCTAATGAAATACTAAGCATTAGATTTAATGAAAGAAAACATTCAATTGCTTCTCTCTGAGGTGGCACACGTGCCTGTGCCTGTGCAGGAGTGTTTTTATCAATTGTTTTTCTGAAGACCCTCTGGAATTAATTTCTGCTCTGCTTCCAATTTGATACACATTATTCGTTTTTGTTCTTTCTTTTTTTAAATTGTGCAGGTAAATATTATCATCAAGCCATTTTGAACATTCCAATGATTGTAGGAAATGAAAATAATCATGCTCTATCAGTGATCAAAGGAACCTAGGTGAAACACAGTTATTGATTTGTTCAGATAACAGGTCAACCTTACAGATTCACACATCAATCAATTAACATTTTTTTTTACTCAATGACTAAAAGCTGATATATAGGCAATTACAGAAACATGAGATAACAAACATGAGAGTAAAAAAATGTGTTTCCCTCATTTCAATTCAAAAAGCTGTCATTACATCACAGAGCTTGTGTCAATTAAGGTGAATTTTTGAGCAATGTGATACACATTATTATATAATTGCAATGATAAATGCCAATGTGGAAATGTGGTAAAAGTGAGTAATGAAAGAAGATATTTAAAGTGAGATTCAGGGAGAGGATTTCCTCAGTGTGAGAAAGGCATACATTAGGTACTTCACCTCTTTGGTGTGAAGTAAAACATAATTGATCATTCTGGGAATGTTGCACTATACTAATGACACTTGTGAAATTTAAGTGTGTTAACATAAGTCTGAAATTTAAGACTGTTAGCATAAGGTATGTCATTAATGCAATGGATTCCTAATTGATTCCAAAATAAAATGAAGATATAATTGTATGATTCTAAATAAGGATGTGTGTATTGGAGGCATGATTGATTATGTTAGGAATAGAAAATAGGAGTACTGAGAACTGAGTAACATCAGGTTACATTTATTCTATCAGACAAATGCCGACATTCATCACAAATCCACAAACATCAGATTTGACCATGGAAACATCAAGTGACCAAACTGTCCTCTTTAGATTACCTCACTCACGAAGGAAATGCCTACTTTCTCTTTGCTCTCAGAATAATAATAACATCCCACTGTACAGTTAGAAAGGAAGTTTTTAATGGAAGAAAAATAATTTTCATCCCATCCAGCTCCTGTGGAATCTAGAGTCAGAGGAATAAACACGCAGTTATGTGACTGGCTCTCAAGACTGAGGAAGTGGTCCCATCACTCACTATATGTAGAGAGAAAGTTGACTCTCCTAGCAAACACAGGCCAAGGTTCACCATGATGGATTCTGAGAAACAGGCAAAAACTGGTTCAATTGAGGACTCCATCTTACCGACAGGGTACCCACATAGCTGCCTTCACACAGGACAAAAAGAATGGGAATTCCAGCGTCCAAGGTGCCTCTTACCTCCAGTTTGCCTCCACTCATGGTGGGCTCATCCTGAGGGAAGATGTTCTCAATTGTGTGCCTGTAGCCTGGCAGGACCCTCTTCCTGTAAGAGAGGACCAGAGGAGACAGCAGCCCTCACAAAGCCTCTGGGCATCTTGTCCTCTACAGAATGGAACCTGGCAGGCAGGATCTCACTGAACCTGTGGAAGCCTCTGTAATGCCAGCTGCTGAGCAGGTACTAATGCCTGAGGAACAGAGGGCCACCAACAGCTACAGGGCTAGTCAGCATCCACCCCTAAATAAAGCTGTGGTGTCCCCACACCTTCCCTCCCCATGAGATGATCATCTCATGGAACACAGAGATCACAGTGTCTGTCCTGGGAGCTACTGTCACCAAGCAGTTATTCCCACTAGTAATGAAGAAAATTTTATGTGAGTAGTTGGCATCTATTTACAAAGGGACAGGCTAAGCATGGGAAAGCATGCCAGGGTTATCAGGAGCAAAGAGGGGGAATCTGTGGAGAGTAAACGGACATGGCTTGGTTTCTAGGGACTGAAAGGCAATGCGAAGCTGAAAGCGGACTTTGCCTTCCTGTGATCTGTCCACCCACAGTTGAATAGCCATTGCTGCACAGATTCCTTTCAGAACGGACTTAGTGCTCAAGAATAGCTTGGTAGTTTGAATGCTCACTACACAAGCATGTGTGCCTCAGCTGGGATCCCCATGTAAAGAGCGGGAAGCTAGAGCTGATCTGAAACCCCAGATCTATGGAGATAGAAACATAGACATTTGCAGATTCCAGGGGCCAGGCTATCTAGCCTGAATAACAACTGGCAGCTCAGTGATAGGCCATGCCTCAAAACTAAGATAGTATGCATTGAGGAAGATAAGATTCTGCATACTGTAAAGTGGCCCCTCGGTATGAATGCACAAGGAAGTGAGCACAGAGCACGCACATGAACACACACACACACACACACACACACACACACACACACACACACATTTTTTGTAGGTGAAAGAATTCATGTAAAACAGGAAGTCAGTTCTTAGACCATTCCCAACAGTACCTATTGTGCCCTTGATTGAAGGCCTTAGAGATGACCATCGTTTCATTTTCCAGGGTTAAATGCCACCAGGGTGCACTGAACTTGCCTGGTGAGACAATGGGAGTGTGCACAGCCAGAGTGACATCAGGAGCTCAGATTGTAGGTACTATTTATTGATCCTTTATTTCTCTCTCCTTTTAAATAAATCTTGTGTCACTGCTGATAGTGTGAGACTCCACACTGATTGCTGTTAACACAGGAATGGCCATCTGCCTGGGGCTCCCTCAGAGGTGCCTGTGGGAGAGATCAACAGATTGGATGAGGGATTCTGTGTTTTGTTTCTATACATGTTAGAGGTTGCCATCAAGTATGAGATCCAGAAAAGCTAACAGTTGTGTGTGTATGTGTGTGTGTGTGTGTGTGTGTGTATGTGTGTGTATGTCATGTGATGTGTGTATGTGCATCCATGTGTGCTATGTGTGTGTATGAGAGGTCATCCTCAGGTATATAGAATTCAAGGACAGACTGAGATACATGAGACCTTGTTTCAAATAAACTAATAAAATGAAATTCTTGGGTAAGTGTTCTTAGTTATATCCAATGCCTGGTTTTACAGTCTTAAATCCCTTAAAGAAAGCTCCATATTGATTAAACAACATACCTTAATAATTCGACCTTCTTCCAGTGTTTTACATCCACTGATCTCACTACCACTTCTACAGACTTGCCTATTTTAAATATTTAATATATTTCCTGTTACACGATATGCAGCCTCCTATATGTGGCTCCTTCAGTCAGATAAACAGGCCAGTCTCCAGCCCAGTGACTCAGATCAGCCCTTCATTGCTTTCACCAAAGCTTTTCTAATTAAAATTCTGTATTGTCATACTCTTTTTTTAAATGAGATTTATCTATCTATCTATCTATCTATCTATCTATCTATCTATCTATAATGAATTCTACATAGTTTTGAGTACATTTTCAATATTTATAGTGAAGTTTTTTCCCCACTCTGTTGTTTACTAGCCTATCTCTTTCTGTACTTCTAGTGATAAGAAGGTATTGGCTATACATGAGTAAAACATGCTAGGTTATGTTTAGTATTTTGATGCATTATGTATCCTAATGACCAAAAAATTATTCCAAGCATATAAAAATATTGATTTTGATCAATAATAATATCTGATATTTATTGATTATAATTTTCAGGGAAAACAACATTGGATTTATGTAAGTAAATGGAATGGAAGCAATCTGGTACTCAGAATGTAGGTAAAACTCAGCTGTCTGATCAGGAGGTCTGGACATCTCTGGTAAGCTGCCCTTGAGTTCTTTATGAAGACAAAAAAGGAGTTATTACCAGTTGTGATAATTTTTATTTCTTCTTTTCTTCTTCATTTTGATATACTTTAGTAGGGTTTGGGCTACCAAATCAATTATTTCTGTTGAATTTGAAAGTGTTGTGCTTGAAAATGTAGGAAAAATAGATTATATTCATTTATTTAATCATTGTGATGCTGGGATTTTTAAAAGTGTGTCTTCACTTTATTGCAGTATTAGTTTTATTATCTTGTTTATAGACATTCATTCATATTTGTGTGTGTGTGTGTGTGTGTGTGTGTGTGTGTGTGTGCATGTGTGTGTGTATTTGATGGTATAGAAACATGTATGGCTTGGAGAAGACAACCTTTTAGGATGAAACTTGATAAGAAAAAATGGGTTTGGACTTATAGAGGTGGTTGGGAGCTTAAAGAGGGGAGAGGGATGAGTGTGACCAGAATGCGCTAAATACATGTATGAAATTATCAAAGAATAAATTATTAAAAAACAAAAATCAAGGATGAGGTTAGGATGAAGTTTTATATGAGAAAGAAAAAATAAAGAAAATCAGTGATCATTTTAAGATATTAAAGTTTTCAGGCATAGAGGAAGAAGCTGGTGAATTTCTTTGTGTTGGAGGCCAGCCTGATCAACATAGTTAAGTTTTAGGACTTCCAGGACTACATGGTGAGAACTTGTCAGACACAGAGGGAAGAAAGAAAGAGGGAAAGAAGAAAGAAGAAGGAGAGAAAGGAAGGGAGGAAAAAAAGAAAGGTATGAAAAAAGAGTGAAAAAAGGGAGGGAAAGAAAAAGAAGAAGAGGAAATGAGAGAAGAAAGAAGTAAAAGGGTCAGAAAGATGGTTTCAGCACAGGTCCCTTGACCTGAGTTTGGGTTCACACAGTAGCATTGTCTATAATCTCTTCTTACAAATACACACACACACACACACACACACACACACACACACACACACACAAATGTGCACGCACACACACATTCACACAAATACACACAGAGTGAATATCTATGAACAAAAAGTAGAATGAATAAAAATAATATAATAAACTGCAGGCACAGTAAAACAAGTCAGCATCATGGTGATTAAAGATGCAAATGTAATATTTTTTGCATTCGAACAGAGCATTTTCAAATTTAATAGAAACAGATTATAGACAGATTTGGTAACTCAAATTATACCAAAGTTATGTCATAATGAAGAAAGCAAGAAAGAATTATTGCAGCTGGCAGGGACAGCTCAATGAAGGACTCAAGCTCAATTTGCTGGAGATGGCCATAGCCCTTGATCAGACAACCAAGTTTCACCTAACCTCTGAGTACCATATCTCATTTATTCCATTTACTGTTATAAATCCAACATTATTTTGCCAGAGAACCTAATAAGTATTATCAGATATGATCATTCCTTATCACATATATTTATATTTAAAATAAATTGTCAATGGAAACCATAATGTAGCCAATCAGAAAATATAACAGGGTGTTTAATTCATATACTCCAGTTATGACTAATCTTCAGGAAATATATCAAGAGATGTACTATTTCATCAGTAGCATGGTAAAACAAATTACATTAAGAATAGTGAAGATGGGGTTGGGAAGTTTTTTAGTCATTTACAGGGCATAATGTACAGGTGTGATAACTGGATTTAAATCCTCAGATCCATGCAAAATGACAGGTAGATGTGACAGTCTATAATTTCAACAAGGAAAGTTGGAAAACCAATAATCCACAGAGTTGGGGTTACAGATCAACTCTGGCTTCCTGCCCTTTACATGAGGATCCCAACAGAGGTCCACATGCTTGTACAATGAGCGATCAACCCACTGAGCCATTCTCAAGTCAAGTCCATTCTGTAAAGAAATTGTGGAGCAATGGCTATTCATCTCTGGGTGGACAGACCACCCAGAGTGGTGCCACTCTAAGCTTCACACTTTGCCTTTAGTCCCTGGATTCCAATCCTTGTCTTATTCTCCATGGACTTCCCTCTATTTTCTTAGCACGGCAGGAGCCACCAGTCAGACTTCCCCACATCTAGCCTGTCCCTTTGCAAATGCCAACTATCAACTTAAAAGTTTTCCCTGTTGCTAGTGGGAACAGCTGCTTGCAGAGGTGACAGCAGTGCCCAGGAAAGACACTATGATCTCTGTGTCCCAAGAGATGATTAATTCATGGGTAGTGAAGGTGTGGGGACACTCTAGCTTTATTTAGGTGATTGATGCTAACTAGCCCCATCGCTGTGGGTGGCTTTATGTTCCTTGGGCCTTTAGTAACTGCTCATCAGCTGGAAGTACAGAGGCTTCAACAGTTACCACAGATCCTGCCTGCCAGGCTCCATTCTGCAAAGGAGTAGGCGATGTCCCAGATGCTATGTGAGGGCTGCTATCTCACCTGGTCTCTCTCTTATAGGAAGAAGGTCCTGCACAGGCTGCATGCACACAATGGAGAACATCTTCCCTCAGGCTGAGCCCACCATGGATGGAAGAAAGGTGGATGTAAGAGACACCTAGAACCCTGGACTTATTGTTGTCACCCTCAGTCAGAGCTGTGCTGTCGGTACCCTCTCAGCTAGGTAGGTTCCTGGAGACTGAATCAATTTTTGCCTGTGTTTCAGAATTCACCATGGGAAACCTTGGTTTGTGTTAATGGGAGAATCAACTCTCTGTCAACATTTAGTGACTGAAGGGAGCAGTTCTTACAGTCTTGAGAGGCACTTGCCTAACTGCATGTTTATATCTCTGACGCTGGATTCTACAGGTGCTGGATGGGATGAGAATTATTTTTTTCCTCTTCGAAAACCCTCTTTGCAATTGCACAGGGAGGCATTACTATCCTTCAGAAAGTAGAGGGGAAAAGTAGACATTTCCTTCATTTGTGCAGTGATCTGATATTTTCATGGTCAAATTTGAAGCCTGTGGACATTTGTCCCACAGAATAAATGTAACCTGTTTCCACCCTGGTCTCAGTTCTCACTATCCCTCCTTCCCATTCCTCTGAACATAAGTGCCCACTCTCCCGCACTTCCTGATTTGGACTCATGCAATTATATCTACTGTTTGTTGTGAATTCAGTTAGGATTCCATTGCATTTGGATGTGAAAAATTATTTTTGGGAATATATAACTGTGTTAGTTATATTTTGTGCCACCCTACAGTTCAGAAGAGATTCTAATACTTCTCAATATTTCTGGGCCAAATCCTTTGAGCTTTATTTCACAGTGAAAGTATTGAAGAGTCTCACATCTGCCTTTCTCACAAGGAGGACATGCCCTTACTGACTCCATTTTAAACATGTTCTTTCATTGCTCACTAGTATCCTATTTTCGATATATGAACTTTATTAAATTTTAAATAATGTGTGTCAGCATAGAAGCAGAACAAGAAATGATATTTGAAAATCTTGAGAAAAGCAGAATAATTAAACCACTTAAAACTCTGCCTAAACACATACATGCCTGCATGTATAGTCACATGCTCCTGTGCTTCCTGCAACAGAATTTGAATTTTTTCTCACACAATCTAATGATTACTATTTAATTCAAATCAGACAGCCTTATTTGTCTTTCACTGGTGGTTATGGAGGTCCTGGGAAATCAGCAGTGTCTCTGCATCCAAGACCCTAATCTGAAGAATTTTGTCATTGGAACACTTCATGTCAGGTTGTTGCGAATTTCAAATCAGTTATTATTTGTAGTGTATTGTGAAAATGTTGATAGCCAGTAACTACAATATAGTGTTGAGCTTCCACTACAATGCTAGAGCTAATTAACTCTTTGAAACTTAGGGAACATCTCATTAAACAGGCATATTTACCACTATTTATGAGATGAAAAGTACTGGTTAGTGGGGAGTAGTACACTCTTTCATAGGCCTTGAAGAAAATCACCCTGCATGTCTGTGAGGAGTCTCTGCATCTGATACCGAGTAACATTCCTAGGAAGATACATAATGACCTCAAGAGACTTGATTATGGGATTCATCTTCTTGTCTCAGACTGCACTGGGAATTCTGGGAAACTCAGCCTTGCTTTGCCAATTCATCTTTAATTACTTCTCTGGAGTCACCACGAAATCTACAGACCTGATCATCAAACACCTGACCAATGCCAACCTCATGGTTCTCCTCTTCAGAGGAATCCCTCAGACCATGACTGCCTTTGGCCTTGCTTCTTTTCCTAATGATGTGTTTTGTAAACTTATCTTTTACTTCCATCGAGTGGCCAGAGGTGTGTCCATTTGTTCCACGTCACTCTTGAGTATCTCTCAGGCCATCACAATCAGCTCTGTTCATCCCAAGTGGGCATTGCTCAGGGTAAGTGTTTCCAAGATCATCCCACCCTCCCTGGCTCTGTGCTGGGCCCTGCAGACAGTGGTCAACATCCTCATTCCCATGAGCATGACTGACATATGGAATGAAAAAAATTTAACTGGAATTAGAGATTTGGGATATTGTGCTTTTGTTGCCCGTGAGAAACTAACTATCTTATTATATTCAGTCCTTTTGGCCTCCATCGATCTTATGTATCTAGGACTTATGATATTTAATAGTAGCTACATAGTGTTTGTGCTGTTCAGGCATAAGCAGAGGGTCAAGCACATTCACAACTCTCTAACTCTGAAGTCATCTCCTGAAGCCAGAGCCACCCAACGCATCCTCATCCTAGTAAGCAGCTTTGTGTTCTTTTATGTAACCTCTACCATCTTCACGATGTATTTGGCTGTCTTTGATGACAACACTATGTGGCTGACCAATATAAATGTAGTGATCACTGCGTGCTTTCCTGCATGCTGCCCCTTAATTCTTCTCAAACATTATATCACTGTTTCTAGGCTCTTCTGTACTTGCCATTATCAATTCCCATAGTTATAAGTACAGTGGTTCACTTGACAATTGAAGGGTGGAGCTCTGAGAAGAGTTGTGAAGAATGAATAATTGAGCTGATCCGTGAGCCAGCCTGCAGGAGGTTGACTGATTGATAGAGAAGGCCAAATTTATGGGGGGGGGGTAAGCTAGGCCCTGGGCAGGTGGATAAGATAGAACTGCTTAAGGAAGTTGCCATTCTTCAGTATCTTCAGGCAGACATGCTGGTCTGGCAAGTGACATTTGCCCCCTCAGCAAACCTATGTATGTGGTATGGCCAATTTTCTTGACGCCTGGTATCATATGAACTCTCCTGCCAAACTGGACAAGGAACTGCCATCAAGTATTATAAGAAAGAATAAAATCCTTTGTTCCCTTTAAAGTGTTTGGTTATGAATTTATCAGCAACATGCAAGTAAACAAACTGCACCATCAATCAACTAAAAGTCCTACTGGGCAGGGGAAAAGAGAAAGAGAGAGAGAGAGAGAATTATAAATGTTGATTCTATACACTCCTCTTTTTATGCATTAATATATTCATTTATGTTCTTGCTTTACCTATGAGCCCTTTATGTTAGACACTCACTATACTGGTTACTCCTTTTTGTTTCTGTGAGAGAACACTCAAAGTCAAGCAAATTAGGGGGAGAGAGGAGATTTATTCAGCTTATAGTTCCAGAGGGGAGATTCAGTCTTTCATGATAGATACAGCATAGCTGGCTGGCCAAAGCTGGAAACAAGCTATGTCACTGCAAACATCTTGGAGCCTAAGAGCTACAAGACTCCTGCTACAAAAGCAGACTTCTCCAGAAGTTAGGGTGAGACTAATTCACCTGAAGGCCTACCCCCTGTGACTGACTTTTTCTAACAAGGCTCCACCTCTCAAACACCTGAGACTTTACAGGACCCATTCCAAACTATCGCACTCACAAAAGTTCCTTCCTAACCCCATTGGTTAATCTGCAATTTTGGCAACATAAACATTATTACTATGGGCATTGTAGTGATTTTTGGTAACTTCATTGTCAATTAGATTTTCAATCCAAATTCTCAATTGCACACAAATGCTGTATTGGTTTGCATCTTGATCCTCACCTTAAATGTTAGAGTTACGAGTTGAGGGGAAGGGTAATAACCAAATAGAAACTCATAAAGAAGATGCACAAAGTTCAGAATGCCTGTGGGTGGGGAAAGGGGAAGCTTGAAAGTGTGCAATCATTGGGCAATACATAAAACTCAGAGCGAAGTTATGGGCTGAATTTCTTAAAGCTTTCAAGTGATTCTTAGCATTGGAAGCATGCATTGTGGGATGGAGGTATCCTGTGTTTGCATATCAAGATAAATTTTCAAATGAAAAGGGTCAGAATTTCCTGGGAGAAATTGTATGTAAAATAGTAATCATCAGAGGACAGTTTCAGAGGTAAATACTATATCTATATTTAATTATAGTTCTTGAAGGCGGTGTCAGAAAGATCATGAGTCTGAGGATACCTCGGCTACATAGGGATACTGTCACCAAACCAAACCAAACCAAACCAAACCAAACCAAACCAAACCAAACCAAACCAAACCAAACCAAACCAAACCAAACCAAACCAAACCAAACCAAACCAAACCAAACCAAACCAAACCAAACCAAACCAAGAAGCAGCAAGGTGAAAAAGACAAGTGGAAGTAATCAAGTATGAAGCAAGTTAGGGTAGCGATCAGAAAAAGAAAGCCTAAGGCTATAATGTTAGAAGCTTCTCCGTGGAGGAGCAAACTGAGTGTTATTTTAGTTTATTTTTTCATACTTTATCTATTGTGTGTGTGTGTCCCTTGTGTAGGGACAAGGGTGATGCCAGGAATTATCTTGGATTGTTTGTACCTTGTTTTTGCTTTGCTCTGAGATTTACCAGACTCTGCCCACCAGTACTGGAAGTACTTGCTGCCACCCTTTCTACCTGGCATTTTTATGTGGGACCTGGGATCCAAACTCAGGACCTTCTGCTTGCAAGGCAGCTTTGTAACCCCTGAGTCATCTCTCCAGCCTCTCTGTGTTGCTTTTAAATATTTGGATTTTTAGAGATGAAGAAATTTGCCCAGAAAATCACAATTCACTTTCATAACTTACAAGTTGTATTTGTGAATTATTGTAGGAAGAGAGCTGCACAGACTTAAACAAGAAATGAGTAAACTGAAAAGCAGAATGTACATATTTAAACATTTTATTGATAAAATTTGTCCTTTGATGTTATAATCTAGAATATATTCTGATTACTTTCTGACCCACTTTGGTCTCTCTCCCATCCCTGCCACTCTCTAATTTCTAACATACAAATCTCTTTCCAATATTTATGGCTTCTCCCCCCTTTTTAATCTATTTCCGCTCATACAAACTTAACATGTACACTGGTCCCATCCCTCCCTCCACCACCCCCCGGCCTCTGTGCTCCCTCCTCCTTTCCCCCCTTCCCTCCTCATCCCACAATGCCCCCCCATCCCCAGAGCATCCTTTAATGTGCATGCCAAACTTTCCTCTGGGTCCTCCACTCCGATGAGGAGCAAGCACCTAGGGGCATTTCCCAAAACGCTTTCCTGTGTTTCCCTTAAGCATAGGAACACTACTGTGGCTGTCAATCCCTTGCCTCAAAGGATCCTAGTGCCTTTACTCTATGCTAGACTTTGAGGGGTCAATAATGTGTTGGACATTGCACAGGTCATGCAAAGTCCTATTATGATTGCTATGCCCCTAACTTGTGTGGAGTATCTTGCATATCATGACTCCTCCCATCCTTGTGCTCTTACAATCTTACTGCCCCCTCTTTCGCAAATTTCCCTGAGCTTCAGGATGAGGAGAAATTAGGGTGGCCTAGTTCCAGGTGGTTGATATAGAGTCTCTGATGTTCTGAATTATGGTTTGTTGATTTTGTTTTCAGTTTTGCTGCTCCTGCAATGCCCTTCACTCCATCCTGATGGGTATTGGATGTCACTCCCTGGGCAGAGATAAAAACCTGTTAAATAAGAGTCTTATAATAAGAGTGTATTCAAAGGTAGATGGAATAAAAGTAGGAGACCGCAGTGAGGGAGGGGTCAATGACCCATTTGCAAAATGGTTACTTTCTATGGCAGCCTATATGCCCTGCCCTTCTGGTGAGATCATACCCCATCAGTTGCAAATGATCAGGAAGTAAAGTCTGTGAACTTAACCAGATGTCTCATTACTTACTTGCAGTCCTTGATGGTGGCCTATTTTCTCTGCTGTAACATGGTCCCCTCTCTCCTTGTTTCTGGTGGGGCCCTCCTTTCCCATCCCTCCTGTTTATAATCTTTGTAATTACTGTAGGTATTACAGAGACTTGTCTTTGAGTGTCTCGAAGTGGGTTTGGTATTAGGATCCACGTATTAGGGAGTACATATGGCACTTAATTTTCCATGTCTGGGATACTTCACTCAATATAATTGTTTATAATTACATCCATCTCCCGGTAAATTGCATT
The DNA here is from genome assembly GCA_023101885.1 of Typhlomys cinereus. Lineage (NCBI taxonomy): Eukaryota > Metazoa > Chordata > Mammalia > Rodentia > Platacanthomyidae > Typhlomys > Typhlomys cinereus. Next base: position 3,376,080 of record JALPQD010000118.1, read on the forward strand.
AATTCATCATTTATGATGGCTGAGTAGTATTTCATTGTATAAATATACCACATTTTCCTTATCCACTCATAAACTGTTGGACATTTAGGTTGATTCCATGACTTTGCTATTGTAAACAGTGCTGCTATGAACATGGTCATGCTTGATAGGTAAATTTTACTGTATGGGGAGGTCCATATTTATGACTTTTGTAACTTATCTATTTAAAGTTAGTGGTGAATATGCATCAATCTGAAAATGATAATTTGCAAGTCAGATCGATTGAGCTTACAGTTTACAATATAATGCATGAATTTCCTACAATAGGAGAAATATTTACAATATTAACCACACTTTAGCAATAAAATAAATTATTAGTACAATGGAATTGATTATTTGACACTACATGCACTATTACAACTTATGAACACTGAAAATATTATTTACCAGTAATGCTATGATGAAAAATAATGTCATTGATATTGAAAAGTGTTTAAAATAATTTTAAATTCATAGACTACAGTATACAAAATTCTATATAGATGGAAATTAGCCACAAATAGACATATTAGAATTTAAAGAAATTTACAATTTCCTGAGAGAAACTTCCAAATATAAGAAGTTAAAAACAGGTTGCCAAACCTAAGTCTATACTACAAATCCATAGTTATAAAAACAGCCTGGTACTGGCTCCAAAATAGACACACAGATCAATGGATAAGGCTTGAAGACCCAGATATAAGCCCACAAAATTACAGCCATTTGATATTTGACAAAGGGGCCCAAAGAATCCAATGGAAAAAAAACAGCATCTTCAACAAATGGTGCTGGCAAAACTGGATCTCCACATGCAGAAGATTAAAGCTGGACCTGTACTTGTCACCATGTACAAGACTTAATTCCAAATAGATCAAGGACCTTGATATAAGGCCAGAGACTATAAAAACCATAGTTGAAAGGATAGGGAACTCCCTCGAGCTGATTGGGCTAGGCCAACATTTCCTAAACAGACATCCAATGGACACAGTTGCTGCTACCAACTCTCAACAGTTGGGATCTTGTGAAATTAAAGAGCTTCTGTTCAGATAAAGAGATTGTAACACAAGCTCAAAGGCAACCCACAGAATGGGAGAAAATCTTCACTAACCACATATCTGATAGAGCTCTATTGTCCAGAGTGCACAAAGAACTTAGAAAACTAAACTACAAGGAAACCAATGGCCCAATTAAAAAATGGGCCCTGGAACTTAAAAGAAACTTTACCAGGGATGAAATTGAAATGTCTAACAAATATCTTAAAAAATGCTCTACTTCCTTAGCCATCAGGGAAATGCAAATCAAAACTTCCCTGACATATCATCTCACCCCGGTCAGGATGGCAAAAATCCACAATACAAACAACGACAAATGCTGGAGAGGATGTGGAGAGAGGGGAACTCTCCTACATTGCTGGTGGAATGCAGGCTCATACAGCCACTCTGGCGAGCCGTCTGGAGATTCTTAAAGAAATTAAAGATTGAAATGCCATATGAACCTGCTATCTCACTTTTGGGAATAATCCCCCATGCAGCAGAGGTTCGCCTCGATAGCACAAGCATGACCGTGTTCATAGCATCACTGTTTAAAATAGCAGAGCCATGGAATCAACCCAAATGTCCAACAGTTGACGAGTGGATAAGGAAACAGTGGTACATCTATACAATGGAGTACTACTCAGCCATCAAAAATGATGAATTACGGGAATTTGCTGGGAAATGGATGTCATTAGAAACAATTATATTAAGTGAAGTATCCCAGACCCAGAAAATTAAGCGCCGTATGTACTCCCCAATAGGTGGCTCCTAATACCAAACCCACCCAGCCCATCTTGAGACACTCATAGGTAAATCTATGTATTACCTACAGTAATTGCAAGGATTATGAACAGGAGGGATGTGGTAGGAGGGCCACACCAGAAACAAGGAGAGAGGGGACCATGTTACAGTAGAGAAAATAGGCCTCCATCAAGGACTGCAAGTAAGTAATGTGACACCTGGTTAAGTTCACAGACTTTCATTCCTGATCATTTACAACTGATGGGGTATGATCTCACCAGAAGGGGAGGGCATATAGTCTGGCAGATAAAGGGTAATCATTTTGCAAATGGGTGATTGACCCCTCCCTCACTGAGGTTTCCTGCTCTTATTACATCTACCCTTGAATGTGCTATTATAACAAGACTCCAGTTTAATAGCTTTTTGTCTCTGACCAGGGGGTGACATACAGTGCCCATCAGGATGGAGTGAAGGGCATTACAGGAGCAGCAAAACTGCAAAAGAAAATCAACAAACCACAATCCAGAACTTCAGAGACTCTGTATCAACCACCTAGAACTAGGCCAGACTAATCTCTCCCCATCCTGAAGCTCAGGGACATTTGCGGAAGAGGGGGGCGGTAAGATTGTAAGAGCAAAAGAATGGGAGGAGCAATGATTTGCAAGATTCTCAACACTAGTTAGGGCCGAAGCAATCATAATAGGACTTTGCATGCCCTGCGTAATGTCCAACACACTATTGACCTCACAAAGTCTAGCATCTGCTAAAGGCACCAAGATCCTTGGAGGCAAGGGATTGACAGCCACAGTAGTATTCCTATGCTTAAGGGGAACACAAGAAAGGATTCAGGGAAATGCCACTGGGTCCTTGTACATCATCGGAGAGGAGGACCCAGTGGATAGTCAGGCATACAGAAGAAATGACTCTCTGGGAATTGGGGCGGGAGGCACTGGCGGATGGGGAGGTAGGGAAGGGGGAGCAGGGAGTTCGGGGGGAGGAGGAGGGAGGGAGGGAACTGGTCTATCTATTAAGTTTGTATGAGCAGAAATAATAATAAAAAAACAGGTTGAAGTGATGGATCAACAGTCTACCATTAGAAAAACAACAACAAAAACAGAATTTGTATCTTCTGATTGCAAATAACAGGCCTGTCAGGTGTTGTGCCAGCCTATAATTTCAAACCTGCAGAATGGAGCTTGAGAGTGCCCAGAGAAAGCTTGCTAGCCATGATAGCCCTATTGGCGAGTTCTGAGCTGAATGAGAGACCCAACATCAAAACAGTGAGGGAGAGAATGGTGAAGGATTAGTCCTGACTTTGCCCGCATATGCACCCACACTCACATGCATCTATGTGCACCCAAAACATATGCAGCACACACACATGAACATACCACATACACAGATATACACTTCTCTTTCCCTCCCCCTTCTTTTCCTTCTCTCTCCCTCCATTCTTTTAGCATCTTCTCCCCACTCTCCCTCACTTGAAAGCACAGAGAATATGAGTCTCCTTATTACACTGGGACTCTGATAATAAGGATGTGTAATGGGAAGGTTAACAGAGAATGTCGGGGTGTTCTTCCATGAGATTCCAGAAGGATTCTGGGTTAGAAAAATGATCCCAAACTCCACATCCCGAGACAGATTTTCAAGTTTGCTGGACAGGTGAAACTATTTCTTGATTACAAAGTCTTGGCCAAGGTGAATCAATGAAATGAAAAGACTACTGTCAGTAAAGGGCATCTATATGGCACAAACTCATCTGTAAGTTCTGTGAGGTCACACATACTCAGAAAGATGCAGTGTTTATTTACAGGCATTTTACCATTGCTTAAGAGTTGTTGAGGTACAAATTCATGATGTTGTCTATTGTGTACTCAACCATACAATCTGTAGTCTGGGTCTCAAAGTAGGTTGCAGAAGGTTTTCTAGGAGACTATAACGTATCCTAGGGGTTTAGGTCAAGGAATTACTTGTAATCCTAATTCTAGTGCATTTGACTAAAATTTGTTCATTCCTGGATGGAAATAATATTAAAGACCTGGACAAATAAATAAATACAACAAAATACTAGCATGAGAGCAGACTTACATGAAGCTGATTTAGATAAACTAAAAGTCTTACAAAAATAGGGGAAGTCTTAGGGAAAGGAGATAGCAAATCACTGAGAGACAATATTTTAGGGAAGAAGGGGGAGAGGGAAGGGGAAATGACTGGGGAGGAGAGGAGGGAGGGAGAGGACTGAGGACCTTTTGAGCTTGTATGATTAGGAATAAAATAAAGTGTGGGAGAAAAAATAGATCATACTATGTTTTTCTTTTTATCTGCCATTTTTTCATATTTTATAATTTTTATATTTTATTTTATATTTTTGTATATATATTTTCTCCCACATTTAATTATTTTTCCAAATTACTCAAGCTCAGTAAGTTCCCCTGGTCCTCTCCCTCCCTCCTTCCCTTCCCAGTCATTCTCCCTTGCCCTCTCCCCTCTATCTCCCCTAAAATATTGTCTCTCAGTGATTTGCTATCTCCTTTCACTAAAGACTTCTCCTATTTTTGAAAGACTTTTGCAAGACTTTTAAATTATCTAAATCATCCTCATGTAAGTTTGCTTTCATGCTAATGTTTTGTTGTATTTATTTATATGCAGGTTTTAATATTATTCCAACTAGGAATGAACAAATTTTAGTCAAATGCACTAGAATTGGCATTACAAATAATCCTGACCTGAAACCCCTTTTGTTTATCTGTTTCTGGGATTCTAAAAATCTAGCATATGTTATAGTCTCCTAGAAAACCTCTGCAACTCACTTTAAGACCCAGATTACAGATTGTGTGGTTGAGTACACAATAGACAGAACTTACAGGCATGTTTGTGCCATATAGATGTCCTTTTCTGAAAACAGTCTTTTCATTGATTCACCTTGGCCAAGACTTGTTTTTTTTTTTTTTTTATTTCCACTCATACAAACTTAACAGGTACACCGGTCCCCTCCCTCCCTTCACCCCCTCACACTCCTGTGCCCCTCTCCACTCCCCCCTCATCCCCCAGTGCCTCCCCCTCCCATCCCCATAGCATCGTTTAATGTACATGCCAAACTCTCCTCTGGGTCCTCCTCTCTGATGAGATGCAAGGACCCAATGGCATTTCCCAGAATGCTTTCCTGTGTTTCCCTTAAGCATAGGAACACTATTGTGGCTGTCAATCCCTTTTGGCCAAGACTTTGTAATCAAGAAATAGTTTCACCTATTTCCTATGAAAATTATTTTAGGACTTAATCAATGTCCAGCAAACATCATGAAAATCTGTCTGGAGATGTGGATTCTGGGATCATTTTCTGACCCAAATTCCTATTAGACGCTCATGGAAGAACATCCCAATATTCCCTAGGTCAACCTTCCCATTACACATTGTTATTCTCAGAGTCCCAGTGTAGTACAGAGACTCATATATTTTCCTTGTGCCTTCAAGAGAAGGAGAGAGAGGAAGAAAAAGACACTTAAAGAAGGGAGGGAGAGAGAAGGAAAAGAAAAGGGAGAGAAAGAGAGATGTGTGTATCTGTGTGTGTGACGTGTGCAAGTGTGTGTGCTGCATATGTTTTGGGTGCACATAGATACATGTGAGTGTGGGTGCATATGGAGGCCTGAGGGCAAAATCCGGACTAATCCTTCGTCATTCTATCCCTCACTGTTTTGATGCTAGGTCTCTAGTTCAGCCCAGAACTTGCTAGTAGGGCTATCATAACTAGCAATTAGAAATTAGAGAGTGGTAGGGATGGGAGAAAGACCAGAGCTGTTCAGGAAGTAATCAGAATATATTCTAGATCTGGATTAAAACATCAAAGAACACAGTTTATCAATAAAAAATTTTAAATATATACATTCTCTTTTCAGTTTACTCATTTTTTTAAGTCTGTGCAGCTCTCTGCCTACAATAATTCAGAAGTACAACCTGTAAGTTATGAAAGTGAATTGTGATTTTCTGTGCAAATTTCTTCATCTTCAGAAATCCAAATATTTAAAAGCAACACAGAGAGGCTGGAGAGATGACTCAGGGGTTACGAAGCTGCCTTGCAAGCAGTAGGTCCTGAGTTCAGATCTCAGGTTCCACATAAAAATGCCAGTTAGAAAGGGTGATAACAAGCACTTCCAGTACTGGTGGGCAGAGTCCGGTAAACGTCAGAGCAAAGCAAAAAGGAGGTATATATAATCCAGGATGATTTCCGATGTTACCCTTGGCTCTCCACAGGAACACACACACACACACACACACACACACACACACACACACACACACACATTAAATGAATAAATAAAGTTTAAAAAATAAGATAAAAGAATGCACAGATTGCTTCTCTATGAGGAAGCTTTCTAATGTTATTTTAGGCTCTCCTTTTCTGACCTTGGTTGTTTCAACCTACTTCTCTTTGCTCTGGGATTTCCCAGGCTCTGCCCACATGGCCAGAAGTGGAGATGGTCCCCATTTCTGACTGCTATTTTTTGTGGGATCCAGAATCTAAACTCAGTTCCTTCTCCTTTGAGACAGAATTTTAACCTCTAAGCCATCTGAATCAACTTAGGACTCAGTCCATTAGGACTCATTAAGTCCATTTATATGATGAGAAATTTTTTAAAAATTAATAATTTCATTTTATTTGGTGTAATTAGGGATTCAATAAATCAATCAAAGGTCCTTCTTGGCTCATGTTAAAGAGTGTTCTGTCACTGAGCTATACCCTCAGCCCTCTTAAAATTTCAAGCAGAGATTCGTTGAATATTCCACAGCATGTATCATTTTGTTGAGGAAGACTCCTCTTTTACTGCAAATTGAGAGACTGAATCTGCTTGAGGATGTTAGAGAGAAAGACTTTATTATGTGGGTGAAAATCTGAGCAGGTCTTTCAAGAGATTTCAGCAAAAATGCCTAAAGTTACAGCTAGTTTTATAGGAAAACAGTTAAGGGGAGGGTAGGTGAGATAACAGTTTACAAGGAGATTTTATACTTCTCTAGATGTTTATAACCAAGATCAGTGTGGTCACCATGATTTCCAGTCTGTGACATTCTTCCTTTTATCTTATAGCTCTGGGGAGTTTCTCAAACTGCCAGGCCTTAAATGTTTTAGCCTCTGAAAATTAAAAGGGGCTGGGAGTGATTCCCTTTCAGCCTATTCTGGTGGTTTTTAACTTCTTTTTTTCTGCTTCAATTTGGTGCACAATTAAATTTATGAAAGAACCAACATCAGAAGTGAGAAGAAATAGAGCTGTTGAAAAGGTTAGGGGAAAAGTACATTTTTTCTAGTACAGGAATTAAAGATGTGGTAGCTATGGGCGATACTCTTGATGAGCACAAGCCGACAGAGGACAGGGAGGCATGCAGCCAGGAACTGGGCAGTATCCATCAGCCACAGGCTTTGATTCCCAACCAGAGACACACAAAGATTCAAAATGCAAGAGAAACAGTAGAAGACATACAGGATCATATAGTACATGTAGCTCTGTTCTTGTGGGCAAGGGAAAGGCTATAACTCTGATAAGCTAGATGTATTGCTTGTGTCATTGGAGGACATAAATTATGCACACATGCATAATTGAATAAAAAATTTTAAAATATTATTATTAAATTCTCAGATTTCTGTGTAAATTCATTGCATTCATTTGGCTTTCACCAAAGAAAAAAGATAATTTATATGCATAAACAAGTAAAATTACACGATTTTAAATTTATTTGCAAGGATAAATAGCAACTTGATTTGTCTTGATTTATTTGAACTATGCATATACATGCACATGTATATTCACCTTACACTAAACATATTCACATATTATTGGTCTGTCTTGAGTAATTACCCTTGCAATTACTGAAGGTATGTTTTGAAAATGCAATTTCTCGCTGAAGAAAGTATCTTAAAAAATTGCAATTCTAGGAAATAATGAACATGGGAAACATTGATTTATGGGTTAAATAATACTAATCCAGGCATGAAGTTAAAATGAATTCTGTTTGCCACTAATAATGTCAGGTAAGCATCAAAGCAAAATAAATGCATAAGATTTAAAATTAGAAAGAAAATGTGGTTAAGCTCTCAGGAACTCTCTGTGATTCTGGAAACTATGACATTAAAGAAATGAATTTATTAATCATTTTTCTTGTTTTCCATATATCCTCAATACCTCAAAGTTATCAAATAGAGAATGAATAGAATTATTCTCCGGGGCTGGAGAGATGGCTCAAGGGTTAAGACTTTATCTCCCAAGCAGAAGATCCTGAGTTTGGATCCCAGATCCCATGTAAAACAAAAATAAAAACAAAAACAATACTCCAGGGCGAAACAGCAGAGGCCTACACTTCCTGCTATAGTGGGCAGAGGCTGGGAAATCCCAGAGCAAAGTAAAAAGGAGGTAGAAGCAATCCAGGATGATTCCGAAGTTACCCTTGGTCCTCCACAGGGACACACAGTACACAGTACACACATACACACACACACACACACACACACACACACACACACACACACACACACACAGAATGAGAGGGAGAGAGAGAGAGTAAATAAATTTAAAAAAAAGAATTGTTCTCTCAAAGATTTCCAAGTTAAAATAGTAAAAGAATAGCAATGAACTTTGGGGACTGTCATCAGCAGGAATGTAAACTAAGGCGTGACAAGCTGGTGGGAGATGGATTTAGGTAGTCCAGTAGTCTACCATAGCAGTGTGTGGATTGGCTGATATATTGTCACATCACAATAATGACCACAAAGGTGCCATAAGTTAGTAGGTAGAATTCTAGATATTATCTTAAACAAATGATCCAATCACTTTATAAAATTGAAAAGAGAAAGGAAAATAAAATGGGGATGCATTCATGAAGATCTCTAAAAGGCATAGAGAGACTACTATCAGGTGAAGATCCTGATTGAGATCTTTAGAAAAAAAAATGCTAGAAAAATGTGGACAGTTCTTTTTGCTCAGGACCCCAGACTTCCAGCAGACTCGCTGTGGCTCAGGTAAGGCTCCTAGACCGTGCCACAAGCACCAGGCCATCTGCACACCCCACTAGCCAATATGCCTTTCTGCTCCAGACCCTGGAACCGAGTGGACTCCCTGCTCCTCAGAATTCAAGACAGCCACAGAAAACCCAAGCAACAGAATAGGAGACCAACACCAGATATTTGAGGTCTTCTAAAATCATCCCAACATACAGGAGAGAATCTTTGCAACCAGCTCTAAGATAAGTAAACCCTTTTTATTATGCTGTCCTCTCAATTATTAGTCACCATCGTTTAACATTTCCATATAGCCCACCCAAAAGTCCACACAAATTCAAGGACTATAAACCATACACCCTCACGTATAGCCAGGTAAGTGAACATAAAAAATGCATTACCATACTAATCTTCAATTCCAATCTACAAAACCTACCTTAATTGATGTACGAACAGACCAATAGCTTCATCTAGGAAATAACACCAACACCAGACAGGCATATCCAACTCCAAAGCAAACACTAGCAATATCTACTCAAATGCTGCCTTTCCCCAACCGCCAGGGACGCACACAGTCCAGCTGGAACTCACTGCGACCTATGTAAGCTCCCCCCGCCCACACCCAAATCCCAGGCAGCCCACTGGATGCAGCTACTCCCACCAGCCAGCTAGAGCCAGGGCTGTGCCTAGCTGGGAAGGATCCCCTGGGCCACGCCCCAGCTCCCCAGGTTAAACAGCGCCCCACCACCACCACCTCCTCCCTTTCCCCACCTTCCTGGGACTCATGGTGACCTAGGTAAGCTCCCCCCCTCCCCCACAAAACCCCAGGCAGCCAAATAGACCCAGCTCCTCCCACCAGCCAGCTTGAGCAGGAGCTGCTCCAGGCCAAATAATTCAGTTCAGTGAAAAACGCACAGAAATTGAAAGAATGTCTTAAGAGTTAAAACGACAATGCCCAAGTCAAAGTGCAAATCCATGAGAAACAAAACCCAAGAAAACAAATCTCACACTGAAGGAATTAATCCCATAATGATAAACTCCAACCAGAACAAACCCATGGAAAATAGCCAAGAAAGCCTGACCCAGGATAACAACTTTCAAAACATGATCATTACCATGTTCAATACTATGAAAGAGGAAATCTGGGGAGGAATTAAATAACTGCATGAACCACTTTGAAGAAGAACACAACAGACACTTGGAGGACTTGACAAAAACAATTCAAGAAACAAAAATAGACATGGAGCAGTTAAAACAGACTCAAGAAGAGTTTAAAACTGAATAAAAAGACAAGTTATCTTCAACTCAGAACTCAACAGAGTCTTTTTTTAATACATTTTTATTATTATTTAAGCTCATACAAACAATAGATACACCAGTTCCCTCCCTCGCTCCTCCTCACCCCGAATCCCCTGATCCCCCTCCCCTCACCCCTCCCTCCCCATCCACCAGTGCCTCCCGCCCCAATTCCCAGAGTCCTTTCTTGTGCATGCCTGACTCTCTTCTGGGCCCTCCTCTCCGATGACGTACAAGGACCCAAGGGCATTTCCCTGAACCCTTTCCTGTGTTCCCCTTAAGCATAGGAACACTACTGTGGCTGTCAATCCCTTGCCTCCAAGGATCTTGGTGCCTTTAGCAGATGCTAGACTTTGTGAGGTCAATAGTGTGTTGGACATTGCACCGGGCATGCAATGTCCAATTATGATTGCTTCGGCCTTAACTTGTGTGGAGTATCTTGTAAATCATTGCTCCTCCCATCCTTTTGCTCTTATACTCTTACCGCCCCCTCTTGTACAAATGTCCCTGAGCTTCAGGATGAGGAGAGATTAGTCTGGCCTAGTTCTAGGTGGTTGATATAAAGTCTCTGAAGTTCTGGATAGTGGTTTGTTGATTTTCTTTTGCAGTTTTGTTGCTCCTGCAATGCCCTTCACTCCATCGTGATGGGCACTGTACGTCACCCCCTGGCCAGAGACAGAAAGCTGTTAAACTGGAGTCTTATTATAAGAGCACATTCAAGGGTAGATGTAATACTTATACCCAAAAGTGGAATCACAGGGCCATATGGCATTTGGCAATGGGAGGGGTCAATCACCCATTTGAAAAATGGTTACTTTTTAATCTGCCGGACTATATGCCCTCCTTTTCTGGTGAGTCCATACCCCTTAGTTGTAAATGATCAGGAAAAAATGTCTGTGAACTTAACTAGGTATCACATTACTTTCTTGCAGTCCTTGATGGAGGCCTATTTTCTCTACTGTAACATGGTCACTTCTCTCCTTGTTTCTGGTGTGGCCCTCCAACCCCATCCCTCCTGTTCATAATCCTTGCAATTACTGTACGTAATACATAGATTTACCTATGAGTGTCTCAAGATGGGCTGGGTGGGTTTGGTATTAGGAGCCACCTATTAAGGAGTACATACGGCGCTTAATTTTCTGGGTTTGGGATACTTCACTTAATATAATTGTTTCTAATGACATCCATTTCCTGGCAAATTCCAGTAATTCATCATTTTTGATGGCTGAGTAGTACTCCATTGTATAGATGTACCACAGTTTCCTTATCCACTCGTCAACTGTTGGACATTTGGGTTGATTCCATGACTTTGCTATTGTAAACAGTGCTGCTATGAACATGGTCGTGCTTGTGCTATCGAGGCGAACCTCTGCTGCATGGGGGGTTATACCCAAAAGTGGAATCGCAGGGTCATATGGCATTTCAATCTTTAATTTCTTTAAGATCTCCAGACGGATCACCAGAGTGGCTGTATGAGCCTGCACTCCCACCAGCAATGTAGGAGAGTTCCCCTCTCTCCACATCCTCTCCAGCATTTGTTGTTGTTTGTGTTGTGGATTTTTGCCATCCTGACCGGGGTGAGATGATATCTCAAGGAAGTTTTGATTTGCATTTCCCTGATGGCTAAAGAAGTGGAGCATTTTTTAAGATATTTATTAGACATTTTAATTTCATCCCTGGTAAAATTTCTTTTAAGTTCCAGGGCCCTTTTTTTATTAATATATTTTTATTATTATTTCAGCTCATACAAACTTAATAGGTACACCAGTTCCCTCCCTCCCTCCTCCTCCCCCCATACCGCCTGCTCCCCCTCCCCACCCCCCTCCCTTCCCATCCCCCAGTGCCTTCCGCCCCAATTCCCAGAGAGTCCTTTCTTCTGCATGCAGGGCCCATTTTTTAATTGGGCCATTTGTTTCCTTGATGTTTACTTTTCTAAGTTCTTTGTGCACTCTGGACAGTAGAGCTCTATCAGATATGTGGTTAGTGAAGATTTTCTCCCATTCTGTGGGTTGCCCTTTGAGCTCGTGTTACAATCTCTTTATCTGAACAGAAGCTCTTTAATTTCACAAGATCCCAACTGTTGAGAGTTGGTAGCAGTGACTGTGCCATTGGATGTCTTCAACAGAGAGTCTTATCAGCAGAACTAATGAAGCAGAAAATAGAATTCCAGGCCTTGAATACAAAGTGGGAGTATTAACCAGCTCAATGGAAGAGGTGGTTAAAGCCAAAAAATACTCAAGAGAAATATTCAGGACATATGGGACACACTGAAGAAGCCTAACATATGTATTCATGGAATACCAGAACGAGAATCCCAAAATACCATACCTGAGGAAATTTTTCAAACTATCATCAAGGAAAACTTTCCTCATCTAAAAAAAAGAGAGGCCCATCCATATACAAGAGGCATTCCACACCCCAAAAATTTATGAGCAACATAGAAAATCTCCACAGAAAATAATAGTTAAGACACTCCACATTGAAAATAAAAAAATGGTGCTGAGAGCTTCAAGGGAAAAAAAGCAAGTCACTTTTAAAGTAAACCTATTAAAATAACAAATGACTTCTCAATGGAAAGGGTAAAAGCAAGAAGAGCTTGGATAGATGTACTTCAAGTATTGAATGAGCAAAAATGTCAACCCAGATAGATATACCCCACAAAACTATCCATCAGGATTGAGGAAGAAAGAAAAATTTTCCAGCACAAAGTCAACTTGAAGGAATACATGTCCACCAAACCAGGCCTTCAAAAAATGCTACAAATGATATTCAATATAGAACAAAAAAACAGGCATATCCAGGAGAACACAAGGGAAGTATAATACCACCAAAACTTAAAAGCAAAACAATACACTTACAAAAGTTGCTAAACATAATAAATGTCCAGAATTAAAAATAGTTTCTTAAGTATAACATTAAATGTTAATGGAATTAACTCATCGATCAAGAGACACAGATTACAAACTTGGATTAAAAATCAAAATCTAGCCTTTCCTCACCCGGCTCCACTGGTCGGGACGCCCGCGCGCGGTCCAGCTGGGCCTCACCCGCCACCTAGGTAAGCTCTGTCCCTGCCCACCCTCAGAACCCCATGCCAAATAATTCAGTTTAGTGAAATTGAAAGATCTTAAGAGTTAAAACAACAATGCCAAAGTCAAAGTGCAAATCCATGAGAAGCAACACCCAAGTAAACAAATTTCCCACTGAAGAAATTAATCCCGTAATGTTAGACTCCAACCAGAACAAACCCATGGAAAAAGGCCAAGAAAGCCTGACCCAGGATAACGACTTTCAAAATATGATCATTACCATGTTCAATACTATGAAAGAGGAAATCCGGTAGGAATTACATAATCGAATCAATCGCTTTGAAGAGGAACACAACAGACATTTGGAGGAGTTGAGAAAAACAGTGCAAGAAACAAAAACTGGCATAGAGCAGTTAAAAGAGACTCAAGCAGAGTTTAAAACTGAGCTACAAGACAAGATATCTTCAACCCAGAACTCCACAGAGAGTCTTATCAACAGAACTAACGAAGAAGAAAACAGAATTTCAGACCTTGAAGATAAAGTGGGAGTACTAACCAGCTCAATGGAAGAGGTTGTTAAAGCCAAAAAGATACTTGAGAGAAATATCCAAGAGATATGGGACACCCTGAAGAAGCCTAACATACGTATTCATGGAATACCAGAGCAAGAATCTCAAAATACTACCCCTGAGGAAATTTTTCAAACGATCATCAAGGAAAACTTTCCTCATCTAAAAAAAGAGAGGCACATCCATATACAAGAGGCATTCTGCACCCCAAACAGATACGACCAAAACAGAAGCACGCCACGGCAAATAATAGTCAAAACACTCCACATTCAAGATAAAGAACTGGTGCTGAGAGCTTCAAGAGAGAAAAAACAAGTGACTTTTAAAGGTAAACCTATTAAAATAACAAATGACTTCTCCGTCGAAACAGTAAAAGCAAGAAGAGCTTGGAGAGACATACTTCAAGTATTGAATGAGCAAAAATGTCAACCCAGGCTGATTTACCTTGCAAAACTATCAGTCATGGTCGAGGGAGAAAGAAAAATCTTCCAGCACAAAGACAACTTGAAGGGATACATGTCCACCAAACCAGGCCTTCAAAAAATGCTAGAAATGAACTCAAGCGTGAAGAAAAAAAAACAAGCATATCCAGGAGAGCAGAAGGCAAGTATAACACCATTAAAAGCAAAGCAATATACTTATAAAAACTACTAAACATAATAAATGTCTGGAATTAAAAATAGTTTCATCATTATAACACTAAATGTTAATGGAATTAATTCACTGATCAAGAGACACAGATTACAAACTTGGATTAAAAATCACAATCCATCAATCTGCTGCCTGCAGGAAACCCATCTCACCACAAAAGATAGGCACGCTCTAAAAATAAAAGGCTGGCCAACAATTCTACAAGCAAATGGAAGCAGAAAACAGGCAGGGGTAGCCATTGTGCTATCAGACAAAGTGGACTTCAAACCAAAGAAAATTATAAGAGACACGGATGGATACTACATTTTAGTCACAGGTACAACTCACCAGGAAGACTTCACAATACTGAACATATATGCACCCAATACGGGCCCCTCCACATTCATTAAGAAAACCCTACAGCATCTAAAGTAAGAAATCAACCCCCAAATGATAATTCTTGGGGACTTCAACACCACCCTCTCAACATGGGATAGATCAACAGGTCAAAAGCTTAACAGAGACACTTTGGAACTTAATCAAACCCTGAAAGAAATCGACCTTACAGATCTCTATCGAACTTTTCACCCACGTACCAAAGAATACACATTTTTCTCAGCAGCACACGGAACTTTCTCCAAAATAGATCACATATTGGGCCACAAAATGAATCTACACATATACAAGAAAGTTGAAATTCTAACGTGTGCCCTATCAGACCACCACGGCCTAAAGCTGGACATCCACAACACATCAAACAAGAGAAAATACACTAACTCCTGGAAACTTAACAATATAATGCTGAATGAGAACTGGATTCAGGAAGAAATTAAACAGGAAATTCAAGATTTCCTGAAAGTGAACTGATAACGAAAATACAACTTACCAAAATCTCTGGACACAATGAAAGCTGTTCTAAGAAGGAAAGTTCATAGCTCTTAATGCCTACATCAAAAAATGGAAACATCAGAAATAAACAACTTAACAATGCAGCTTAAAACTTTAGAGAAACTAGAGCAATCTGATCCCAAAAGTAGTAGAAGAGAGGAGATTAGCAAAATAACGGGAGAAATACCTGAAATCGAGATTAAGAAAACGATAGAAAAAATCAACCAGTCAACAAGCTGGTTCTTTGAAAAAATCAATAAGATTGATACACCCCTAGCTAAATTAACCAAAAGCAGGAGAGAGAAAACCCAAATTAACAAAATCAGAAATAAACATGGAGTTATCACTACTGATACCCAAGAAATCCAGAGAATTACAACATCATATTTCAAAAACTTGTACTCTGTGAAGTTTGACAACACAAAAGAGATGGATGAATTTCTAAGTAAACACAACTTACATAAACTGAATCAGTAAGTTGTGAATTATTTAAATAGTCCTATAACATATAAGGAAATTGAGGAAGTAATCTTGAATCTTCCCACCAAAAAATTTCCTGGACCAGATGGATTCAGCACAGAGTTCTACCAGACATTTAAGGAGTTAATAATACCAATACTCCTTAAACTCTTCAATCAAATAGCAAAGGAAGGAACACTACCAAATTCCTTCTATGAAGCTAATATCGTTTCAATCCCAAAACCTAATAAAGATTCACTGAAAAAAGAAAACTATAGGCCGATCTCTCTGATGAACACAGACACAAAGATTCTCAATAAAGTTTTAGCAAATCGGATTCAAAAACACATTAAAAAGATTATTCACTGGGGACCAAATAGGCTTCATCCCCGGCACCCAAGGTTGGTTCAACATACGCAAATCAATAAATGTAATTCATCATGTAAACCAGTCCAAAGTCCAAGACCACATGATACTCTCGATAGATGCAGAAAAAGCTTTTGACAAGATCCAACAGCCTTTTATGATCAAAACGCTAGAGACAGTAGGAATGGAAGGAACCTTTATCAATATAATAAAAGCTGTATACAACAAGCCCACAGCAAGGATTATCCTCAATGGGGAACAATTGGAAGCGTTCCCACTTCAATCAGGAACTAGACAAGACTGTCCACTCTCACCACTTCTATTCAATATTGTACTTGAAGTCTTAGCTGAAGCCATAAGACAAGAAAGGCACATAAGAGGGATTCAAATCGGCAAGGATGAAGTCACGCTATCCCTATTTGCAGATGACATGATCTTATACCTGAGTGATCCCAAAAAATTCCACCAGGATGCTCCTGGAATTAATTGAGAAGTTCAGCAGGGTGGCAGGATACAAAATAAATGTGCAAAACTCAGAGGCCTTCCTATATGCCCAGAATGAAAGAAGTGAAAAAGCCTTGAGAGAAACCATCCCATTTACTATAGCCCCTAAAAACATGAAATACCTTGGTATAAACCTAAGAAAGGAGGTAAAAGACCTTTACAATGAAAACTTTAAAACCCTAAAGAAATAAATTGCAGAAGACAACAGAAGGTGGAAAGACCTCCCATGTTCCTGGATTGGCAGAATCAACATCGTAAAAATGACCACCCTACCAAAGGCAATATACAAAGTCAATGTTATACCAAGCCTGTCCATTATCCATTTATGATGCATTACTAATAAAATTTTGAGAAGAAAAAAAATCCCAAAGCAATTCTTTAAAGAAGTTGACCAAACAATCTCAAAATTCATATGGAGGTACAAAAGACCCAGGATAGCAAAGACAATCCTGAGTAACAAAAACACTGCTGGAGGTATTACCATACCGAACCTTAGTCTATACTACAAATCCATAGTTATACAAACAGCCTGGTACTGGCTCCAAAATAGACACACAGATCAATGGATAAGGCTTGAAGACCCAGATATAAGCCCACAAAATTACAGCCATTTGGTCTTTGGCAAAGGGGCCCAAAGAATCCAATGGAAAAAGAACAGCATCTTCAACAAATGGTGCTGGCAAAACTGGATCTCTACATGCAGAAGATTAAAGCTGGACCCATACTTGTCACCATGTACAAGACTTAATTCCAAATGGATCAAGGACCTTGATATCAAGCCAGAGACTATAAAAACCATAGTTGAAAGGATAGGGAACTCCCTCGAGCTGATTGGGCTAGGCCAACATTTCCTAAACAGACATCCAATGGCACAGTCGCTGCTACCAACTTTCAACAGTTGGGATCTTGTGAAATTAAAGAGCTTCTGTTCAGATAAAGAGATTGTAACACAAGCTCAAAGGCAACCCACAGAATGGGAGAAAATCTTCACTAACCACATATCTGATAGAGCTCTACTGTTCAGAGTGCACAAAGAACTTAAAAATCTAAACATCAAGGAAACCAATGGCCCAATTAAAAAATGGGCCCTGGAACTTAAAAGAAGAAAGGGATGAAATTAAAATGTCTAACAAATATCTTAAAAAATGCTCCACATCTTTAGCCACCAGGGAAATGCAAATCAAAACTTCCCTGAGATATCATCTCACCCCGGTCAGGATGGCAAAAATCCACAACACAAACAACAACAAATGCTGGAGAGGATGTGGAGAGAGGGGAACTCTCCTACATTGCTGGTAGGAGTGCAGGCTCATACAGCCACTCTGGCGAGCCGTCTGGAGATTCTTAATGAAATTAAAGATTGAAATGCCATATGACCCTGCGATTCCACTTTTGGGTATAACCCCCCATGCAACAGAGGTTCACCTCGATAGCACAAGCACGACCATGTTCATAGCAGCACTGTTTACAATAGCAAAGTCATGGAATCAACACAAATGTCCAACAGTTGACGAGTGGATAAGGAAACTGTGGTACATCTATACAATGGAGTACTACTCAGCCATCAAAAATGATGAATTACTGGAATTTTCCAGGAAATGGATGTCATTAGAAACAATTATATTAAGTGAAGTATCCCAGACCCAGAAAATTAAGCGCAGTATGTACTCCTTAATAGTTGGCTCCTAATACCAAACCCACCCAGCCCATCTTGAGACACTCATAGGTAAATCTATGTATTACATACAGTAATTGCAAGGATTATGAACAGGAGGGATGGGGTTGGAGGGCCACACCAGAAACAAGGAGAGAAGTGACCATGTTACAGTAGAGAAAATAGGCCTCCATCAAGGACTGCAAGAAAGTAATGTGACACCTAGTTAAGTTCACAATTCGTTCCTGATCATTTACAACTAAAGGGGTATGGACTCACCAGAAGGGGAGGGCATATAGTCCGGCAGATTAAAAAGTAACCATTTTTCAAATGGGTGATTGACCCCTCCCATTGCCTAATGCCATATGATCCTGCGATTCCACTTTTGGGTATAAGTATTACATCTACCCTTGAATGTGCTCTTATAATAAGACTCCAGTTTAACAGCTTTCTGTCTCTGGCCAGGGGGTAACATACAGTGCCCATCACGATGGAGCGAAGGGCATTACAGGAGCAACAAAACTGCAAAAGAAAATCAACAAACCACTATCCAGAACTTCAGAGACTCTATATCAACCACCTAGAACTAGGCCAGACTAATCTCTCCCCATCCTGAAGCTCAGGGACATTTGAGAAGAGGGGGCAGTAAGAGTGTAAGAGCAAAAGGATGGGAGGAGCAATGATTTACAAGATACTCCACACAATTTAAGGACGAAGCAATCATAATTGGACATTGCATGCCCGGTGCAATGTCCAACACACTATTGACCTCACAAAGTCTAGCATCTGCTAAAGGCACCAAGATCCTTGGAGGCAAGGGATTGACAGCCACAGTAGTGTTCCTATGCTTAAGGAGAACACAGGAAAGGGTTCCGAGAAATGCCACTGGGTCCTTGTACGTCATCGGAGAGGAGGGCCCAGAGGAGAGTCAGGCATGCACAAGAAAGGACTCTGGGAATTGGGGCGGGAGGCATGGAGGGATGGGGCAACAGGGGTGAGGGGAGGGAGAGCAGGGGGTTTGGGTGTGAGGAGGAGGGAGGGAGGGAAGTGGTGTACCTATTAAGTTTGTATGAGCTGAAATAATAATAAAAATGTATTTAAAAAATCAAAATCTATCAATCTACTGCCTGCAGGAAACTCATCTGCCAAAAAGATAGGCACATCCTAAAAATAAAAGGCTGGTCAAAAATTCTGCAAGCTAATGGAACCAGAAAAAACAGGCAGAGGTAGCCATTATGCTATCGAACAAAGTGGACTTCAAACCAAAAAAAAATCATAAGAGACACAGATGGATACTATATTTTCGTCACAGATACAATTCACCAGAAAGACTTCACAATACTGAACATATATGCACTCAATATGGACCCCCCTACATTCATTAAGCAAAGACTACAACATCTAAAGCGAGAAATCAATCGCAAAATGATAATTCTTGGGGATTTGAACACCACCCTCACAACATGGGATAGATCAACAGGTAAAAAACACTTAACAGAGACACTTTGGGGCTTAATCCAAACCTTACTGAAATGAACCTTAGAGATCTCTATCGAAATTTTCATCCACACACCAAAGAATACACATTTTTCTCAGCAGCACATGGAACTTTCTCCAAAATAGATCACATATTGGGCCACAAAATGAATCTCCACATATACAGGAAAGTTGAAATTCTAACCTGTACCATATCAGACCACCACGGCCTAAAGCTTGACATCCACAACATAAGGAGCAACAGAAAATACACTAACTCCTGGACACTTAACACTATGATGCTGAATGAGAACTGGATTCAGGAAGAAATTTAAAAAGAAATTCAAGATTTCCTGAAAGTGAACGATAATGAAAATACAACTTACCAAAATCTCTGGGACACATTGAAAGCTGTCCTAAGAGGTAAGTTCATATCTCTTAATGCCTACATCAAAAAAAATGGAGACATCAGTAATAAATAACTTAGCAACATAGCTTAAAGCTTTAGAGACACTACAGCAATGTGATCCCAAAAGCAGTAGAAGAGAAGAGATTAGCAAAATAAGAGTAGAAATATCTGAAATCGAGATTAGGAAAATGATACAGAAAATCAACCAGTCAACAAGCTGGTTCTTTGAAAAAATTAATAAGATTGGTACACCCCTAGCTAAATTAACCAAAAGCAAGAGAGAGAAAACCCAAATTAACAAAATTAGAAATGAAAATGGAGTTATCTGTACTGATACCCAAGAAATCCAGAGAATTAAAATATCATATTTGAAAAACTTATACTCTGTGAAATTTGACAACACACAAGAGATGGATGAATTCCAAAGCAAACACAACTTACCTAAATTGAATCAAGAATTTGTGAATTATTCAAATAGTCCTATAACATATGAGGAAATCGAGGAAGTAATCTCGAATCTTCCCATCAAAAAATGTCCTGGACCAGATGGATTCAGCACAGAGTTCTACCAGGCATTTTAGGAGCTAATAACACAAATAACTCCTTAAACTGTTCCATCAAATAGCAAAGAAAGGAACACTACCAAATTCCTTCTTTTTTAAAATTTTTTTATTATTTATTCAATTTTGCATGTGTATGTGTATGTGTGTGTAGAACCATGGGCAAATTCAGGAACTACCATGGACCGCCTCCACATCCTCCTTGTTTACTCTGGACTCACTGGCTCCGCCCTACCAGGACCAGAAACGTAGGCCACCTCCGCTTCCGCCCAGCCTCTATATGTGGGGTCTAGGATCTGCAAGCCAGAAGCTTAATCCCTCAGCCACCTCTTCAGTCCCCCAAATTCCTTCTATGAAGCTAATATCGTCTTAATCCCAAAACCTAAAAGAGATACACTTAAAAAAGAAAACTATAGGCCAATCTTTCTGGTGAACACAGATGCAAAGATTCTCAACAAAGTCTTAGCAAATCGGATTCAAAAGCCTATCAAAAAGATCATACATGGGGATCAAGTAGGCTTTATCCCAGGCACACAAGGGTGGTTCAACATATGCTAATCAATAAATGTAATTCATCATATAAACCAGTCCAAAGTTCAAGACCACATGATACTCTCGATAGATGCAGAAAAAGCTTTCGACAAGATCCAACAGCGCTTTATGATCAAAAACCAGAGAAGGTTGAAATGTAAGGAACCTTTATCAATATAATAAAAGCTGTATACAACAAACCAACAGCAAGGATTATACTCAATGGGGAAAAACTTGAAACATTCCCGCTTCGATCAGGAACTAGACAAGGCTGCCCACTCTCACCACTTCTATTCAATATTGTACTTGAAGTCTTAGCTGAAGCCATAAGACAAGAAAAAGACATAAAAGGATTCAAATCAGCAAAGAAGAAGTCAAGTTATCTCTATTTGCACAGGACATGATCGTATACCTCAGTGATCCAAAAAACTCCACCAGGAAGCTCCTGGAACTAATTGAGAAGTTCAGCAGGATGGCAGGATACAAAATAAATGTACAAAAGTCTGTGGCCTTCTTATATGCCCAGAATGAAAGAAGTGAAAAAGCCATGAGGGAAACAATCCCATTTACTATAGCCCCTAAAAAAAATGAAACACCTTGGTATAAACCTAACAAAGGAAGTAAGAGACCTTTATAATGAAAACTTTAAAACCCTAAAGAAATAAATTGCAGAAGACACCAGAAGGTGGAAAGACCTCCCATGTTCCTGGATTGGCAGAATCAACATCATAAAAATGACCATTCTACCAAAGGCAATATACAGATTCAATGCTATACCAATTCTTTAAAGAGGTTGACCAAACAATCTCAAAATTCATATGGAGGCACAAAAGACCCAGGATAGCAAAGACAATCCTGAGTAACAAAAACATGGCTGGAGGTATCACCATACAAAACCTTAGTCTTCACTGCAAATCCACAGTTGTCAAAACAGCCTGGTATTGGCTCCAAAATAGACACACAGATCAGTGGACAAGGGTTGAAAACCCAGATATAAGCCCACACAACTACAGCCATTTGATCTTTGACAAAGGGGCCCAAAGAATCCAATGGAAAAAGAACAGCATCTTCAAGAAATGGTGCTGGCAAAACTGGATCTCCACAGGCAAAAGATTAAAGCTGGACCCGTACTTGTCACCATGTACAAGAATTAATTCCAAATGGATCAAAGACCTCGATATAAGGCCAGAGAGTATAAAAACCATAGTTGAAAGGTAGGAAACTCCCTCAAGCTGATTGGGCTAGGCCAACAGTTCCTAAAGGGACATCCAATAGCACAGTCACTACAACCAACACTCAACAGATGGGATCTTGTGAAATTAAAGAGCTTCTGTTCAGATAAAGAGATTGTAACACGAGCTCAAAGGCAACCCACAGAATGGGAGAAAATCTTCACTAACCACATATCTGATAGAGCTGTATTATCCAGAGTGCACAAAAACTTAGAAAATTAAATGCCAAGGAAGCAAATAGGCGAATTGAAAAAATGGGCCCTGCAACTTAAAAGAAACTTTACCAAGGACGAAATTAAAATGTCTAATACATATCTTAAAAAATGCTCCACATCCTTAGCCATCAGGCAAATGCAAATCAAAACTTCCCTGAGATATCATCGCACCCGGTCAGGATGGCAAAAATCCACAATACAAACAACACCAATTGCTGGAGAGAATGTGGAGAGAGGGGATCTCTCCCACATTGCTGGTGGGAATGCAAGCTCATACAACCACTCTGGCGAGCTGTCTGGTGATTCTTAAAGAAGCTAAAGATTGAAATGCCATATGACCCTGCTATATCACTTTAGGGAATAACCCCCTATGTAGCAAAAATCCACCTCAATAACAGAATCACGACCATGTTCATAGCAGCACTGTTTACAATAGCAAAGTCACGGAATAGCCCAAATGTCCAACAGTTGATGAGTGGACAAAGAAAATATGGTACATTTATACAATGGAATACTACTCAGCCATCAAAAATGATGAATTAATGTAATTTGCTGGGAAATGGATGAAATTAGAAACAATTATATTGAGTGAAGTATCCCAGACACAGAAAATTAAGCACCGTATATACTCCCTAATACATGGATCCTAGTTCTAAACCCACTTCGAGACACTCAAAGACAAATCTCTGTAATACCTACAGTAATTGTAAAGATTATAAACAAGAGGTATGGGGAAGGAGGGCCCGCCAGAAACAAGGAGAGAGTGGACCCTGTTATAGCAGAGAAAATAGGGCACCATCAAGGACTGCAAGTAAGTAATGAGACATCTGGTTAAGTTCACAGACTTTCCTTCCTGATCATTTGCAACTGATGGGGTATGATCTCACCAGAAGGGGAGGGCATATAGGTTTCCAGATAGAAAGTAACCATTTTGCAAATGGGTGATTGGCCCCTCTCTCACCGTGATCTCTTACTTTTATTCCATCTACCTTTGAATATAGTCTTATAACAAGACTCTAGTTTAACAGCTTTTTATCTCTGGCCAGGGGGTTACATCCAATACTCATCAGGATGGAGCCAAGGGCATTGCAGAAGCAGCAAAACCGAAGAAAAAAAATCAATAAATCATAATTCAGAACATCAGAGACTCTATATCAACCACCCTGGAAATGGGCCAGCCTAATCTCCCCCATCCTGAAGCTCAGGAAAATTTGCAGAAGAGGGGCCGGTAAGATTGTGAGAGCACAAGCATGGGAGGAGTAATGATATGCAAGATACTCCAGACAAGTTATGGCCGAAGCAATCATAATAGTACTTTGTATGACCTGCGCTATGTCCAACACATTGTTGACTCTACAAAGTCTAGCATGGACTAAAGGCACAGGGATCTTTGGAGGCTAGGGACTGATAGTCACAGTAGTGTTCCTAAGCTTAAGGGGAACACAGGAAAGGATTCTGGGAAGTGCCCCTGGGTCCTTGCACCTCATCAGAGAGGAGGACCCAGAGAAGAGTTTGGCATGCACATTAAAGGATGGTCTGGGGATTCGGGGGGGGGGGAGGAGGCACTGGGGGATGGAAGAAGGGAGAAGGGACCTGCACAATGACCAACATATCATTGAACCCCCAAAGTCTAGCATGGATCACAGGCACTAGGATCCTTAGAGGCAAGGGATTAACAGCCTCAATAGTGTTCCTATATTAAAGGGGAACCCAAAAAAGAGCTCTAAGCAATGCTACTGAGTCCTTACACCTCATCAGCGAGGAGGACCCAGAGGAAAGTTTGACATGCACACTAAAGAATGCTCCAGGAATGGGGGGAGGGGCACTGGGAGAAAAGGAGGGAGGGGGGAAAGGAAAGAGAAAAGGGGGAAGGGAGCAAGGAGATCCAGGGAGGGGTGGAGGGAGGGAAGGGAATGGGGTACTTATCAACTTCGTATGAGTGGAAGTAATAAATAAAATAAACATCATTTTAATTTAAAAAAAAGAGAAAATCTCGAGGAGTTAAATAACTACAACAACCAGTTTTAAGAGGAACACAACAGGCACTTGGAAAAGATGAGAAAAGGAGTTGAAGAAACAAAAATAGCCATAGAGCAGTTAAAACAATCTCAAGCAGAGTTTAAACTCAAACTAAAATGACAAGCTTTCTTCAACCCAGAAAACAACAGAGTCTTATCAGCAGAACTAATGAAGCAGAAAATAGAATATCAGATCATGAAGACAAAGTGGAAGAACAAACCAGTTCAATCAAAGAGTTATTAAAGCCAAAAAGATAGTTGAGAGGAATATTCAAGAATTATGGGATACCTTGAAGAAGCATAACATGTGGATTCATGGAATACCAGAACAAGAACCCCAAAATACCACATCTGAGGAAATTTTTCAAATTATCATAAAGGAAAACTTTCTACATCTAAAGATATAGAGGCCCATCCAAATATAAGAGACCTTCTGCACCCTGAACAGATATGACCATAATAGAAACGTCCCATGAAAAATAATAGTCAAAATACTACACACACAAGACAAAGAAAATGTGCTGAGTGCTTCAAGAGAAAAGAAAAGTGACTTTTAAAGGTAAACCTATTAAAATAACAAAGGATTTTTCAATGGAAATAGCAAAAGCCAAAGAGTTCAGAGAGATGTATTTCAAGTATTGAATGAGCACAAATGTGAACCCAGGATGATATATCCAGCAAAACTATCAGTCATGATGAAGGGTGAAAGAAAATGTTTCAACCATAATGAAAACTTGAAGGCTTACATAACCACCAAACCAGGCCTTAAAAAATGCTATAAAAGATACTCAAACTTGAAGAAAAGAACAAGCATATCCAGGAGGACAGAAGGGAAGTATAATACCACCAAAACCTACAAGATAAATAATACACTATGAAAGCCACTAAACACAAAAAGTGCCAGGAATTGAAAGTAATTTCTGCATTGCCCAGAGCCTTTTCATGGGCTCCCCTTTAGTATGGGAACACTATTATGACTGTTAATCCCTTGGCTCTAAGGATCCTAGTGCCTGTGATCCATACTAGACTTTGGGAGATCATTGATATGTCAGTCGTTGTGCAGGTTATGCAAAGTCCAATTATGGCTACTGCAGCCCTAACTTGTGTGGAATATCTTGTCAAATCATGCAATGAGGTGGGGAACCATGATTATTATGAACATAAAGATTTAGGTATCTTGTATTAAATTTTTATGTTCATAATAATCATGGTTCCCCACCTCATTGCATGACGACCATAATTCCAGAAACTTGCATTATTGGCATTGATAAATATTTGTGAACATAATTACTTAAGAAACAAAACTGGGGGCTGGAGAGGTGGCTCAGGGGTTAAGCCTCTGCCTTGCAGGCGGAAGGTCCTGAGTTCGGATCCTAGATCCCAGGTATAGACGCCGGGCAGAAGCGGGGCGGCCTGCGTTTCTGGTCCTGGTAGGGTGGAGCCTGTGAGTCCTGGGGCAGAGTAAACAAGGAGGAGGCAGTCCACGGCGGTTCCCGAATTCGTCCGTGGTTCTATACACACATACACGCATACACGCACACATTCATGCACACGCACACCCACACATACACGTGCACAATTGAATAAATAATAAAAAATTAAAAAAAAAAACAAAACTGCAACTGCTTAATGAACACATTCTAGAACATTGTCAAAACTTCTAGGACCCAAGGGTCTCAAACATCCAAAGCTGAAAGTATAATTCTGGTCACCATGAAGGAATTCAATTACCTTGGTCTGCTGGTTCCAGTTTTTCTTCATATTGCCAATAAACACACAACTTAAAAAGTTAGAGGAGTAAGAAGTTTATTCTTGAGTTGAACCTCTTGGAAACACTTCATGAGCATAACATGAAAGTTTACACCATCAGGAGCTTAGGGAACCTGACACGCCATAGCTACAGAGAGAACTGAGAGACAACTCACTTTTTCTCTTGCCAGAATGTTGGGTGCCAACAGGCTAAAAACTGAACCAGCTTCTACATTTTATCCACCTGCCCAGGGAATAATTTCACATGTTATGTACTGGGTCTTTCCACATCAATTAGCCAATCTCCCATAAGCTTGCTTTGGGCTTAATTTACTATTCTTCACAAATGTGCTCCACTTATCAAGTTGGCATCTGTAGCCAACTGCCACAGCCTGGAAGCTGCAATCCAATTTCCACTAAGGACTAAGGAATTCCTGTGGCATCAATGAAGGAAAAACAGGCTATATCCAGTAAAGCTGGAATTGGGAGGCCTGCACAGATCCCAGTGGGGACTGGCAGAAGTTGCTTTCCCAATTATTTATTACTTTATAGAAAAACTAAGTAAACAGTTCATTGGCAGGTACCAAGGGGGTACCTCGAGAGGCTGTGGATTTCTATGCAGCATACAATGTGCTCTGCAAGGAAGTCAAAACCAAGCATAAATAATCTGGAAGAGACAAAGTAGACAGGGCTCTGCCAAAGTCATGTCTGGCTCTAGCTTTGAAGCAGGCTGACCATGCCAAGGTCACACTTCAAAGCTGCTGCTTAGGAACAAACTGGCCTTGCCAGGTCACAATCCCCATGCAGCAGCTTTTCTGGTCCAGAATCAGTGTTTGATGCTGTTGGATGCAGTGTTTGGTGCAGCAGACTTTGTCTGCTACATTACTGCTGTTCTCCACATAGGCTTACACGCAAACTGTACCAGCTTCTCCATTTTATCCACCTGCCCAGGGAATAATTTAACATGTCATAGACTGGGTCTTCAGTCTATTATGTGAGGTCTTCCCACATCAATTAGCCAATTTCCCATAAACTTGCTTTGGCCTAGCTTACTATTCTTCACAAATGTGCTCAAATTATCAAGTTAGCATTTGTTGTAGAACCAAAGGGTCCCAGTAACCTAGGCAAGTACAAGAACTGTGCCATGAGAAGGTGCCACCAGCTGCTGCTCCAGTCTGCTTAGCACAGTGAAGCATTCAGGGACACAAAGGCTACTTGAACAGTGTCTTTTTGCTTACCTATGAATTCTCTCCAAGTAAAACAAAACACTCTAGTCAACTGATTAATAACAGGAGGACTCTATTGCAGTTAGCCTGCATTGTTGCCAATAAATTCACAACTACATAACTTAAGGGAATAGGAGATTTTTATTTTCCCTTGCAATGATCTAGTTACAGTTTTTGTCCAGCTTGGCAGGAGAGCTCACATCTACATTTGGGGCTGAGGGAACTGGCTATACCGAATCCATATGACTGCTTTTAGAAAGGGACAGTCTTCACTCACCAGACCAGAATGTCTGGCCAAGTATACAAAAGGATGCCAACCTCCATAACCAGGTCCCTCCATCTTATTCACCTGCCCAGGGACTAGCGACACCCACTGTGGGCTAGGTCTCCCCATCAATCAGACAATCTACTGCAGACTTGCTCAGGTCTTAGCCACTGTTTCTTTACAAGTGTTCCCAGAGCTTGAACCCTTGGCTGTCAAGTTGACACCTGTATCTATAATAACCCCATGCCTCCAAGAAGACCTCCAGGATACCCCATGTATCCTGATTTCTATTGGCACCTCCCACAGGCAAGAAACCATGGGTGTTTATGAGCTGAAGGAACACATGGTTCCAGGAGGATTTAGGAACCCTTACTCAGTATCCAAGACTCTTGAGATTGTCTTCTCCAGCATCTCAGAGGACCACAATTTGTGCAAGAAGGCTCTGAATCCCCTACTCTCCAGCAATGTTGTGGAGCCTAGGTCTTTTCCCTACCATCCCTGGCAGAACCCAGAGAAGTTAGAGCCTAAAGGTATCTCAGATGGGGTAAGGAAAAGTTAGCAACTGCACTTCTCTTGACTATGTATGAGGAACTCATTCTATGGGGAAAGCTCTGTAGGAAAAGCTCTGGATTCCCAACTGCAAAGAAGAAGAAAGAAGGAGGAGGAGGAGAAAGAAAAGATGGAGAGGAAGAAAGAGTAGGAGGAGGAGACAGAGGAGGAGGAGGAGGAGGAGGGGAAGAAAGGGAAGAAGAAAAGAAGGGAAGGAAGGAAAAAGGAAATAGGAAGCTAGAAGGAAAGACAGAAAAGGTGAAGGAAAGAGAGTGAAAAGAAAGCTAGAAAGAACAAAGGAAGGAAGGAAGGAAGGAAGGATTGAAGGAAGGAGAGAAAAGCTGGATTTACAATGTTTTGACTAGTATACGTTGTATACATGTATTGAAATGAATTATTCCAAAAATACCTATAATTTTTCGCGTTAATTTATAAAAGAAGCCTAGCTTTTATCCTTCAGAGGTGGGTGGGCAGTAGTTCTTAGCATCAATCAGCACTGGGTCAGCGACACTGTATGAACTACACTACCCAGAATCCAGTGCGCTAAGAGTAACGGTACTGAGCTAATGTGTGCTTAATGTTGGACATCCCAGAGTTTTTCCATGATAGGGTGGGACTTCCGTCACAGTCTGTGAGGATTTCTTTGCTGAACCCCGTGAGTTTGCAGCGAGGGAAGCTCTGGACTGAATTGCACCCTAACGATCATTATCGCGGCCCGCTGGCTGGTCCCAGTGGTGACGTCGGTGGCGGCCGTGCCCGGGGTCCTGTGCCACTTGCGCAGTCCGATGGAGGCGGTGTCTGTTCAGGACCCTGCCCGGGTGAGTGCTGCATTCTCTCTAGGCCTCACGATCCTTTGCTGCTGCTGAATGCAGGCCTTTCCCACGTCAGCGCAATTGATTGGCGGGGGGGTTAGGGTGGGGTGTCTTCGTGTCCAGATCTAGCGCCAGGGCTGTGGGGACACAGTGACAGGCACAGGGACCGGGGTTGTTTATCTTCTCGGATTCGCTGAGCTAGGAGCCTTGGTGCCAGGAATAGCAAGATGAGCTCTTTGACCTTTATTCTAGTAGCGACAGAGAAGAGCCATACTGTCTGAAATAGATTTGGGGGGCGGGAGGGGACGGGGAGTTTTCCATGCTGGCATTCGGAGGCAGAATAACTTGGAAGTAGTAAAGTCAAAAGGGTTTGGGCCTTGTGCAGTTTCTCAACAGTAAGGACAAGCACTGAGAATTTGATGGGGGCGACATCTGTTACACAAGAATCCATACACAAATCACTTGGCCTCACGGCTGGCGAGCGACCGAGGAAGCCATTGCAGTATAGAGCCTCTGATAATTAATAGCACTCGCCCCTCACCACTTCCCTCTTCTTATAGGTTTGCATAACACAGATAAGAGGAGGGTACTCTAGCTCCTCAATGAAGCTAGCTCTCTTTGTGGGAGTCATCCTGGATTGTTCTGCCTCCTTATTGCTTTACTCAGGGGTTTTCCAGGCTTCCTCTTTCATGGCTGGAAATACAAGCTACTGCCATTTCTGCCTGACATTTTTACATGGGATCTGGGGATCCAAACTCAGGTCCTTTTGTTTGCAAGAAGCCCTGAGCTGTCTTGCCAGCCCATAAATGGTTTTTTGTTTGTTTGTTTGTTTGTTTGTTCTTGTTATGGCTGGAAATCAAGAGATTAATTGGTAAAAGTGTTGTAGCGTACCTATTTCCTGTGGGCATAATGTGTCCTTTGGTCACTATGGGGCATATAGAGATTGTTGTGGCCAACTGAAGAACATGTTGGCCCCTTAGTCTTAGCAGTGAAATAAGTAAAATAGCAATACCTATCATTTGTGTGACAGTGTTCCTAAGGAATCGGTACACAAATATGCATCTTATACCCCAGAAAGGGATTGAATAACAGACCAAAGTAATGGTTACACAAAAGTTCAACATGGTGAACCACTGAGTTATAGGGGTTACTTACAGGAATACAGGTGAGTGTTGCTTACAAAAGCAGGGATGACTCAAAGGTGCCTACATCACTGAAAAACCTACTCCAGTCTGGGTGAGACTCCCGAAAGCTGCAATCCTAGAGCTCTCTGCATAATTTGCTGCTTTAAACCTTATCTTCTATTTTTTTCTCTGCCTTCTCAACTAAATATGACTTACTTAAACAGCAAACATCAGACTCCAACAATGACCATCTTTATGGCCACCAGAGTGGTTCAGTCACTAGTAGCAAGTGGGCTATTGCAGTTACCTTCTTTTCATTTTTCCTGTCTCACATGTCCTTTTGCTTGCAAAGTAGAGAGAGGATTTAACTCCTGAGCCATCTCCCCAGCCCCAGTTAAGCTATAAGTTTAAAGACTTTAAAGAGTCATTGAGTCTAAGGCACACAGACGCTATGGCAGAATACTGGACAGGCTGGGAGTAAATAGAGACAGTGATTGGAGAGGGAACATCAAATGCAGCAAACAAGAAGAGAGCCATTTGTGCTTGAGAACTACAAGTGTTTTGGGTGGCAAAGACTAAAACAAGGACCAGAACCAGACAGAGATACTACTGGTTTGGATACTGGCATGAGTGTCCACTGTGTCAAATGGAATCCTCAGTGTTGGGACTGGGGATATGGCTCAGGGGTTAAAACCTCTGCCTTGCGAGAAAAAGAACCTGAGTTCACATCCTCAGATTTCACATAAAAAGTGCCAGACAGATATGGTTGTGGCCTGTAATTCCGACCCTAGTACGTCGAGCTTGGGAAACCCCAAAGCAAAGCAATAGGAGGTAGAGGAATTCATAATGATTCCCAGTGTCAGCCTTAGTCCTTCACAAGTACACACACTCAAGTGCCCTCTTATACACATGCCCACACATTCAAACACACAAGCACACACACACACGTAAGCACACACCACACACACGGATCCTTAGTTCCTCCTATTAATAAGGTAGAAACTTAATCTGACTAGTTTTAGAGATGGAGCCTTTAAGAAGTGATTAGGATTAGGTTAAGATTGGATCTGTGGGACTTCATGTCCGTTACAGTCGAATCCCATGACTGGGTCTCAGTGGCTTTTTAATTTTTTTAATTATTTATTCAATTGTATGTGTGTGTATGTGCGTGTGTGTGTGTGTGTGTGTGTGTGTGTGTGTGTGTGTGTGTGTGTGTGTATGTAGAATCACGGGCGAATTCGGGAACCACCATGGACCACCTCCACCCTGTCTCTTACTATATGTTGCCTGGTTCTGCTTTGGGACTCTGCAATAAGAAAGTCATCACCGATAATGTATGTGGACCTTGTACTTTCAGAACTAGGAGCCAAAATATACTTTTTTCCCCATATAATACCTTGCCTTATATATATTGTTATACTAATGAAAAATAGACCAGTACAGAGGACTTCCAAGCAGAATGAAGCTTGCCCTAGCAGTGGTAACAAGGGTAGTTCTAGATCTGTCAAGTTGTTAAAAATTCTCCATAATGTGGGGAAGGTTTGAAAGATGCAATTTCAGGAACCCCAGGATAATTATTTGTGAGTTATATATATACTGGACTCAGAGTTGGTGCTTTGGGAGGACATAGGGATCAGGGGGACCATTATGAAAATAGACATTTGAAGAAAAGGGTAGTCGGGTAGATGGAGTCCTCGGAGAGAAGCTGATAATGAAAAGATCTGTCCCCATCCTGACAGGACGTTGTGACCTTTGAGGATGTGGCCATTTACTTCTCTAAGGAAGAATGGAGGCTCATGGACGAGACGCAGAGGCTGCTGTACCTCGGGGTGATGCTGGAGAACTTCGTACTCACAGTTTCACCAGGTAAGGCCCTGGGACTGTCCCCGCTATTTGAACTGGTCCCTGTTCTTCATTTCATTCCTTAGAGGTAGCTTTGACTTTCCAAGTGCCAGGTATTGGACCCTGTTCACTGACTCAGCATAAGTGTGACTAGCTGCAATGATCTGTCCCCAAGAAACCTTGAAATCTGCTGCAGAAGGGTCTGGGCATCAAGTACTTTCTATCAATGTAACAAGTCCTCTGCCTTCCAGATCTGTTGAAGTTAGTGTTCCAAGTTCTGAACCTCTTTCTAGGTGATATCTATGTGCCATCCAGAGTCAGACATTGCAGGCATCATCATTGTATTTATGTATATAGAGTTATTATGGGATGTCACCAAACCTTTCTGTAAGAATGTTGTGGTGTTAAGTTTCCACCCTGTGGCCTCTAGTGTGCTGAGCTGCTCCAGATTCATCTGTCCTATCCTTGTCTTATGACTGTTAAACTTAGACTGGATGCTTTACAAGATAAATGTGCGTGATCTCAAAGGAAACTTGACTTTGATGATAGGCATTTCTGGAAAGCTGGACATATATCCCTTACTCCTTTGCATTGCCTGCTCTGTGGTGTTTATCAATCCTCACACACACATCGTGGACCATGTATATCATTATATATCCCTTGAACACAAATTCCATTTCCTACTTAGTTCAGATTAGATTTTCTTGGCCCTGGACACTGTTAATCTTCATCACAGCAGATATGTGTCACTAGATGACAAGGTCTTGGAGGAATAAATTACCTCTTCTCCATGCAGTGTTCTTCATCCTTGTATCCTTTGTTCACAAATCTGCCATCTTTAGAGGCCCAGTAATCTCTGAATGCTCTTTCCTTACCTCACATCTCACTTCCTCATCCTCAGAACAATACACCATGGAGTCATTCCTTGAGAGTGAGTCTCCCCCTTTCTTGTTTTAAAAGGTACTTGAAGGGAACTGGGCAGTGTCTCAGATATTTAAACCTTTGCCTCACAAGCAAAAGGATCTGAGTTCAGATACTCCGGTTCCATGTTAAAAAAATAAAAAAGCCAAGCAGAAATGGCTCTGGTTTGCTCTTCCGGCCTTGGAAGACAGAGCCTAAGAAACCCCAGAGCAAAGCAGGAAAAGATAGAACAATCTAGGATGATTCCCGATGTCACCCATCGACCTCCACAGGCACACACATTGAAGTATCCTCCAGTACATACAACACACACACACACACACACACACACACACACACACACACACACATTTTATTTATTTTTATATCAATTTATTTATTTATTTATTTTTCCGCTCATACAAATGTAATAGGTACCCCCTCCCTCCCTCCACCCCTCCTTAAACCTCCCTGTTCCCTCCCCCTTTTTCCTTCCTTTCTCCCTCCCTCCCTTTCTCCCAGTGCCCCCTCCCCCATCTCTGAAGCATCCTTTAATGACACACACACACTTTAAAAAAATACATGCAGAATTTTAGCTCAAAAAGATAAATGAGTGCCATCATAAGGAGGTTTAGTTGTTGTCAATGATAGAAGAAAGTTACAATGGCAAGAAAATGTGAATGCCACAAATCCGAGGGTCATAAAAAGAAATGCCTGGTGATTAGGAAAGAAAAACAGGAAGAAAAGAAAGACATTAAGCCAAAATCATTATTAGAGTTTCTACATGAAAGGGAGAATAAACAGTTTAGTACTGAACACCTTGAATAATTACAGTAGATTTGGGGTCAATGGGGCTGATTGATTTACTTGAGTATTTCCTGACCTTGAATGATTAGGGAAGTGGAATATTGCATCCTAAAGTGTCTAAGACAAATATAAAATATAGTTGCATCACGGGATCTTTACTGTTTCATTTGCATTTTAAGTATTATGCTCTTAGGGACGACCTTTGCTATCTCTTAAAAGTTGCCCTCTTTGGAAAAGAGTAGTGTCTTTCCAGTCAGCACTGTTCAAAAACTGTAAAAGACACCATCTTTTTTTTTAAAAGTAAATTTATTAAATTTACATTTTTATATACATGCTCTTTGCCTCCCTTGTTCCCCCTCTTTTCCTTCTTCC
Source organism: Typhlomys cinereus (assembly GCA_023101885.1). NCBI lineage: Eukaryota > Metazoa > Chordata > Mammalia > Rodentia > Platacanthomyidae > Typhlomys > Typhlomys cinereus. The sequence continues at coordinate 3,410,340 of JALPQD010000118.1, forward strand.
CTTCCCTCCTGCTCCCATACCATTCCATCCTACCTTCCCTCCCATTTTTATGTGGGCCCAGTCTGTTCCCTCCTATTATCCTGTCCTTTGGTTCTATGTGTCCTGGAGGTTCCCTCTGTGTCATATGTTCTCATGGGGGTTCTGACCTCTGTGGCAGACAGAGAGGCCATTCCTTGAATGGTGCGCTGATATGGGCACTCCCCTACTTCTGTCTGACCCCTTGCCACTAAGAATCCTACTGCCTGAAACTATTTCTCCTGAGATCCCTGCCAGTTCTTGGTGGTGTCCTGACATGTTCACCACTGTGCAGGAAAAGACACTGTCTTGCTGTGGTGCCCAAGCCAGCTTTGAACTCTTCTTGCCTCAGCCTCCCAGATGGCTAGAACTATAGATGTGAACCACCATGCCAATCTTTTAGATAAGTTTTTTTAAGGTATCTGAATATTGAGTTGTCAGTATGTAGTTCAGTGGCAGATACTTGCATAATGTGTATAAGGCCATTTAAAAGTTGAGTAATATGTGGAGCTCAGTTGATAGAGTGCTTGTCTAACATGCATGAAGTCCCGAGTTTGATTCCTCAACACTGCATAAACCAGACATCATGTTACATTCCTGTGGAGACAAGAGGATCAGAAGTTCAAGATTCATGGCTACATTGCAAATTTGAGTCCAGCCTGAGATATATAAGGCATTTTCTTAAAACTAAATAAAATAATCATATTATACAGAAAATAGTCTTAAAACATGATTAATACTCGTATACTGTATTCAATATCAATTTCATCATCATTTTTCTGTTTTTAGTCTGTTGGCATGGAATGGAGGATGAAGAACCATATTTTGAGCAGGTTTCTGTAAAAAGACTGTCACGTGTGAGATCTCCAAACCCATCCAGTCTACGCCACTCCTGTAAGATGTATGTCCCAATCCTGATGAACATTTTGCGTCTTGCTGATAAACCTTGGCAGAGAGCATACTTTACTGGCGAACGTGCAGGCCTTCTCCCAGGTCAGAATCACCCCAACTCTGAGAAAACGTTAAAAAGAGATTTGGGCAAGGCCTCATCTGGTAAAAGATGCAGAGTTCGTGTATCAAAGAAGCCCTTAGTCTTTGCGGATGTTGGAAAAAACCTTCCAAACACATTGAATGTTACTCCTCCCCGGGTCATTCCCAACTGTGAGAAGTCAAACATAATCAGTGAATCTGGAAAGAACTTAAATGTTGAAGTAAGCCCTAATAAGAGGAGTGAATGCAGAAAAACTTCCAGCCGTAAGCATACTAAAGTTCACCATCCTAAGGCTTCTAATAGAAAAAAGCTTCATGAATCTACTAAATGTGAGAAGGCCTGCCGCCCCAGTGGAGAAAGGCCTTATGAGTGCAGTGAATGTGGGAAATCTTTCAGTCATACCTCCCACCTCAATGACCACCGAAGAATTCACACTGGAGAGAGGCCTTATGAGTGTGCTGAGTGTGGAAAAGCCTTTAGTCAAAGAGCTACCCTCATCAAACATTACCGAGTTCATACAGGAGAGAGGCCTTACGAATGTGTTGAGTGTGGCAAAGCCTTTAGCCAAAGCTCTAATCTTATTGAGCACTGCCGAATTCATACTGGGGAAAAGCCTTATGATTGTGAAAAATGTGGGAAAGCGTTCGGGTCCAAATCAACTCTTGTCCGACACCAGAGAATCCACACGGGAGAAAAGCCCTATGAATGTGCTGAATGTGGGAAATTCTTTACCCAAAGTCACAGCCTATTGGAACACCAGATGCTTCATACGGGAGCCAGGCCTTATGCATGTAAAGAGTGTGGGAAATCTTTTAGTTTGAAATATGGCCTCAATCAACACCAGTTGGTTCACAGCGGGGCTAGGCCTTTTGAGTGTACTGAGTGTGGCAAATCCTTCAACCGAAGAGGAACCCTCAATAAACACCAGAAGGTCCACACTGCAGAGAGGTCTTATGAGTGCAGAGAGTGTGGGAAAGCTTTTATGTTCAAATCTAAACTAGCTCGGCACCAGAGAACCCATACTGGGAAAGGCCTTATGAGTGTAGAGAGTGAGGGAAATTCCTCAGAGTTACACACTTCTGAGGCACTAGAAAATTCACACCAGAATCAGGCCTTATGAGTGTTGCCAGTGTGGAAAGTCCTTCATCCAAAAATCTGGCCTCATTCAATACCAGGTAGTCCACACTGGAGAAAGGCCTTATGAAATGTGGCATGTGTGGGAAATCTTTCACTCAGCATCCCAGTCTCATTCTGCACCAGAAGTCTCATACCATAGAGAGGCCTCATGAAGGGAACAGATATGAAAAATAGTCAGACCAAGGTCTAATGTCCTTTAGCTCTTGGACATTTATACTGGGGAAGACTGGGACGTGCAGGGAATGCACTCTTTCTTTGTGTATGAGCCTTTGCGAGGGTCTCACTTTCCTGAAGTTGAACATTGTGCTTTCAGGCATCCATGGCGGCAGTAGGCCCCATGAGTTCAGATATGGGTGATGCTTACAGGAGTTGCTCTGCACAATCTGAGCTGATTGGGACTCTTGTTAGAGTTGTATCAGTGCTAGTTTCTCTGGTAGAAGCCATCTTCATGTACCAGCTTGCTTAGCATGCATCTGTCACTCCATCATGCTAAGGAAAGGCAAGCATTCCAGGAGGAAATTTATGCAGAGCTTTTATGGGGGAGTTGTTTTCTTTCCTAGTGGATTAAAACAGACGTGTGGCTCTGTTTTTACCAGGAAGACCTGGTCTGTAATGTGATGGAGTTTTACAAGCATGTCTTCCTTCTTGGAAATTGTTGGATTCACGTGGACATTCTAATTATTCCCACCTTCTACTCACCAACCAGCAGGGATAAGCATCATATTGCTCTAGTTTATGCACTAATGAAAGCTTTCCTGTTGACTCTGCCTGAATTCTTTAGGATTTGGTTTACTGTTTCCATTGTGAAGGGACAATTTAGGAATGTTGTGAGTGTATCAACAGATTTTGTGGTAATTCTGCTTTGCATCAATAGGACAGAAGGGCCAAAGTAGTTCCTACCTTTTCATTTGTTGATCTGTTTTTTTTTTTTCTGCCTGAGTCCTAAGATACCACGCAGGTTTGTTGTCCTCGTTTGTGGTCTTCATTTTGGTGAACCCAGAGGTCACTAGGAAAAGGGAGTATTCATTAATCTCCTGTGCTTTTAGTAATATGAATTTGTTCAGCTCCACAATCTACTACATAACACTGAAGTTCTGTAAAGGAATTATATGTGCTCCTGTTTATAGGTCTATATATGATGTTGCTCCTAATGCTTGGTAGGAAATTACATGTGATTAACAGGAAGTGGAGGAGCCTACAGCAAAACAAGTAGACAGTACCTCTAGCCAAAACAAAAAAAAAAGAAAGAAGGAAATAGATCAATAGGGAATTCAGCCAATAAACATATAGGTGGGAAGACAGTACATCAAACTGCTCTGTAGGTAGCTGTTGTTATACCCATAGAATGGGAACTTCACAGTGGAATCCTTTGGGTCTAGAGTTGGATGAGTGAAGGGAAATGTATTTATAAGTAGGATATACCAGGTAACTGGTATACCATGGAGGCCTGAGCCCCCATAGGAGCAGACAATCCATAATGAACCTTGGGGTCCATAGAAGCATATAGTTGGAAGGGTGGGAGGGAGTGGGAAGGAATGATGAAGGGAAGGGAGGGGGGGAAGGGAGGGAAGCTGGGATGAATACTTAATATGTTTGTAAAAGTAGAAAATAAAAAAATAAAAGTCTAGCAACTGCCTGATTGCCTTTATTTTCATGACAAACACAGCCAAGTGGCCTCCGTGTACTATTCCATAGTGTAGACATGGCTTGTCTGGGAGACAACAGCCATCACCTGCAGATATGATAGGATAAACGCTTGTTAGAGCATGGTGCTAGGAACACACCTTGCTCTGAATGGAAGCTCATGTATATATATGCAAAAAATGTGGGGGAAATAATCAGAGGGAGCCTAGTCTGAGAAAGGGCATATCCCTAATATGCCCCCCTCTATAACTCCAGGGGGGGAAAATGGCTTTACTGTCAGCCATAATTGTATTGTGTTCCAAGGCAATGTCCACATTGTCCCTGTACCACACATAATATATACCTCTCAGTAATCTGAGTCTCCATCTCTCATTTTCTATAGGTACTCTGGGATTACAGATGCTCACACCATTTTATCTGCCTTTCATGTGAGCTACTCAAGGTTAATCTGTGGCCTCCACACGCACTAAGACACATATGCATTCAACTTGAACACACACACATTTATATATATATATATATATATATATATATATATATATATATATATATACACATGGAGTCATATTTTGAAGCTCTAGTTATTAAGGTAATTAAAACTCTGGCAGAACTATGGGCTCAACTCCCTCTTATACATCCTCATGTCTTCCCACTCATTTTCCATTGGGACTATTGCTAATCATAAAGTTGAGGCCACTGTAGCTGTTTTTACCTCACCTGATGTTAGTGATTTTGAATAGCTCTCAGGGACTTATTTGCACTCAGATAATCTCCAGTCCCCAAGCTGACACTGTCCCTCAGCTTCCAGGTGAAATGTTAGTCATCCAGCAAGGAGGTGAGATTATAGACTCCTTTATCACAGACACCTTTCCACACCTGCAGAGGACAGCCTGAACACTGGGAGAACAAACACCAGTCATGTGAGTAGCGACACTTTTCCTTTGAATAGTTGTGGAATGTGTATCTATTAGATTTATAGCTAGTCAATGCAAATTACCAGATTGATTTTATGTTTCTTCAGGACAGTTTTTTTTAAATATTGATTAAAATTTGATACACCCTGCTTTTCATTCATCTGCTTAGAAATCTGGCTTGCTTAGTTTAGCTGATATTTTGTGTCATTTTTCAGCAGGTCTTCCGACCATCTCTTCTGTAGATCAGTGTTCTTTAATTTTGCCTGTAATGAAACTGCAAAACCAAGTTCTTATTAAAGGCTACTTTTATAATTCTAGTGACTGTTGCTGGATTGTCAGAAAACATGATCTTGGCAACTGTCACTGACACTGAGCCCTGAGGGACGATACTGAAGGAGGCTGCAAACTGACTTTCTGTCACTGACAGAGTCTTCAGCTGCCAAGGCCAACCTGTTGCTGCTGCTCTCTTCTGTCTCAACTGAATCCATTCCGTTCAGGTGGGCAAAGATTCTGGGAAGGGTTCAGCCTAGAAAAATCTAGGAACCATAAAAAAGTTTTTGTTAAATGTAAGTCAAGATTCAAGACTGGAACATATCCAAAAAAAAAAGAGACTGGAACATAGTGTCATAAACACACACACACACATACACAGGACAGATATCTTTGGGAAACCCTTTGGCATGTTGTTTCCCACTCTTGAAGCACAGGCAGCCTGGTGTGTTTTTTTTTTTTCTCTGCTCCCACTGGTCTGTGAAATCATTCTTACTTGCCCCCCTGACTGAACACAACATCCTTATAAGGTCACACGACAGAAGATAATTCTTGGGTGCTGAGCAGAGACTTGATAGGTGAGTGACAGGTAATGGTGTAAATTTTGCTTCCTCTTTCTTTTTTTACAGAGAGAGTGAAGTTCTCAAGATAATACTATGCAATATGTTTAATATTAGAGAGAGAAAACTCATTCTATTTCCTATATTAAGGACATAAAAAAGGTTAATTCAAGAAAATGGCCTGATTAACTTTTAGGAGCAGAGAGAAAGAAGAGAGAGAGAAACACACACACACACACAGAGACAGAGACAGAGAGACAGAGACAGAGAAACGAAAGAGACAGTAATTGAGAGCATGCTTTAAGTTGTCAAATAGATAAACCCGCTATTTTGGCTTATAACAAGATTTTGAAGGAGTCAAATCGTCATTTAGCTTTTCCATCAATCTGTTACTCTTACTACTCTTAGTTCTTTATGAGTATAAAATAAAACAAATAAGTCCCGAACTTTTATTTTTTTCAGAGACCCTGTAGGGTGGGAAGGTTCACACCCCTGTCTGAGGGTTCATGACATTGATTTAGATTTTTAGATCTTTGCCATGTCCCCAAAATTCCCCTACAATAAGGGAGGATCATGAATATTCATGCCACATATATTTGTACATTTATTTTTAAGTTTCAGTGATTTAAACTCACCACAACTTCCGGCTGGAGATATGGCTCAGGGGGTTCAAATTTTTGCCTCTTTACAAACAAAAGGATCTGAATTCAGATCACTGCATCCCACATGAAAACACTAGACACGAGGTTGGAGAGGTGGCTCAGGGGTTAAGCCTCTGCCTTGCAGGCGAAAGGTCCTGAGTTCGGATCCTAGACCCCACATATAGACGCGGGGCGGAAACGGGGGCGGCCTGCGTTTCTGGACCTGATAGGGCGGAACCCGTGAGGTGGAGGTGGTCCATGGTGGTTCCCGAAGTTGCCCGTGGTTCTACACACACACACACACACACACACACACACACACACACGCACAATTGAATAAAAAAAATAAATAAAAACCACTGAGAAACTCCAGAGGAAAGCATTAAGAAGGTAGAGCAATTCAGGATGATCCCTGATGTCACCCTTGGGCACGCACAGTGTCCTCTTATAAACATACTCATATACACCTAACATGAAAAACAAAAAAAGACAAAAAAAAATCACAACTTCAAGCTTCACAGACACCTGTTAGGCATTGCTGTTATAGCAAACTTCAAGGTCCCCATTTGGTCTCTGACCTATCTGCTTGTGCTAGAAATTCATTTCAGCGTCTCTCTTCCAAATCATTCCTGTTCTTTCCTTTCTCCTGGGCTTAGTTTACATCGTTGTTCAGTCCTGGATGGTTTTTATTCTGTCGGTGGTTTTAAACTTCTCTTTGCAAGCTCGTGTAATCTTTCCAAGTTGAATGTGCCCATCAGGAAGCCGCATCAGTGCTCTAATTGTGCCTGCTCCTCCCACTCCCAGAACTCCTAGTGTTCAGCATCCCTTTTCTGAGGCTCCTTCCATTCACTTTCCTTCACTCTCAGACAAGGGGAAAGGTCTCTCTCAACTGTCTTCTGCCTGCCTGACAGTCACCCATAATCTCTTCCCATCATTCCCTCTGTCAAGAGGACTAAACTGACATGCACGAAAAAGGAGCTGTCACTTTTGCTCACCTCTGGATTTTGTTCCTCAGATTTCCAAGATTTCAGTGGTTTATTCTGTTTCATATATATGGTGCAATTAAAACGGCAAAAAGGGAACAAAGGGTGTTTCTTTTGCTTAATCCTAAACTGAATATACTGTAAAAAATATGATTACATATTAAGAAAATGCTACTGAGATAACATGTGTGATACAAACAGTGGAGGTATATATTCTGCTTTCCAGATATTGTTGACTTTTCTGATAATGTAGGTCATCTAAAATTGTAGTTATTAGTATTTTTAGTATTTAATATTCTAGTATGCAACAGATGATACAAATTATTTTCATCATAAAATGACCTCATAAAATTGAATCCCAGTGAGTGTTACTTGCACTATATTCAAGACCTAAAAAGTCATGAGTAATCGAATTTGCACTTGATATTTATGAATTTTTTAAATTCTGGATTGTATTCTGTTAGGAATTTCTGCTTAAAGTTACTTCCGATTGTATTTCCTCTTCTGGTTAGTAATGCTACTGAAAATGTTATGGGACTTTGTTTTTGTAGATTTCTACACATTTAGCTATTTTACTTTTGATTTTGGTGGCTTTTTTCTTTCAGTGGTTCCCATTATATGAACACAGAATAAATTAATAAAAGTCAAAGTAAATAAAAATCATGATAATCTGTGAGTTGATCCGATTTTTATAGTAATTTATGCATTTCAGTGCTTAGCAGATATCCTCCAATATTTTCAGTTAGCAAGTTTATCATTTTGAGGTTTTATTCTAGAATGTTATCTAGAATTTTCTTTACTTTTTGATCTTTGACTAAAGTTCAACATATTTTCCTAGCAATATTCAAAGGAACCACTTACTATAGCTAAATATTTCCTGTTTTTTGTAAGAAAAGGTTGCCCACAACTATTTATGAAGTATATTAACAGTCAAATGTGCTCTATTTAAGGCATATTCATATCCTCAAAATTCACATTCACATTTTTATTCAAGTTATTGATACCTGAAACCTGAGATTTGTCTGAAAACTTTACGAGATTGCTTCCTATAGTATCAATAGAATTTTTATGTAGTATCATTGTCACATACTGATTTGCTTGTTGCTGAGATGTATGAAAAGTATGGTCTTTAATTACTTCCAGCCCTTGGTAATATTCTCCTAGAAAGTCTTGGAGGTACTTTCATGTTTACACACACACACACACACACACACACACACACACACACACACACACACACATACTTTAGAAAGCACAAATGAGAGAAAATGTCATAATTGTTTCTTCTGAATATGATTCAGTATGTAGTTTTCCAGTTGGATCCATTTCCTACAAATGATACACCATCCTTTTCTATTACCAAATAAAATCCCATTGGGTGTGTAGAACATTTTCTGTCTTGTTAATGGACACTTAGGACAATTCTATGACTTTGCTCTTGTAGATAGTAATGCAGCAACAGATGACGGTTATCTCTGTGATATATCAGAATCCTTCGGTGTATAGGCAGGAGTAGAATATCTGCATCAGATGACTGTTCTAATTTTAGATTTTTGAGGAACCTCCAAACTAATCTCCAAAGTGACCTCACTAGTTTATAGTCCTGCAAGTGGAAATGCGATCTTTTAATTTGCGCTCTCCTGAAAGCTAAAATTTTCTCATATTGTTTTCTGGTCATTTAAACTTCAACTTTTGAAAACTGTTCTCATTTCATTAGCTCATTTATTGATTAGATTCTTTACAATTTTTTTAAGTTCTTTAATGTTATGTTTGATACTCTGTCAAATGAATTTATAGCAACCCCCCTTATTCCATAGAGGTCTGTATATTGCACTGTGTCCTTCGCTGCATAGAAACATCATAAATTTCATGCAATCCAATATCCTAATTCTTGGTTTTATTTCATGAGCTAATGGGTCTTCTTTTCTTGTCTTGTCTGTTGTTTGTTTGTTTTTTTTTTTTCCTAAATGCTCTGCTTCCAGATGGCCATCTCTTTCTATAGATTTGGAGAGTTTTCTGGTATATTTGCAACATATCCTGTTCTGGGCTGCCTATGTTTGCAATGTTAGTTTAAGTATGTTTGCCCCACTGACTTTCAGTCTAGGCTAGTCACATAAGCTATTCATATGGTCCTATGTGCCTCTATGGGTCTCATTCTTCATGGGAGGATGGGTGGTTTTCATTTGAAGATGTGCTTGTGCAGAATTTTCTGTTTTTTCCCTGAAGAATAATATCATTACTGAGAGTCCCTTGAGATCTTGTGCATCCTTGACCTGGGTGATATGTAATACCCTTACATTTAGCATGGAATGACTTCTAGGGTATAATGAATGTGCTTTGTGGGTCTGTTGTCCAAATTTGCCCATTATTCAGTGATAGAATTTCCCTTTCTTTTTCTGCTCATGAATTCAGAGTGGGGGAAGGAGCATTTCTTTGCTCCTTAACACTTTGATTCAGCATTCTAGGCCATATTTCCTTTATAAATATAATAGTCAATATTTCTATATGTTCTGGTCTTTCCCAGTCTGCCACATGTGCTGCTCTCCTCCCTTTCTTTTTTTTAATTTCTCACCTCTTACTGATGTTATGGATCTTATTGATTAATGCTACAGACTGTATGATGTCATAGTTAGATACTGGTGTCAACTTGACAACTGAAGGCTCTGAACTCTGGGCACAGTCGTAAGAAATTAGTGAGTTAAGCCCTGAAAAAGCTTTCAGGAGATTGTCTAATTGATGGGAAAGACCCAGCCCATGGTGGGTGGGACTAGTCCCTATTCAGTCCCTAATTCATGGAAAGAACTGTTTAAGGAAGTTGGAAACCTTTGACATGCTGGTTTGGCAAGTGAGAATTGTCCTTTTCTCAGTGGTCCTGTGGATATAATGTGGTTAATTCCCTTGGCTACTGGTGTTGGTGTGGATTTTCCTGCCAAGCTGGACAAGGAGTTGTAATGAGATTGTAAGCCAGAATAAAACTTGTTTAAGCCATTTGGTTGTGAATTTATCAGACATGCAGAATAGCTACAACATAAGGATATCATCTCTTATTGATGTTTTCTTCCAGATTCATGAGGAAATGGAAGAGTGTTGATGGTCCCTGTCCTCCATCTTCCTGAATATTGTCTTGGATGTATTTGACTATATGCTCAACATGTGATTTCTCTTAAAGATGTTTTACTTTTTTCTCATCAGAAACAGCATGCCATTAGATGTTCTTGGTGTTTGAACTAGCAACTGCTGGAAGTCGTTTACAATGCCTAGACTACCTGAATGAAGAGGCCAGAAATAGATGTGTATTTAAAAATGATATGCTACATGCATAAATTGCCTCCAAATGTATGCAGTTTTACATCTGTGCTGAAAATTTTATCTCATGTATGCATTCCTTTCTAATGTAATAATAGTTTTGTTTAGTATTACAAGAATAGTCTCCTTATGGGTTTAACCTATCAATGCCAGTATAATTTTCAAAATGAGAACAGGGAAAATAGTTTGTTTCTCTTCAGGTATTTTATACATACCACTGTGTTTTAGGAATGCTTAGGAATATTTCTGAATGCATACCTTGATGGTACATAATCTATTGACTCAACTGTGAATGTTAGAGGGTATGATGCCTCCTTTTGGTTAATTATTTCAACAATCATCTGAAACAGTTAGGTTGCATGATGTAAACTTCAATCCGATCAATCCACAAACTCTACAGCTCTATGCTTCCATCTTTCACCTTCTCTCTATATTTGTGCTTGCATTTTAATAAACAAGGAAACATGCTTCGTGGGTTTTGTCTCTTGTCTTTTTCACACAGTGTGGATAATAGAGGACAAGCAATTTCCATCATATGGGGTTTCTCTCACTCTTCTCTGAAGCTGTGGTCCATTGGCTGTGCATTCATTCACCTTGAATGTAGAGATGGAGGATGTTGACAATAGAGGTTGCCGTGAAATTGTATTGCATGCAGGAGCAAAAATTCCACTTAAATATATTAGACTGCATATATATTACATAGAATGCATATTAGACTACTTACTGAACAATATCTAGTGAAGTTGGCCCATTTGTCATTTAGTTAACTCATCCTTTTTCTGATTTGATTAAAGCAGTTACCTCTAATTGATGAAATGTGCCCTGCCAGTTTGGATGTGGGGATCATATTCCTCGCTCAGACAGCAATTGGCTTTGTGGGAAATTTTTCTCTCCTTTGTTTCTATAACTTCACTTTGCTCACTGGACATTACTTGAGATCCACAGATTTGATTCTTTGCCAACTGGTCTTAGCCAACTCCATGATTCTTTCCTCTAAAGGCATACCTCAGACATTGGCAGCATTGGGATGGAAGAATTTCTTGAATGATATCAGCTGTAAATTTGTCTTCTATTTCCATAGAGTGGCCACAGGTGTTTCCTTCAACACAGTCTGCCTTCTTAATAGCTTTCAGGCCATGAAGATTAATTCTCTTATTTGTAGATGGATTCAGGTAAAGATTAAATCCCTGAAGTTCATTGGTTTCTGCTGTTTCCTCTGCTGGATCCCACATCTCTTGATAAATGCATGTATTCCTTTAATAGTGAATGGCCCAGTGAGCAATAAAAATCTCAGTGTAGAAAGCAATTTTGGATTTTGTTCCTGGAAAATGCCCAGCAGTTATACATTATATACAGTTTTATATTTTTCCCCTGACTTAATAGGTATAAGTTTTATGACCTGGGCTAGTAGCCACATGCTTCTTGTCCTGTATAAACACAAGATTCGAGTCCAATACATTCATAGACATAGTCTCTCTAAGTCAAGGCAGTCCAGTGAGGTCAGAGCCATAAACATCATCTTGATTCTGGCAATCTCCTTTTTTACCTTTTATTCAGTTTATACTGTTTTGACCATTTGGATGACACTAATTGCAAACCCTGGCCAGTGGCTGGTCAACAGTTCTGTGATTGTGTCTTCTTGTTTCCCAGCATTCATCCCCTTTGTGCTCATCATCAGTGACACCAGAGTCTCTCAGTTCTGCTTTGCCTGCAAGGCAAGGAAAGTTGTGGTTCCTAATATGTTCTCACGGTACTTGGAATAGTCAAGTCAATGTCTGTTAACATTTGAAAACTTCTTAGAAATCAAGTATATATGTAATAAGGTCTCATTCAAAGGTAGTAAAGTCTTGTCCTGCATCAAAAAGAACATTTGTATGCAATTGGGCAAAGATTTGTTGTTTTAACTCTTAGGGTTTCAAGTGGAGTTTAGGACTTTAAAAATATAAGATAATGGAGGTGCTTCACTGTTTTGTGGCTCTGGTAAAGTCACATGAAGTTTTACCGAAAGCCTTGTTTTTTTGTGGTTAATATTTTGTCCTTTTCCTGAAAAAACATATGTTGTGAAAGCTTTCTTCAGAGAAGAATCATTTAGAAATATCCATGTAAGAAATATGCATACAGTTTCATGGGAGTGAACTAGTCCTGTGAACGTGAAGTGTAGAGATGAAGAGACCAACAAGAAGATTGTGGAAAGTTCTTGGCAATCACCAGGATACCTGAACTTCTGTTTAAAAAAATGAAGTGGCTAAACAAAGGGGTGAAATTATCACTCAGTCATAATTATCACATTTAATCAAAATAGGTATTTTGCTGACAATATAAATTCACACTATTATACTTTAAATTGAAAATGCAAATATTAATTTTTCCTCAAAGAAAAATACATCTCAATTCTGAATGACCTAAATTAAAGGTCTAAATAATTTTGAAATTATTTTTTCTTTGTTCTTTTCCCCTAAATAAAGCTTTAGAAGCACTAAGTTCTGGATTACAGGCTTTATTTGTAAAGATTTAACTATTTTATTAAATGTGCACTTTATACTTTAGAAATCGCGTTTAATAATTATATGAATTTTTAACTATTTTATATTTCTGTATAAACATCTATGTATATTGAAATGGCAAAAGTATTTATTGTAAAAAGAGCATTTAATGGTTCCAAAATTATTAAATTCATTTTTATTTTCTGCTTTTACAAATACATATTATATAATCTTACACACACATATAAATATTCATATATATGCATATATTCATATATGCAATATACATATATACATATATGTGGCATTTTTGAAATAAAATCTCTGGGAAAACTTAAAGATTCACATTACCTTAATAATTATGAGGCAACACAAGCAGAGGATTTATTTCTGCATTCAATAAATTTCTTTAGTTTGAACAATTTTTGTGTTAAATATTAATATGTTGGTAAATTAATATTGCTTTATCTTTCAATGTTAATCTTTAATTTTAATTTAACTATCTGACAATCTATGATATATTTTAGTAGGGATTCTTTTCTTTTTTGCAGGGCATTCTTCTTAAGTTTAATTGACTTGTGACTAAAACCTTTCCCATCTTAAATTTCATGTATATGCTTTCAAAAGCTTCTGTGAGTATCCTGTATCTGACCTACAGATGCTTTACTGATTGTCTTAGCATGTACAAAATTCTGGGTTCACTTTTCAGCACTGAAAAAATAAATGAATCCTATAATATTCACAATGTTGTATTTTTGTTCTCATGAGTTTGTGCAATCATTGGAAAGCTGGAGTATTTCACACAGATCTTTACACAAGTGCAGTTGGTCCCAGACATTGGTAACCCTCACCAGATTTCCCTTTGTAGATTATTGACAGAGTAACAAATGTGCATTATGTAGCAGGAATACAGAAGGCTTAGAAACACAACAGAATCCCTAGCATAAATGTAAGAAAAGCAAAACTACTCCACATCTGATTTGTTCCTTAAGAAAAGCAGTTTGGAAACCTTGCTGAGACAAAGGTTTTAGCATGTGGTATAGTGTCATTTCTGGTACAGAGAGTCAAGCACTCTTCAGTGACAACTTGGTCTGGGTGATCAAGGATGTGGGTTTTTTGGTATTCTTTGTAAATGGATACATGCCACAAATAGCTCTTCTTCTTCGTTAATATTCATAAAAAAAGACTCAGAGTCTAGATTAAATGTGAAAAGTGGAGTCTGGAGGAAGAAGTACTTGATGATTTGGGTTAGAAAAGTATTGATTTGCATGAAAGCTCTAAATATGAAAGATGACCTCTAGGCTAGCTGACTATAAAGACAGAGGTAAACATTTTGATTTCTGTTGTTTGGCGATTGTTTTTCATCAGAGTTTTGCTGTGCAGATGGACTGGCCTGGGACTCATGATCTTTGTGCCTTAGCCTCCTATTCTGCAATTACAGGTGTTTACCAGCACGCTGTCAACTTTGCCTAGTTTTGCCTTGTGGGAAAAGGATACCAAGTAGACAAATATGAAAAGAAAACAAAGAGCTGCTTCACATCCTGAGAGTTTCACAGTGGTTTAAACTTGATGTTTGACTTTGTCTTATAGTTAACTATTGATCATATTTAGCATTAGTTGGAATTTATGATCACCTGGTAGCCATTGATAGCCTTCTTTATCTGTGGCGTGGACTCTTTTCAAAGAACTGAGTCTAGGATAGGGGACTGGGAGTCTTTTGGGAGCCCCAGACATAAATCCCACTTTTCCAATGAGGGAATTACTTGTAACCCATGTTACTCAAGGAATTCTGTTAGTTCTCTGCCTGAATTAAAGTTTAGGAGGCATCTCTGTGATGGTCACTTTGAGACAGTGAGGAAGGGCATCATAGTAGATACAGGTATCAATTTGACAGTTGAGGGTTTGAGCTCTGGGCACATTTGTAGATAATCCAGAACTAACTTGCAGGACATTGTTTTTTGATGGAGAAGAGCCTGCCCATGATGGGCAGGAATAGTTGGGCAGACAAATAAAATGAAGAGATGGAAGGAACTGGTTGAGAAAGTTGGCATCCTTTTCTAGATTTGATCAGATATATTAGTCTGACAAGGATTGTCTCTCTCTCAGCCATTATGAGGATATGGTGTGGCTAGTTCCCTCAGTCCTTGGTATTGATGTTGGCTCTCCTGCTAAGCTGGACAAGAAAGGTAACTCTTAAGAGAAAAAAAATAAAAATCCTTGTTCCCTGTTAAGCTGTTTTTTTGATATGCATTTATTAGCAACCATGCAGGCAAACTACCACAAAGGGACAAGTCAAATGCTATGGAAGATGGTGTCAGAATACCAGTTCCAGGGAAGGACTCTGGCATCTGAGATCAGAGGGGAGGGAAGTGTGGGAATTAGGATATTTAGAACCCCAACGAGACTTCCTATAGGATAGTGTCCGGCAATGACCCAAGATGCGAAATGCCCAAAGCTAGCTCAGTAGGCTAAGTACAGGCTTCCTGTCTAGACTCTAGCAATAGGGGAAGAAAAGTCAGATTGTTCCAGGTCTCCCAGAGGATCCAAGCCTTCGTTAAGACCTCTCGACCCTTTCTTTGGGGCCCAGTTTGGCCTCCAGACTGAAAAATGCTGGTGATCCAAGATTATGACTAATTCTTCAAAGAAAAACAAAAGATAAAAGAGGCTTGCTATGTCCTCCTCCCACCCCTTCCCCCCACAATCCTCCCTACTTCTCTCCCCCTTCCCCCTCAGCAAGGGACATTTCCCAGCATCCCCCGCCACACCCACTTGGCCTTTGTTCCAGGTGATGGAGATTCTCAGATATCCCCACCCACAGCCACAGCGCTGGAAGAACTACATTACCCAGAATGCGCTGTTCACCGCGGGAAGACAAAAGCAAATGAACTTTCAGAACGGAGTGATTTTCTCCTTGGGGCTGAGGGACATCGGAGGGACCTCCTGTCTATCGAAGAGTAGGGGTGGGACTTCCGTTCTCTCTCTGTGGCGTTCTTTAGCGGTTCTTGAGGTCCTTGCGGGCAGAGCCTTAGGACTTCTTTGTCCAGCGTTAGGTGACAAGAGTCTTTAGGCGCGCGCCAGGGGCCGTCGCCATCGCTCAACAGCTAACGTGAGGGTGGACCTAGCGACAACTCCTACTTCATTCTCTGTCCTGTCCCATCGCACTCTGCTGCCCGCCCTCCTGTCACCCGTTCCAGTTTCAGGTAAGAGATTCGACCTTTGGGCTTCACATGGCCCCCACTATCAGCTGAGGGAGTCATATTTCAGTGACCAGTCCTGTTGGGATTCGCGAGTGGGGTTTTCTTTTCCCCAAAGCTCCTGTGATGGAAGGTTTTTGAAGCGTGCGTGCGAATTCTTGCAGCCGTTTGGGAGCTGGGAGTAATCAAGTAATCGTAAAATGAGGGGTTTTGCATAAAGTGAAAACCCGCGATGCTGAGAGCCATGGTTGGTTGTGCAGGCAAGAGGCACATGGGCTAGGAAATGAGAAAGATGGAAACAGAAAGGAGGGGATGTGAGCTTACACGGTGGCAACAAGCAAATCGGAGTCTGGGTTCAGGGGCCTGCTGCTGGTAAGGGGTCAGCCCGGAAGCTCAGAAATAATGAAGGCATCCTCAGGTCCTCTCGCTCCAGGTTGGGTAGGGGGATATAGAGACACCTGAAGCTCTGTATTCCTACTGTCTCTCATGACCTCCCTCTTTCCATAGGTTTCTACCACTGCAGGAGCACATATGGCCGGTATGCAGGTGAGTGGAACTTGCCTCTAGCTGCTCTTGCTCAAGGCCCTATATTGGGCCAAAGGACCTTTAACAAACCCAAGTTTAAGATCCTGATTTGGGGGGGTCAGGGGAAGGAGAAGGGAGGGAGGGAACCGGTGTACCTATTAAGTTTGTATGAGCGGAAATAATAATAAAAAATGTTTAAAAAAAAAGATCCTGATTTGATGTTGGGGATCATTTGGGTTACTTCTTATTGATAGGAGACTATAGAAGGAAATGTGAAAGGTTGTCCCAGTCATAAAAGTCACAGAATATGTAGAATACTTTGGGATGTGGCTGAACAAGTACATGAAACCCTGTGATTTCTTTGTGTGTGTATGGGGGAGGGAAGGGTTGACTGAAAGCAGTAGGGTTGAATTCAGATGAGGAATGATTCTCATAAGCTTTGTTCTAGAGCACAGAAAGATTTAGGAACAACAAGGAGGTGATCTGAGGGTGGTCCCATCAGCCTCCATGTTGTTGTAGTATGGATGACTCTTTGTTAGCATGAGGAACTGAATAGGAAGACCATTTAGAAAGCTACTGTGGTAGTTCAGCTGAATGCTGAGAGTGACCAGACCAGTGTGGTGACTGGGAGGAGAAAAAATGATTTGAGATTTAGTATTTAAGTTTCAGCTATCTGAATTTTCAGATTTTGAGAGATGGTAGGGTTGTAGATAAGCATTAGTTTAGGCTTTTGGGGTTTAACATCTGAAAGCGCCATCTAAGGGAATGCAAAGTTGGCACTCAGGTAAATTTTCATAGAGGATATTGAAAGTTTTTCTTGTAGCTCCTTTCCTTCTAAGGAATTTCAAAGACTAATGAGTAGAGATGTCAGGAGAGTGGCTATCCATGTAGTTTTGAGAGTGGTTTAAGATGAACACATCTGAGAAATGGTGGTCAGTGCTTATATAAGGGTATAGCTGTATATCATCAGAAAAAGGTGTTGTATTCCCTGCGGGATTATTATAGAGTAGTATGTAATAGCATATAGTATCCCCTACATATATTACATGGTGGCATGTATAGATAATTTTATTAACAGCCAGAAAAGGTAGTACTCTAACTGGGTGCAGATGGTGGGCCTCACAAGCACATGTGTGGGAAGGAAGTGCACATGAGCGAAAAGATGGCCTGGCAAGTAGTCAAAGTTTTTTAAGGCATAAAGGACCATTAAGTAATTACAGAGACATAGGAGTACTTAGTAGAAGATCATGAGGTTAGCATTAAATGATTTTGCCTACTCCAATTGTAATCCTAATCCCAATCTCATAGTATGTAGAGGTGGACCTTTGAGAATTAATTAGTTCATGAGGATGGACTCCTCATGTGTGGTAGTTTTATACCTTGGAACATGGGCTAGAGAGATGGCTGAGGGATTAAGCCTCTGCCTAAAAAGTAGAAGGATCCAAGTTCAGATCCTGAATCCCATATAAAAACTCAAGGTGGAAATGATAGCAACCTGCACTTCTGGCCCTGGAAGGCAAAGCCTGGAAAACCCAAGTGAAGCAGAAGGAAGGTAGAACAATCCAGGATGTTTCCTGAGGCTTTCACAAGCATATACAGTGCCCTTTGAGACAGACAGATAGACAGATGACAACAAATAGACAGACAGACAGACACACATACACACACACACACACAATAAACAAAACACAAAACCTTGAAACAGGACCTTCACCATAACCTAGCCATGATGGCATCTTAACTTAAGGTTTTCCTTCAGATCTGTTGGGGGGACCTTCTGTTGTTTCTAAGCCACTCAGTATATTATAATAGCAACCCAAACCAAGACAGTAGGAGTGGTGCTCATTCAACATGTTCCCAAGTTCACCAGGATTTTATTGTGATCTTGTGTATGTCTAGGATTTCACTGAGGTGGATGAGCAACTTTTGAAACATATATATGTATCTGTGATTTACTGGGTCTGGAGAAGAGAGTTGCTGAAGGTTTGGGACACTGAGTCAAAATCATTAAAGGAAAGCTGTGACTGTTGAAGGGACTCAATAGGTGTGTGAGATCCGAAGTTGGTTCTGAGTAGGTAAGACCAAAACAGGCATCAGTCTGTATGGAAGGTTTTTCAAGAAGCATCCTGGATTGGCTATAATATACCACCGGAGGTCTGAAGTTATTACTAGATCATGTTTGAATTTGCCAGCCACTCTTTGGATGTCATGTATTAAGTACCATCTATGACAAGAATGTGAGTAAGATGTGAAGAAGGAGTTGGAGGTAGTTGTGGGAGATGTGTAAGACTATGTAAGAACATCTTCTCATGAGTTATTGTAGCAGTTAGCCTGTAGTATTGTCAATAAAGTCATGACCAAACAACTTAAGGGAATAAGGAATTTTATTTTGGCTTACATTCATGGTCACAGTTCCTAAGCCAGTTTGACAGGAGAGTCCACACCAATACGGGGATCAAGGGAACTAGTTATACCAAATCCACAGGAATGCTGAAAGGAACAATCCCCACTTGCTAAGCCAGCATGTCTGGCTAAGTATACAGAAAGATGCCAACTTCCCTAACCAACTCCTTTCATCATATTCACCTGCCCAGGGCCTAGTTTCACCATAGCCTGACACATCTAACTTGTTGTATACAAGGAGATTAAATGTGAACTTTTAAGACCCAGGCTCCTTGCATTGAGGGCATAAGAATGAAGGGTGAAGTCATATTTGGTTTGGTCTTGGAGATACTTTCTGAAAGAACACTGAGAAATTGTCTGGAAAGAAAAGATTACATGCTGGATCAGAGTTTAGATGGCATTTTTCTCCTGCCTGTCTGCTATTGGTGCTATGATACTGCATACTAAGAAGACCAGAGTGTAGCAGGCGTCTGTGGCACCAGGGGCTGGTGTTTCTTTGAGGTAGACTAAGGAGAGCAGAAGATGGGTAAGTAGGTGGGCTCATGGGAGAGGCGTTGACTGTGAAGTGACTTGTCCCTGTTATGGCAGGGCCGTGTGACCTTTAAGGATGTGGCCATTTGCTTCTCACATGAAGAATGGAAGCTTCTTGACAAGACTCAAAGAAACCTGCACCTCAGTGTTATGCTTCAGAACTTTGCACTTACAAGTTCCCTGGGTAAGGCTGTTACACCCCAACCCACATTCCCAATACCCAGGACTCTGTCTATCCTTTTTTCCAAAGACAATTGGTCCTCTCTCCAGCAGACCCTTAACTTCTGCATATTCTG
Organism: Typhlomys cinereus; assembly: GCA_023101885.1. Classification (NCBI taxonomy): domain Eukaryota; kingdom Metazoa; phylum Chordata; class Mammalia; order Rodentia; family Platacanthomyidae; genus Typhlomys; species Typhlomys cinereus. Next base: position 3,430,233 of record JALPQD010000118.1, read on the forward strand.
GACATATTTACTATGGGTCGTGGCACTGAGCTTCATCTACTGCCCTGAGCAGTTCATTTCCTAGGCAACCCAAATACTTACTGGTTGGTGTGATCTGGGAATTGGGGTATCTTGTAGTCACCCTGGTAGATGTACTTAGCTGTGTCTAGAATTATGGTACTTTGTTATAAATCTGCCCTCCCCACACCTGCTACCACTGCTGATAAAGTGACCCTTTCTCGTGACTACCTGTGGTGTGGTGTCAGTTTGGGACCATAGTTTGTTCCTATCAGACCCTCCATTTTGGGTTTTTTTTAAAAAAAATTCCTTTCCTGTGATCTACTGTGACATGTACTACAATATTGATAGTGCTGACATTTTTCCTGTGGACCTGACCTCATGAGGTTACTTGTAGTGACATTATTTGGGATTGGTTCTTTTAAAAAGTCAGTATAGTTTCAAAGGACATCTGAGCATGGTGAGGGACAGCCAGGGGAAGGCAGAACATCAAACTGATGGCAAACATAAGAGAAACCTCTCCTCTGTCTGCCAATATTCAGGTGTAAATGCCACCATCCAAACCTCATTTTCATATTTTCTCCTCCATATATGAGAGTTTCCTGCCTCTCATTTTGTCTGTCACTTCTAAAACCTGGCTGCTCCAACTCTCCACATATCATCTGTCCCTCTGCATGGCTTCCTGTGTGGCATCCAACAGTACCTCACATATACTTTTTGTTACATAATTTTATAAAACTGAACATTTGCAACTCATTTTCAGTGGGATTTTCCTGGACTAATGCACAACCAGTGGTCTGAAAAGCCTGTGCTGACCACCAGCCGACAAACTCCTTCAAAAGGCTGTGTGATGACCTCTAGGGATTTTGAGGCTTTTACAATGTCATAGGGACTTAAAAGTGTTGAAGGACGAGTGAGTTTGAGATCTTCTAGTTCCTGTAACCCATCCTATCCTGGTGTCCTTTATCTGGTGAGACCTCAATTCTGTAATCTTTAGGGAGCTGGTATTGAAATACAACCCCTCTGTCAGCACCCAGTCCCTTTGTGCTTGAACTCATTCTGTGGCATACATGTGGTAGTGATTGCTCTTCATGACTTTCATTAGTGACTTTCTTTCAGGTTGTGGACACAGAACTGACAATGAAGAGACACCTGAGCGGAGGGCTTCTGTGGGAGCATCACAGATTGGGCCTTCTAAAACAGCTCCATCTGCACCAAAAACTCAGCTCTGTGAGAAGTGCATTCCAGTTCTGCAAGACATCTTGCACCTGGCAGATCTACCTGTTCAGAAGCACAAGCTAGGTACATGTGCAAAATTTCACCAGCCCTCAAAGCATAACAGTACAGAGAAACCCTCGAAGAAGGAAGTCAACAAGGCCTCATATCTGCAGAAATGCCTGTTTCACACATCTACAAAGTCTTTCCCCAATTGGGACATTGAGAAGGACCTTCCAGACATATTGAGCCTTCTAAAGTCCCTGACTTTTCCCGATAGTAAGAAGTCTGACAAAATTTCCAAGAGCTTGGAAGACACTCCTAAAAATCATAAGTCAGAAACACGTGGAAAATCGTCCAGCCCCAAACACACTCTACCACGGGCCTCTAGTGGAAAAAAGCTTTATGAATGCAACAAATGTAGGAAAACCTTCCGTGGCAAGTACTCCCTAGATCAGCACCAGAGGGTCCACACTGGAGAGAGACCTTGGGAGTGTAGTGACTGTGGGAAATTCTTCAGCCAAACCTCCCACCTGAATGATCATCGGCGAATCCACACTGGGGAAAGACCCTATGAGTGTAGTGATTGTGGAAAGCTATTCAGACAAAACTCCAGTCTTGTGGACCACCAGAAAACCCACACTGGGGCCAGGCCTTATGCATGCAGCCAGTGTGGGAAATCCTTTAGCCAAAAAGCCACCCTTGTTAAACATCAGCGCGTCCACACAGGGGAGAGGCCTTACAAGTGTAGTGAATGTGGGAATTCTTTTAGTCAAAGTGCCATTCTTAACCAGCACCGGAGAATTCACACTGGAGCAAAGCCTTATGAATGCGACCAGTGTGGGAAATCCTTTAGCCAAAAAGCCACCCTTATTAAACACCAGCGAGTTCACACGGGAGAAAGGCCTTACAAGTGTGGCGAATGTGGAAAGTCCTTCAGTCAGAGCTCCATCCTCATTCAACACCGGAGAATTCATACTGGAGCCAGACCCTATGAGTGTAGCCAGTGTGGAAAGTCCTTCAGCCAAAAGTCTGGCCTTGTGCAGCATCAGGTCGTTCATACCGGGGAGAGGCCTTATGAGTGTGATACCTGTGGGAATTCCTTTAGCCAGTGTTCCAGCCTCATTCATCACCAGAAGTCTCACAGCGTAGAGGCCTCCTGAAAGCACAGATGTAGAAAAGCTAAGGCCTAATGCAGTAGAGCTCTCATGAGTTCACAAATCCACAGTTGAACCTTAGATTTCAAAGGGAATGCACTTTTTTTTTTTAAGTGTTCTGTTACTAGAGAGCCTTTGTGAAGGACCCGATGTGAAGGTGAACCTCAGACCTCTGGCATCCAGTTATGAGACTCCCTATGCATTCTGGCATGGGCAAGACTTACATGTGCCTCTCTGTGCATACTGAACTGAACAGGGGCCTTTGCTGTTTCTATTAATGTCAGGTCCCCTGATAAAAGACTCTTCCTCTACCACCCACCTCAGTGTGCACTAGTCACCCTATCATGATAAGCAAAGGCAAATATCTGTGCTAATTGACTGGAGGAATGAGAGTAGACCATTTGTGGCAAATTTTTTCTTCTTTTTAGCTGATTAAAGCATACCTTGATCCGGTTTTTATCAGGAGGATCTGGTCTGTAGTCTATTGACATTTCCTATGCATTGCTTACTTGTGACACAGAAAAGTTGTTTTTTAATCAGCATCACAGGACAGTTGGGTGAATATTTCTAATCACCAGTTGGTAAACTGCCTTGTTCACATTGCTCTCATGTGTAAACTATTTAATGCCTTATTCTTAAAGCTACCTTTAATCGTAGGGATTAGTTTAGTTTATGAGAAAGCTGGGAAATAGACTTTGTGCTCTTTATACAAAAGGGTGAATAGCTCGTTTTGGCTGTCGAAACTTTGTGTACCTTTACAGGGACAGTCAAATGCAGAAAGTTGTCCTCATTCAGGTTTGAGTCAAATTGTATTGCTGCCTAAGACATTCTAGAGAACTTCAGGGATTTTGTTGTCCTAATTTGTGACTTGGATGTTTGTACTTCTTGCAAGACTTCCTGGTGTCATCCCAAGGAGAGTCCAGCTGTTGTCTCAAGTTCCTGTACTTGAAGAAATGGAATCAATTAGTTCCATCCCCACCCCCCAAAGGATGTCCTGTAATGCCTAGGGTCTACGTGAAGGTTTACAAAGAACTCCATGCCCTGATTGCAATTATCCTACAGGTTGATGTCATGTATAAAATACCCCAAGCCACATGTGAACTATGACTGGTATACAGTGTGCATATTGGTGTCTGCGGCAAAGCAGGTAGAATGTGCCTCTTGTAAAAGAATGATCTACAGATCATTCAGTGACTATGGTTGATTTTACAGGACCTAGAGATGTGTCTGTCCACAAGCTGAGGTCATTGGCCACAAAAATAAAGTTTTTGGGTTCTTGTGGTCTTGTGGGTTGTTCTCCTCAAGTCCATTGTTGTAGAAATAGGAAAATGATAGCGTTCAAAGAGGATCTGTAGTTTGGGGATATAGACATTGTGGTCCAGATCCTAACAATGTTCCAGGTCTAGTATCCTGACAGGTGCCATTGCTTGCCATTATTTCCTGCACCAATAAAGGGCTGTACTTTGTCCTTTATGAGGGCTGAGAATGGATGCAGCATGTGGCTGCCATGTCTTCTAGCTTCCAGAAAGTAGTCCCGATTTTTATATTTCAAATCTCATTTCACAGAGCTTATTGTTAAATTTGTGACATGCAGTAATTTATATGGTTTATAGTTTGAAGAGTTGTGCCATAAACTTATAAAACCATCTTAGTGATCAGGAACACATTTTTTTAACTTCATACCCTATAATGACCTTCCCTAAGTTTCCCAATCTTGCAGGTGTCCACTAACTTGTGGCCATTTACTAGAGATGGTTTGTGAATGAAAACAGAATGTTTTGTTTGCTCTCTTTTCTGGCTGATTTTCACAGTATACAATTGTTTTAAGTTTCATCAGTATTGCTTTCTGAATAGCTCATACCTTTTTTTTAGGCAAATAACACTTGGTTCTATTTATGAGTCAGTATTTATTCATCTCTTCATGAGTGCTTTGGTTGACTCTTATTCTGAGCTGTTACACATAGAGTTCTAGCGAACATAAGCATACAACTCTTAATATGCATGTGTCTTTTCTATCTCTTATGTTGGTAATTCAGTTTATGTGATTCACTATTTAACTAACTGAAAAATTGCTTAGATGGGTTGATTATACTTACATGTATTCCACCAACAGTGTTTGAACATTCTTATTCCTCCACGTTGTTGCCAGTATGTCTTCTGCTAAATCTTTGTTATTTGAGCTACTTAAGTTGGTGTATAGGAAGTTTACTCCTATTTTAAATTTTTCTTTGAAATAATAATTTTAAAAAATATATAACTGAAAAGTAAAGTGGTATATAGTAGTAGACCACTATAGTTTTAATTGTATTTTTGATGATTCTTGATATTGAATATTTTTTCATGTGTTTACTTGCTACCTATTTGTACTGATTTAAAAACGTGTATTATTAATTGCCTATTTTGAGGAAGTAAGGGATATTGTCCTTTTCATTAATAAATAGACATTTATAACAAATATCTCCTGGAACATTTTGGAACATCACTTATTTTCAAGTAATTTGATAGGCTTTATTGGCAAATGGAAATAAAATTAGAGTACTGGAAAAATATCTTAACATTTGGCTCATTCATAGTGTAACAGTCACAGATATTGTATTCTTTAAATATTGCCTGCATTATTAACAAAATCTCTCTTTTAAGCTTAGTCATTTTGTAACAAACAAGTACTGATCTTAGTATTTGTTAATTACAACTGATAAAATATTTCTGCCCTTGTCAATTCCAAAATACCAAAACGATGTCATTAAACATTGAATTAGAAAGAAAAATGCGATAGCATGAGTAACTTATTCTCAACATACTACAATATTCACTGGTAATTTAAGGAACATAATGTGTGTAGTAGTGATGATTTTTCAGTGTTTGATTTTTAAGAGGACTGACATGAAGTGTAACTGTCTTACAAAAATATGTATATAAAGTTGCAGTTTCTTTTTTAATACACGTGCTTAAAACCATGTTTCCTGGTCCCCTTTAATCTATTCCTCTTCACATAAAATGTACTTAACCCTTTCGAGTGGATATTTTCAAATATATGTGCAAGTGGAAAGATTGTGTGAGGAAGTGTCATGATCCCTTAGGGTTGAATTGCAATTGACTGTATGTATACAAAGCTCATGCATCTTACTGTGGTGTTTATGGGTTTTTTTTTGTTGTTAGTTTTTTTGGTTTTATTTTAATTTATTTTAATTTATTTTATTTTATTTTATTTTATTTTATTTTATTTTGTTACATAGCCCAGGGTATGTAAGAAGTAGAACTTCTAGACCTGCCTCCACATCTGTTGTGCCTGTGCCACCATACTCAGTTGATGAGGCAGTTTTGATCAAACCTAGTGTTTCCTGCATGCTAGGGAAGTGCTCTACCAGTTGAGTCTCTGAATAGCTTCCTGATAAATTCCTACTATTCCTCACAAATACCACTTAAGGTTTTAAAACATAATTTATTTAGGATACTGTGTCATTTGTCTATTGAAATGTTAACACATTATGTGCTTTTTTTAAAAAAAAATTTTCCCTGGTGACATTTCACTTTGTACATAACCTGTGCACTAGATATTATACTATAGTTCTTTAGAGGAATAGAATCAATACTATGTGTATATATTCAGGGAGTTATTACATTAATTTGTACAGAGAATCTGAATAGTCCCACAGTGGCTGAAAAAACCTGGAAAACCAGTTGCCATCCATTTTTTAGAAGCTAGGAAACAGAAAAGCAGAGATCAATGATACATCCCCAGTCTAAGGCCATAGGCCTAGAAATTCCATGGATGCTCACTGTGGTTTGAATCTGTATTCAAAGTGTGCATAGCCTGATGTCCTCAGGTGACAATAGCAAAGACATCACCCAGTCAAGAAGAATCAAGCTGACTTGGATGGGTGTTTCCTCCCATACATGTCCCCAATCTATTACTCAATGCCACCAATGTTCAGAGAAAACTTCCTTTGATCAGTTTCCTGACCTGCATGCCAGTCATCTCTGAAACACCTTCAAAACCCCTCCCAGGATTGTGCTTTGTCTATTGTCTAAGCATCTCAATGAATCTGCACATTTCTTTAACATGTCTGTAGAGCTATGATCGTGAGACTTAAAACTATCATCTCAGGGTTCTCAAGATGTCCACATTTTATGCCTGTACAATTTCTGCCTCCACAGCTGCTTGACTAGCAGGGAGTATTGGTGAATTACTACTATTTAGGGATAAATGTCACACCTAAAGAGGAATCCATTGTCTCAGAATTAAGTGGTGGGTATCTTATGGAACAGTTGTGATTCACAATATTAAAAAATAATGACAAAAGAATATATTCAGAAATACAGTAGATCACTTTATCTACTTTAAGTCTACCTATACTATCTTTCCATGTTCTCCCTCATATGCTCCATGAATTATTAAAATGTAATTTAAATACAATATATTGAAAAATGTGAATATTAAACCAAGATACAACACATAAACTTATGGCTGCTAACAAACACACGAATAACATTGTAGCTCACAGAAAATGTTTCTTTTCTCGTTAACAGATTGTATTCTTATCAGTTTAAAAGTCTGCACATTAAATTTGCCATTTCTCTTCCCTCCAGCAGGGAATATTTCAATTTGGAGGGAATAGCTACACAAAACAGGGTCTCACTCTGTACCTAGGCTGGCTATGAGCTAATGATCCTCCTAAGTCCTGGAATTATATGTGTGCACCATCATTCCTCTCCTCTTTCTTTTGCACTGTATCTGTCACATTCTAGTATTCCACACACTATTGTATTTCTCATCTTTCTTCCTCTGTTGAGCATAGTGTAAGTGCCTTGATTTCCTGTCTTCTATTTCTAAATTTGTTCCATGCACATAAGATAGTGACTGAAACATAGTTGGTGTTCACTGAACATTTGTTAGATCTGTGTAGCAGCACAATAGTTTAGCAACCCTATGCATCTTTACTGTTTTCAGTAACAGTTTTCAATATTTATATCAATTCTTGCTTCAGGCAACTATTATTAATCATTGTCATTCATTTTATTTTTTTCTCTGAGACAGGGTCTTGCTATGTAGCTCAAGCATGTTCCTAACTTAAGAATATCAGTTTTTTTTATCTTTGGATAGGAAAGGATCTCAACACCCAGACAGGATGCAGACTAGTGCTGTGAAAGAACAGTAAAGTAGACGACAGCCAATCAGAATGCAGAGTACTAGCAACCCTACACTTTTCACCCACAGTTGGGCCAGCCAAATCTCTCCCCATCCCATACTAAAGCTCAGGGAACCTTGCAGAAGAGGGGGCAGTAAGATTTTTAAGAGCCAAAGATAGGGAGATCCACTGCTGGACAACACGTTTCATTCAAGGCAGAGCTGCTACATCTAGGAACTCAATGAATTGAAACTTGTCCTTTCCAGACCTGCACAGTGGTTTACACAACAGCATGTGCCCATGGACTAGTGAGGATCTCAGGAGAAATCATTTCAAGCAGTAGGAACCTTAGGGGCTAGAGCTGGACAAGTGAAGGGGAGCACCCCCAACCCTCACTAGAGCAGATAATCCAGAGGGAACCTTGGGAATCATAGAAACAGATGGACAGAAAGATGGGAGGGAGTGGGATGGATTGATGAAGGGAGAGGAGGGAGGAAGGGTATAAGGGAGAGAAGAGGAAAAGGAGAGGACAGGGATTATTACTCATTGTGCTTATAAAACTGGGGGAAAATTTTAAAAATTAATAAAAAGTGTTATTGCAGAATTTCTTCTTCTTCCACCTTGGTATATGCCACTATACCTGTGCTTCATCAGTTTTCAAGAATATCAAAAAATTATATCTGAGGTCATTGTTCTAGGACCCTGCTCCCCTTCCCGAGCTCTGGTGTTCAGCTTCAGCTCTTCTCAAACTTAAATTTTAAGAGCCTAAAGATAGGGAGGTCCACCGCTGGACAACACTTAAGTATTTCCTTATAGTATGCTGATGTTTTCATTTATAACCGATGCTATAAGTTTGTAGAAAGGAAGATTGAGATGAATTGCATTCAGCTAAGAGCTTTATTAGAGTTGCGGCAGGGCTGAAGAGATGGTTTCAGGGGTTAAGACTCTGCCTTACAAGCAGAAGGGCCTGATTTTGGATTCCAGGTCCCAAGTAAAAATGTCAGGCAGAAAAGCTGCCTGCTTCCACTTCTAGCCCTGGTGGATGAAGCCTCAGAAATTCCAGAATGAAATAATTATAGTGAAATGTTATTAATTCATCTTTTTTGATGGCGACACAGAAAGTTAGATACTCTTTAATAAGTGGATCCTAATTCTAAATCCACTTAGTGATATATTCAAAGGTAAATCTCTGTAATACCCACTGTAATCGCAAAGGATTATAAACAGGAGGGAAGGGGAAGGAGGACCTCAAAAGAAAGTAAATAGGGGAACATGCTTCAGTAGAGAAAATAGGCCATGGTCATGTATTGTATGTGAGTAGTGAGACATCTGGTGGAGCTCACTGTCACTTCTCTTCCTGGTAGCTTGGGACTGAACAGGTTTGTTTTCATCAGTCAGGGAAGATATAGGGACTGGCAGTTAGATGGCAAATGGGACACTGACCCTCTCCCCACTAATTTGTCCTACTCCTATTCTTCCATCTGTCTTTGAGTCTCCTCTTTCTTAAGATCTTCATTTAAACAGTCTTTTATCTTTGGTTGGGAGATGACCTTCAATACCAACCAGGATGCAGCCAAAGGCAGAGCAGGAAAAGCAAAACTAAAAGCAACAAACCATAATTCAGAACACCAAAGATCCTACATTATTTACCTGGAACCAGACCAGCCAAATCTGTCCCCATCCTAAAGTTCAGGGAACCTTGCAGAAGAGAGGGAGGCAAGATTGTAAGAGTCTAAAGATTGGGGGGGGGGGACCAATGATATGCAAGATAATCAACACAAAGTTAGGGCTGCATCATCCAGGATTGGACTTTGCCTGACCTTGGCTGGCATGTCAACAACCCCCTAAAGTCTACAATGAATCACAGAAGAGAAAGCTTCAGGCAGTAGGATCCTTAGACGCAAGGGATTAACAGTAATAATAGAGTTCCCATAATAACAGAAAACCCAAGAAGGGGTTCTGGGGTATGTGAGTACTGAACCCTCATTAGGGCGGAGGACTCTAAGGAACTTTTGGCATTCACATAAATAGATGCTTCAGGTCATGGGAGGGAAGAAGGGGAAGGCACAGGAAGAGGGGAAAGAAGGAGGGCGGTGAAAGGAAATGGGGAGAGTGCAATGGGGAAACACTAGGGAATAGGGAGGACGGGGGTACCTACTGAGCTTGTGTGATTAAGAAAAAATGTGGGAGAAAATAAGAAAGAAAAAGCAAGCAAGCAAAGAAAAAAAAAGAAAGAAAAAAAGAAAGAAAGTAAAGAAATAAAGAAGGAAGGAAAGAAAGAAAGAGAGAGAGAGAGAGAAAAAGAAAGAAAGAAAGAAAGAAAGAAAGAAAGAAAGAAAGAAAGAAAGAAAGAAAGAAAGAAAGAAAGAAAGAAAGAAAGAAAGAAAGGAAGAGAACTTTCAACTCTCTTCAGTACCTGAATATTAAAATAGTATGGCATCATCCCATAGGCAGTGTGACAGAGTCCTGAGGGAGAGAAATTTCCTTCAGTTCCAGAGAACTAAGGGGACATTCTGGTGTGTGCATATGTGTGTGTGTGTGTGTGTGTGTGTGTGTGTGTGTGTGTGTATGTGTTTGCAGAGAGGAGGTAGAGGTAGGTGGCAAGCAAAGTTCTTCATCATGTGACCTAGTCTAGGTGCTAGAAATCACAAAAGTATTAGATAAGAGTAAATTATAGCAAGGTTACCTTGGGCCTGTACATCTTGGCTTGCTCACAAGTATAAGGGAGAGGGAGATAACTCATGAAATGCTACAGGGTAGCAGCATGCTGGCATATCAACTCTTTTATTTATGGAGATCTGTAGAAGACATGGCCTTATTTCTAGGAGAGAGAAAGAGGGGCATAAATGTTTTCATCTGTCACGTATTGGTATCCTCAGGAACATATTTGTACATATATATAAAAACTACAGAACTATGATCAGCTTTCAATCATTGAAATTATTTTAAAAAACTCTCTCCCCTGAAAATAATTTGAGCTGTCAATTCTTATGCTTTTGCTGTAATTGTAATTGAAATTAGATTAGGTGTTCCAAATCTGCATTTACATACTCAAATGTTATCTGTGCACATGGGCTGCCAATAGGACCATGATTGCCCTTAACATTGGGCCATTTATGGTCTTTTCTTCTTTCAGACTGGTGGGCATATTCCCCCAAAAAAGGAAATGTGTCTCTTTTGGAGGGCCAGAGAGTTCCATCTTGATAAAAGCAATGCTTCCTTGGTTAGATAACATCCAGAAAGTTGCCTCCTTTTATTATTCAAGTCGGGCAGTTTGGTCTTCCTTTTTTGGCCTCTTCCTAATGCCCTCTTGACTGGGAATTTATTTCTGTGGAACCCAGAAGTGCTACAGAGTAGTCCATTTGGGAGCTCAAATATCCCTACAAAATCACCGTATGAATCCATTCTTCTACTTCACGGCTTGTCTGGGGGACAGTTCTCACAACTGTGAGGCTCAACAAATAAGTTGTAGCTTTACTTTTCATTTAACAATGAAATATATATGAGTTGACAGGGAGTATCCTCACTGATATTTGATATATGCATTCCTTGGGGGAACATCTTAGATAATCTGTGTATATATTCCAGAGATCCCTGTAGATTGCACCCCACACTCTCTGGGTGTGGGTTCTTTAAGAGAAATGAAGTTTTGATCCTTCCAGAGAACTTCTGAAAATGTTCCCAGAACCTCTAACCACAATCCAGGTATCTAAGGGTGTTTAGGAATCTTTCTCTGTAGGAACTACACTACCCAGAAACCCGTGTGTATCCAGTCAGGGAGCTTGCTGGGATCTGGGCGGGACTTCCGGCATGTTTCTGTCAATGGACAACTGGACATCTTTAAAGCAGAGCCATAAGAGCGGCTGCTGGGGAGAGTTTGGTCAGTTCATAGAATCTTCATAGAAGGGTGCCAGAAACTGAAGGGGAGAAGACTCCATATCCTCTAAGGAGAGGTTGAGCGGTGGCTATGCTGAGGGAGATCCTCACTTCCAGGATCCAGTGACAGAGGGGCTTGGGCTGGTCCATTGCTTTGTCCCTCAGGCAGGTGATGGCGATCCCCAAGTTAGCCCAAGACCAGCTTAAGGGCTCATGTGGGTGGGAAGTGTGCATCCCTGATAGCCCGTGTGTTGGGGTGTGAAGAAGTGATCCATGAAGGACTTGGGAAGCAAAGTCACAGCGGGTGCTGTGACTGTTCTGCAAATACGTCTCTTCCTCCTCCCCAGTAAGGCAGCAGAGATGGTATCAGCTATGCCTGCACCTGTAGGAAAAGCCGTACCTTCATATGTAGGGCACTGAGCGAGGGAGGCATTTTGGAAAGGTGATCTTTAAGGAAATGAAAGGCATTTCAGTGTTTATTCGGGATTATAGACAAGTGTGAGGCTGGGATGATGAGGATGGGACTAGGGAATCAATCTGGCTGGGAGGCAGTTCCAATTGACTTTTGAATATTGGAATCATGAACCTAGAACAGAGTCAAGAAAAGAGTTGGGAGTGGAGAAGCCACTGGATTTTTCCATAGAAATTTAAAGATAGAAACATTGAAGTTTCCAGTTGTAGCAGATGTCCAGATATGGTTGTGAAGGTACAGAGAGAGGACTATCTAAGTATATATGTTTTTTCCTTCAAGAACATCTGAAAGAATGAAATATGTAAGTCAGAGTGATGAGGATCTCACTCAGGTTATTAGATTTTGGACATGGTGAATTCAGTATTTCTCACAGTGGAGCCATCAGGTAGATAGTTACATCTGGAGAGTACATTTTGGAGACCTCATAGGTGAGACATCAGACATAGAGAAGAGGTTTTTTTTTTGGGGGGGGGGAGTATTAGGTGTTATTTTATGTGGTCCATGAGGTGAGAAATTTAGGAGGTCTGAGGCCAAAGACAATTTTCTATTTTGTCCAGGGTCACAGGAGTTTATTCTAAGAATGATTTTTTTTTTCCTGTTAGAAGTGGGAATAACTTCATGAGGATTTAGAGACTCTAGTATCATGATGTAGTACAGAAAGAAAGAAAGAAAGAAAGAAAGAAAGAAAGAAAGAAAGAAAGAAAGAAAGAAAGAAAGAAAGAAAGAAAGAAAGAAAGAAAGAAAGAAAGAAAGAAAGAAAGAAAAGTTACACCAGTGTTGCCTCAGATAGTCATGAAAAGTCTGGAAATAAGGATAACAGGGTGGGGATCCTGAAGAGAACTTTCAACTGTCTTCAGTACCTGAATATTAAAATAGTATGGCATCATCCCATAGACACCGTATCTTTGGGTGAGGGAGTTGTCCCAGGTTTCTTGACAGACACTGCCCTTCCTTTTAATTCAGGGCTTGGTCTTTTTTTCTGATAGTTGAACCATAAATACAACTATAGGTATTGTTTTGTGTAACTCCTTCACATAGGTCCTTTGGATGCTAAGGCTTGGGGGGGGGGTAGAAGGGTGTTTTTTCTGACAGTCTCTGTGCCCACTAGTTTATTAGGAAGGTTTGGAGAGCAAAGATCTTGAATGTAAGTCAGTAGTTCCTACCGTGCTTGCTGTCTTCCTGGTGAGATAATTGTGTCTATGCTCAGTACACTTTTGGACTCCATATTCTGTGACTTTCTATATCATTTCCTTGGAAATGATAGGCAGACCACTTTTCAGCTATCATGGTTATTGTTTGTGAAGTCCACTGGAGTCTCCCTCCAAAACAGTCTTTGTTTTGTCATATTTCTCTTCTAGTCTTGTAGTGGGTGGGTTACTCTGGCCCTGTGGTTTTTTTTTTTTTTTTATGCTCACCTGTCCTATCTTTTCCCAGTGATATGTATCTTCCAGATCCTTTATGGTTGCTGAACTGTCGCAAGGGAGAGAACTCTGACCAACTGACTGAGCGGGCATGACTCTAGCCACAGGAGGAGGGGTTAGGACCAGCTCTGGTGAATTAGAGCTAGAGGAGAGCATGACTTCAGGACTTTGTTTCAATCGTACCAGAAACCTACTTGTGCCCACTGTCGTTTAGTGCAAAGGCCAGAAGCCACACGTTATTTCTATATTTTCCTATCCATCCTGGATACTTTTATTGTATCTGCTCTAATTTCTGACTCAGGGCCATCCTTTCTTCTGCTGTAATACAAAGTCCTCTTTTACTTCCTATATAGGGCTCTCCAAAATTTGACTATACACATATATTTAATAGCCTCTGAACATCAGCCACTCGTTTTTTAATATTTCTGGATCTGAATTACATTTATGCACAGTTCTCACCTGTTACTGGCAATTAGCCAGAGACTTTCTAAAATTCATTTTTCAAAGGATTAATTTGGAAACTGCCTGACTGCACTGTACTTCATTCTCATGTGTTTTTCTCTCCTGAGGTTTTCCCTCATTCTATGACCTTTGGATTTCAGTATTACACAATGTATTTTTTAGCTCAGTCCTAGATCTGTCCCCACAGGTTTAATTTTACTATATAAAATACATGTTTGTGATGTACTTGCTTCTTTCCACAAAAATCACACCATACAGCTCTAATTTTTTTTTCTTTCTTTTTCTGCCTTTAGGTTGTTGGTGTGCAGTAAAGGATGAAGAAGCATCTTCAGAACAGGGCATTTCTATAAGAGTGGCACATGTCCTTATTCCCAAGGCAGATTCTTCCACACAGGCACCTCACCTTTGTGAGATATGTAGCCCCATTCCGAAAGATATTTTGTGTGTGAATGAACCCCAGCGAACACACCATGGACTGAAAGCTTATTCTTGTGATGCATGTGGGAGACAATTCTGGTTCAGTGCAAACTTTTCCCAGAAACTAAAACATATCAGTGTAGAGGAATCATCAAGAGATAAAGGTAAGGCCTCATTGGTGAAGAATTCCAGAGTTTGTGCAGAACCTCACTCATAGAGAAGCCCTTTGCCTATGAGGTGGAATGGAATAAGTTTCAGGACAGTTTGCATGGCTGCAAACAGAAAGTCACTTGTAACAAGAAGAGATCAAAGAGTACTGAGAATGTGGAAGACTTTCATGTTAGACAAATGCATTAGAAGTGCAGTGAGTGTGGGAAAGGTTTTAGCCGCAGAGATACCCTTGTACAGCACCAGAGAATCCATAGTGGAGAAAAGCCTTATGAGTGCAGCGAATGTGGGAAAGCCTTCAGCCACAAAGCTACACTCATCCAGCACCAGAGGGTCCATACTGGTGAAAGACCTTATGCATGTAGTGAATGTGGGAAAACCTTTAGTCAAAAAGACAATCTCACTCAGCACAAACGGATCCACACTGGTGACATGCCTTATAAGTGTTGCGATTGTGGGAAATACTTTGGCCATCACTCCAACCTAATAGTACACCAGCGAGTTCACAATGGATTACGTCCTTATAAGTGCAACGATTGTGGGAAAGTCTTCAGACACAAATCCACACTTGTTCAGCATGCAAGTATCCACACTGGGAAAAAATCCTTATAATTGCGGTGATTGTGGGAAATCCTTTGGTCACAGATACACTCTCATTAAACATCAGAGAATTCATACTGAGACAAAGCCCTTTGAGTGTACAGAATGTAGGAAATTCTTTAGTCAAAGCTCTTGACTTCATTGCACACCAGAGGGTTCACACTGGTGAAAGGCCTTTTGTCTGTGGGAAAGACTTCATCAAAACTTCTCACCTGGTTCGACACCAAAAAGTTCACACTGGAGAAAGGCCATATGAGTGCGGCGAATGTGGGAAAGCCTACAGCCTTAGCTCCCACCTTAACCGGCACCATAAAGTTCATTCTGCAAGAAGACTTTAGAGTGCTTTGAGTGCAGCAGTATTAGTGAAGTATTGCATCTCATACATGTGGGATAGATGTCTTATGAATGACAGGAGAATATGGGAAGCTCTCAAAAGCTTTGTTGCACTTTCTGACCCATTCAAGTTACTTGCTGGAGTCATATTACTGTCAGTACCTATGGATGAAACCATCTTAATACTTCTAGCTTGTTCACCACAACATCCATCGTCTGGGAGGACAGGACTTTCTACTCTGCCTAATAATGACAGTAAATTATGAGACACTTAAATTCAGTGAGGGTACTCATTTCCCCCTTTCTGACTGCTGTAGGTGTAGACAAAAACTTGCTTTAGCCAAGAAGGTTTGAGATATAATTTCTGACTTGCAGAGATAGTTTACTTTCTGCATGGAAATTGTTGATTTTATATGAAATTTGTCTTATTCAAACTAGCATTGCTATGTTGCCCAAGCCAGCCTTGAACTGGGATTAAGCAGTCCCACTTCTTCAAACTGGGACTACAGGCATGTACCACTGAATTTTGTAACAAATTTTTCCAACCTCTAGCTCAGGTTGGAAAGTACTTGCCTTATGTTGCTCTGGTTTATAGTAATAAAGGCCTTTGTTTCAGTTACTCAGCAGCGTTGCTGATAATTTCATAACCAGAGGGCTTAAAGGAACAAGAGATTTAATTCTGGCTTACTATAGTCTGGCTGCAGTTGCTTTCCTTCCTTGGCAGGAGAACCCACACCAGTACTGTGGGCTGATGGAACTGGCCACACAATATCCATGTAACAGCTTAGAGAAGGACAATCCTCACTTGCCAGACCAGTGTGTCTGCCCAAGTATTCGTAAGTATGACAATTTCCTTACCCAGTTCCTTTTATCCACTTGCCTAAGGACCAGCCATATCTACCACAGGCTGGGCCTTCCTCAGTCAGATAGTCTCCTGCAGACTTGCTCTGGACTTAATTCTTTACAAATGTGCCCAGAATTTGAACCCTCAGCCATCAAGTTGACACCTGTATGTAACTACAACAGCCTTGTAATTTGTCTTTTTTTCATCTGATGAGTGGATTTCAGAGTCGTTTGAAAGTTTGTAAATTTAACCTTGAAGAAGTACTATGGTTTGACAGCCTATGGTGTGTTTTGGAGCAGCATGTTTAGTTGTCTTGTTTCCAATATGTATAACATTTCTCATCTAGGAGAGAAGGTATGTTTTCTGTCTTAGTGTAACTCTTTCAAGATCAGGACTGAGGACATTTAACATGATTTCTTAGGGTAATGGAATTCCACTCCCAGTCAGAGTTCCTGATCTTTACTT
This sequence comes from Typhlomys cinereus, assembly GCA_023101885.1. Taxonomy (NCBI): domain Eukaryota; kingdom Metazoa; phylum Chordata; class Mammalia; order Rodentia; family Platacanthomyidae; genus Typhlomys; species Typhlomys cinereus. The sequence continues at coordinate 3,446,789 of JALPQD010000118.1, forward strand.
TGGGAAGAAGAGATACTTGCTTATCATGCTTTGGAATCTTTTTTCTCTGGAGCACAATGGTCCATAATTATTTCATTCTTGTAGCAGATCGGTCTGCTTGGTCTTCATTTGTTCATTTGTTCTGCTTCCTTGGTTCTCAGGAAATTCTTCCACACTGATTTCACTGGTGGTCATTTACCCCCGTGCCCTTCCTTCCTTCCTTCCTTCCTTCCTTCCTTCCTTCCTTCCTTCCTTCCTTCCTTCCTTCCTTCCTTCTTTCCTTCTTTCCTTCTTCCTTCCTTCCTTCCTTTCCATTAAGGTATCTACATGATAAATCCTTGATGCATACAGCACTTAAGTCTTTCCCATCCTAGCTACCCATCCAGAACTGTTTTGCTGATAGCTACATGTCAATGTAGATGGAAAGGCAGAACCATCAACTTGTTGAAAGTCACTGAACACAGTGGCCCCAGCTGTTGATTCAAGTGCATGAACAATGATATGCATGTGAAAGAGGAAAGGAAACCCCATAGTTAATTCTATGTCTGAGAAGTGGCCAAGTTTGTCAAGAGCAGACTCTTCTTTAGTCACTGAAAATAGGTAAGGGAAAAGAGGACACTGGCAAGATAAGTAGCGATAGAGCATTCAAGTAATGAGACCCCATGATTTGTACTCTTCTCCTAATTGGCAATCCCATACACATCAGAAAGACCCTGTCAAACCAGTACATCTGCCCTCTTAATGCGCTAGGATGTGGAAGGACTTCTAGGTCTCTTACATCTCATTTCATGCTGAGGTGATGCTTCCCCATCCCTGCTTCTATGTGCCTCCTTCAGTACAGCCTGTTCTATACAGTCAGAAGAGGTGATAACCTTATAAAGAAATACCTTTGGCAGGTGAGCCACCATCACAATCCCAGTGGAAAAGAGAAAAACCCAAATCTGATTCCCAAGGGTCTCACAAAACTCACCAAGAGAACAAATCCAGGACAAAGAGCAAATTTGAGAGCCTGTTTGTAGTAAAGAGTTCTTTTTATGCTACATTTAGTCTTCCCATTGTAGACTGTTTCTATGATAACCATAAACAAACCTGAGTTGCCTAGATTCAATAATTGCAAACAGTGATCAAGAATGACCTCAAATATTGAGGCATTAAGCCTAACTTTGAGTAGGTTTTGATCCTAGCATTTAGGATGAAATCATTCTAGAATCCTTTATTAACAAGCCACAGACCTCTTCACACTTCTGTCTCTCACTGAAACCATTTTTATTTTTGTTGATTCTGTTAGAGTCATTGCTTTGGTACCACATTCTACTTAAAATTTTCATTGACTTTAGTGTGTTGCTTCCTTGACAACCCCCCCTTTTCTTATTTCCTTTGTAAATGTTATGTACTGCCTTGCTTGTTTTGAGTTCTGTACTTATTTCTTAATACATATTTTTCCTATTAAATTGATGAGTTATGTGATATGTTACCACAATGTAATTAGATTGTGTATGTTAGCTATTTACATTGAATTTAAAAGTTGCGTTTACCACATTTCACGATAAAATATTAGAGTTATAAATGAAATATAGAAGCTATTTCTTTTTAATTTTTCCTTTTTAAAATTCATAATTTTGAATTTCTAGTCATGATCCTAGCCCATGTCCCTCCTCCCACTGATAAGTTCTTCCTGACAAGGTCCTCTCCTACCCCAGTGTCTCTTCATGTATATGTGTCCCATTGAGTCCCATAAGGGTCGTCTCTTCCTGCACATGTCTATTGTGGCATAGGCAATATTTCAGTAGGTGCATCCCTGATGCATGAAGGGCCTTTTCTTGTGGACACTTTGACTATCAGTGATCTCTCCTAGGGGTGGGGGTAGATCCACCTGAATTTCTCCCTCATTCATTGTGCATGGTATACACAGGCCCAATCTCGCACAGGTCTTGTGCATGTAAGCCTGTTTGTAGTGCAACCATGGTTGTAGTGGTTTTATGTCTAGAGAGTGCTGTGTGTCAGTGCTCCTTTTCTCTGATCTGTTTCCCACCTTTGTGTTCTATCCTCTGATGTACCCTGGCTTTTGGTGTGGAAGAACAGAGGCTTTCAGTGTCCTATTTGTGTTGAAATACTACTCAATTGCTTAATTTTGGCCTTTAGATCAGTTGTAATTATCTTTGCTATTTTCAGTTGAGAGAAGTCCTCATGGATGCAGGCTGAGAACTGCATTGTTACACATTAAGTGTTTGAAAGGTAGTGTCATGTCTACTTGGCAAGGCAGTAGCTCTGGGCTCTCCTCTAGAGCCTGAGACCCCAAGCCAAGGGCTCTCAGTCAGCCTTTTGATGACTGGGCATGAGTTTTTCTGATACACAGGCCTTAAATACAACCACAGAGTAGGTGGTTGTCCCTATATCATGTCACTATTGCACGAAATGTTCTTGCCCAACTGGATCATATTGAAGCTCACAGGATTACTAGCTGGCTCAGTTGGCAATAGCTCTTTTTCTTCTGGCAGCCACAAATGATTAGGTTTTGGGTCACTTCCAGTTTATTTGTTTTTTAACATTCTATCTATCTATCTATGTATCTATCTATCTATCTATCTATCTATCTGTATTAGGTTCTCTAGAGATGCAGAATCAACACAATGTATATATATATATAATATATGTATAATATATTTTACATATGTATATATATTATAAGGAATGTATTAAGTTGACTTATAGTATGGCTGAGGTAGTCCAACAATTGCTGCTAGTAGCCAAGGTAGTCCAACGATGGCTGCTCAGTTTGGCAGTCAAGTGGGTGATGGCTGAAGGCTGGAGAATTCCTAGAGTCTTTAGTCTATCCAATGACTAGGAGAGTTGGAAGGCTAGAAGGTTAAAGAAACCGGGTGGCCGGAAGGAAGAACTAGCATAGCTGCAAGAAGGCATCTGTTCTCTTTGGTGGCTCCTTTTATATGATGCAGTACTGGGAGGATCCTATGGAGCTAGGGCGGGTATAATCCTATCATGTGGTCTCAGTTGATCCTTTCCAATGGTGGTCTCAGTCCATCTTAGTTAATACCAGGTGTGTCAATTTGATACTTTGGCTTAACTATCAAAAGTCCGCCCCTTGTCAACTTGACACCAAATCACATTTCTTAGACCATTAAAAAAATCTCCAAATAAAAACAATAAGATTCACAATTGCACCTATCCATAAAACCACACATTCATTATTTTATAAGATTAATGACAATGCCCCTTGATAAATGCTTAGTCTTTAGTTTTCCATAACAAAATATCATAATGTGGATTACAACATTTCATCACATAACTACAGATTAACATTACATTACATAACATAAATATCTTCTTAGAGTATGTGCACATGCACAAATCTATTCTTGACAGTCTAGACTAGGAGCACTCATGGCAATTATAATCTTTGTTTCTGTAATTGGTTATGTGGCCTTAAGTGGCATTTATAACTACCTTCTACTACCCATTCCGTATTTCCTCCACCTTTGGCAAGCACTTCCACAGGTCTTGGCTCTTTACCTCGAGGGGTTACCCATACCTTGATTCCTGGAGGATCTGGACCATTTACTGTCTTTCCTGTGTTGGGTTGCTGTAAATTCCCATTGATCTTAATCATAGGACATGGTAATACCAAGAGACACCCTAGTGGATCTCCTGCATTCCAGACGTATTCTTCCTTACCACTATTGTGGAGAACCAGTCCAATTTCCCCCTGGTGGTCTGGGTCAATCACCCCTCCTAACACTGTTATTCCTTTCTTAGCCTGTTGGCTCAAGGGCATCAGAAGTCCAAAATAACCAGGAGGAAGTCTTAGCTTACAGTTCAAAGGAATAATTGCTGTGTCTCCTGGCAGAAGCATTCCCAGCTCTAGACCCAAAACTTATAAGCCAGTAGAACATAGGCTCGCAGGAAGAGGAAGCAAAAATTTTCCTAATGGGTCATTAGGGGTGATAGTAAGGGGAGCTATTCCTGTTTCCATCCCTTGATTCCTGGACCCGTGAATCCTGGCTATAGGAGACACGGTACCATATATCGGATGCTGGTTTAAGGCATATACTGCCTTCTGGAGAATTCTGCCCCATCCCTCCGGACTATTACCACCTAATTGACACTGTAATTGTGCTTTTAAAAGGCCATTCCATCATTCTTTCAAGCCAGATGCTTCAGGATGGTGGGGAACATGGTAAGACCTATGAATTCCATGCTCAGAAGTAATGCTGTGTGGAATTCCATGGCAGCAGATAAGGCATTCTGTAAGTCCAAAGATGGTAGTCTTGGCAGAAGCATTATGTGCAGGAAAGGCAAATCCATATCCAGAATAAGTATTTATGCCAGTAAGAACAAAGCACTGCCCTTTCCATCTTGGAAGTGGTCCAATGTAGTCAACCTGCCACCACGTTGCTGGTTGGTCACCTGGAGGAATGGCTCCATTTCGTGGACTCAGTATTGGTCTCTGCTGCTGGCAGATTTGGCACAGTAGCAGCTGTAGCCAGGTCAGCCTTGGTGAGTGGAAGTCCATGTTGTTGAGCCCATGCATAACCTCCATCTCTGCCACCATGTCCACTTTATTCATGAGCCCATTGTACAAAGACAGGAATGGCTGGGGAAAGAGGCTAACTGTCCACAAAATGGGTCATCTTATCCACCTGATTATTGAATGTTTCTTCTGCCAATGTCATCTTTTAATGAGCATTTACATGAGACACAAATATCTTTGTGTCCTTTGCCCATTGAGAGAGATCTATCTACATGCTTCTTCCCCAGATATCTTTCTTGCCAATTTTCCAATTATGTTCCTTCCAAGTCCCTGACCATCCTACCAAACCATTGGCTACAGCCCATGAATCAGTACACAGTTGCACATCTGGCCATTTTTCCTTCCAGGGAGAGTGTACAACCATGTGCACTACCCAAAGTTCTGCCCACTGCGAAGATTTCCCTTCTTCAATGTCTTTTAGGGTTGTGCAGAAAGGGGTTGTAGCGCTGCAGCTATCCACTTCTGGGTGGCACCTGAATAGTGAGTAGAACCATCTGTGAACCAGGCCCTAGTCTTCTCTTCTTCAGTCAGCCGATCATAGGGCACACCCCAGGAGGCCATAGATGTATGCTTGGGAACAGGCATTGCAACAGATTGAGGAACCATAAGCATTTGGGCAACTTCTTCATGCAGCTTACTTGTGCCTTCAGGTCCCACTCAAGCCCTGTCTCATATGTACCATTTCCATTTGATACTAGATTGCTGCTGTGCCTATCCAACTTTTTGGCTTGCTGGGTCAGATAACACTCAACTTATGATGGGTAACTCAGGTGGCATGGTAATTTGGTGACCCATTGTCAGATGTTCAGTTTCCACTAAGGCCCAATAACAGGCCAAGAGTTGTTTCTCAAAAGGAGAGTAATTGTCTGTTGGTGATGGTAGGGCCTTGCTTCAAAATCCCAAGGGTCTCCTCTGTGATTCACCCATGCGAGCCTGCCAGAGACTCCAAACAGCATCTCTATCTGCAACAGATACTTCCAATACCATTGGGTCTGCTGGATCATATGGCCCAAGTGGCAAGGCAGCCTGTACAGCAACTTGAACCTCCTGAAGAGCCTTCTCTTGTTCTGGACCCCACTCAAAGTTGGTAGCTTTCCGAGTTACTTGGTATATGGGCCTAAGTAACACACCCAAGTGAGGAATGTGCTGCCTCCAAAATCCAAACAGGCCCACCAAACGCTGTGCTTCTTTCTTAGTGGTGGGAGGGGCCAGGTGCAACAACTTATCCTTTACCTTAGAGGGGATATCTCTACATGCCCCACACCACTGAACTCCTAAAAATTTTACTGAAGTAGAAGGTCCTTGGATTTTGGTTGGATTTATTTCCCATTCTCTGTTGCACATATGCCTTACCAACAAATCCAAAATGCTTGCTACTTCCTGCTCACTTGATCCAATCTGCATATCATCTATATAATGGACCAGTGTGATACCTTGTGGAAGAGACAAGTGATCAAGAGCTCTGCAAACCAAGTTATGGCATAGGGTTGGAGAATTAATATACCCTTGAGATAACACTGTAAATGTATACTGCTGGCCTTGCCAACTGAAAGCAAATTGCTTCTGATGGTCTTTATGAATAGGTATGCAGAAAAAAGCATATACCCTTGAGATAACACTGTAAATGTATACTGCTGGCCTTGCCAACTGAAAGCAAATTGCTTCTGATGATCTTTATGAATAGGTATGCAGAAAAAAGCATTTGCAAGATCAATGGCTGCATACCAAGTACCAGGAGATGTGTTGATCTGCTCAAGCAACGAAACCACATCTAGTACAGGAGCTGTGATTGGAGTCACGACTTGATTAAGTTTGCGATAATCAACTGTCATTCTCCATGATCTCTGTTTTCTGCACAGGCCAAATGGGAGAGTTAAAAGGAGAGGTGATAGGAACCACCACCCCTGCTTCCTTCAAGTCCTTTATGGTGGCACTAATTTCTATAATTCCTCTAGGGATAGGATACTTGTTCCTGATTCACTATTTTCCTTGGTAAAGGCAATTCTAAAGGCTTCCATTTGGCCTTCCCAACCATAATGGCTCTTATTCCACATTTCAAGGAACCAATGTGAGGGTTCTGCCAACTTCTAAGTATATCTATACCAATTATACATTCTGGCATTAGGGAAATAACCAAGGGATACGTTTGGGGACCTACTGGATCTATTGTGAATCTAACATTAGCCAAAACTCCATCAAGGACACAGGCGTGTCCCCCATATGCCCCTACTTTAACTGGAGGGCCACAATGCTTTTTAGGGTCTCCTGGAATCAATGTCAACTCAGACCCAGTATCTAGTAGACCACGAAATGTCTGGTTATTTCCTTTCCCTCAATGCACAGTTACTCTAGTGAAAGGACAGGAGAAAGACTAACATTAAAGCTTTTTGCTATGGTGCCAAGGTCCTTCCTTAAAGTGACCTGGCCTCCCCTTCATTCAAGGGGTTCTGGATCTGTAAACTGGCTCAAGTCTGGAAGTTGGTTGACAGGCCATGATTCTCTGCTACTATGGTGATTCAAGGCAGCTTTTCCTTCATTTATTTTAGAATTTTTCTGCTTGTACAGGTCAAATAAGAACTTTGTAGGCTTCTTATCTATTTTACTTTTGGGGACACCATGGTTGATTAGCCAATGTCAAAGATCTAAATGAGTGAGACCTTCATAAGAGTACTGTTCTGTCTATGCTGCACATTATGGTTAGTATGCTTACTTTGTCATTGGCAATTCAATGCTGCCACTTGGCCCCTACTACTCCTCGATCCACCTAGGCCCATTGAATTTAAGTCTTCCAACTGGGCGGCAGCATCTCGCATTGTTAGTTCTGGAACAAGGAGAAGAGCAATGGTAGGAGCCTTCATATTTGGTGCTGCCCCTCTCACCAATTTATTAAGTACATTTCTGGTAAAAGGCATGTCATCTGGATTCTGTCATTGAGAACTGGACTTTAAAGAACGAATCCAGTCAAGCACACCAATTTCCTTGAGCCTTTAATCCCATCATCAACACTAAACCCAGGAATATCTGGAATCTCTAGTTCCTTCTCAGAAAGCCAAACTTTAATAAATACTTCAGCTACCCACTCAAATAAACTCTTGGCACCATCTTTAACTCTATAAGTATCAGTGTTAAACTTACGATCTCTACTCAATGGACCCATTTCTGTGAACTCACTTTTATCCAGTTTTATGCTTCTTCCACCAGTCTCCCATAGCCTTATAATCCATTCCCTGGGGTATTCCCCAGACAGCTACTTAAACGTGTTAGAAAAGTCATGGAGTTCTTTAGGGGTATAGTGCACCTCCTCATGGACCACACTTTCTATTTCACTTTTAGGAGCCTTTTTAGCCTTAAGCCTAGTTATAGACCTGGAAGCAATCACAGGTGGGCATGCCATAACATCAGCATTTTCTTGAGGCAAAGTCTTTGCTCTTTTTTCAGACAAATCATGAATAATTCCCTCAGGCAAAGATGGAGATAGTGATTCTGTAGAGGGTGGGGGTGGGGATTCATTCTCTGCTAAGGGTGGGGAGACCATTTCCTCAGGCAAAATAAATGCATCAGAATTTGAGTGTTCAAGGTTCTTGTCCTCATCATCAGTTTGGTCTTCCCACACATCAGCATCCCACTTTTCAGGATCCCACTCTTTGCCAGTCAGCACTTTTACTTGAACCCTTCCAGGCTGGGATTTTAATTTACTTTGTAACTCAGCCAATCTAATAATCAGAGTTTGGGTTGATTTTCTGCAATTAGAGCCTATTGCTACAGAAGAGAAGATTCTCTTCTAGGGCACACTTAGAAACTTCTAAGTTGTTTATGCACATTTGGAGCTGGGCAATTTCACCTCTAAAGTCTTTCCTTTCTGGAGTTGCTTCTAGGTCACACTTAGAGGCTTCCAGATGGCTTAGACACTTTTTGAGTTGGATGTTTTCGTGTCTGAGGTTTTCCTTCTCATTTCGTATTTTATCAAGAGATGCCAGTAGCAACCAATCAGCATCATTGTTTTCCTTATTTTTACTCATATTGTCAAAAGTTTTATATATTGAATCACCAAGTTCATCACTCCTCATAAGAGGTGAACCTGGACTGTCCAACACATCTATCTTCACCATTTCTCAGAACAGTTCACTCACTCCAAACATTAACTTTCTCCTTACTGCCAGGGCAGTCTTTAGTAGCTGGTAGTTTGATTGCAGTGGAGAGCCAACTCCAGATGTCACCAAATCTGCTGGCAAAATTCATTGTTATGATTCTGTTTCTCTAGAACCACTCCCGGTACCACAATTTGTATTAGTCTGTTTCTCTAGAGATGCAGAATCAACACAATAATCACACAGAAACAGCACAATATATATATAATAGGGAATGTATTAAGTTGGCTTATAGTATGGCTGAGGTAGTCCAACAATTGCTGCTAGTAGCCAAGGTAGTCCAATGATGGCTACCAGTAGCCAAGGTAGTCCAATGATGGCTGCCAGTAGCTGCTCAGTTCAGTAGTCATGTTGGTGATGGCTGAAGGCTAGAGAATTCCTAGAGTCTTCAGTCTAGCCAATGACTAGGATAGTTGGAAGGCTAGAGGGTCAAAGAAACCGGGCAGCCGGAAGCAAGAACTCCTAGCACAGCTGCAAAAAGATATCTCTTCTCTTTGGTGGCTCCTTTTTATATGATGCAGTACTGGGAGAATCCTATGAGAGCTTTGGAAGTCCTGATAGGACCTAGGGCGGGTATAATCCTATCAAGTGGTCTCAGTTGATCCTTCCCAATGGTGGTCTCAGCCCATCTTAGTTAATACTATGACCAACAACTCCCCCAGGAACATCTCATGCCTGCTGCTGGAGTTTTGCACAGCTTTCTATGTCTTCTGGGTGGAGCATCCCTGGGTGGGTATTGCTTTTTCTGGTTCTCTCCCTTCTGCATCCCTGTGTAAGACATCTCCAGTCAAAAACTTCATTTCTGGTTTGATTTTTTTTTCCCCAGTGTTGTTTTATTGTTATGTTTCTAAGTAGGAAGTTCCAGATAGGAAGACCTCCTTTTATGGCTTGTGTTTATACTCTCCCTCCCTCCCTTTCTTCCTTCCTCCCTCCTTTCCTTTTTTCTTCCTTCCTCCCTCCTTTCCTTTTTTCTTCCTTCTTTCTTCTCTTTCCTCCTACTCCTTTTCTTTTCTCTCTCTTCCCTTCTTCTTGCCCATTTTTCTGAAAAGAATAAAATGGGTAAGTCATTAAGCTAGTAGATTTAACACTGGCTACTTTGAATAATTTCAGTGAGTCCGTGATTTAGTGACTGGCCTGAGTTGTCTGCTTTCTGGGATGGTTGGGATCAGGTGACACGTGGGGATAATGCAGCAGGATCAGATTCCTTGAAGCAGAGTGCTCAGAATTTAACTGTTGGATTCCTTAATCTGCAGGGGAATCCTAACTGTTGGTGAAGATCCTGTATGGTCCCTGGCTGCCCATAAGGTTAAGAAACACTCTCTCAAACTGAGATATAAATGCTGTGAGGGTGAGGTTTAAAGTATGGCTAGTTTTCTACCTATCATATCTCCATCTCTGGTTAATACCCTGATACAAAGCAGCTGCTTGGACAAATGGTTGTCAAAACAAATTAGGAGTTTTTATACTTTCTAACAGTTCTTCCCTGTTCAATTTTTTTCTTCACTTTGTAGTTGCTATTGTGCAGGTTTCTTGGGAGTGGAAAAGGGAATAATGCTGAACAACTGGAGACAAGATCCTAAGAATGGGGAGGAGCAAAATGTGGAGCTCCTTCTCCTCAGACCCTAATGTCTTCTTCTGGCTGTCCTTTGACACCTTTTCATCTTTATGCACACACAAAAAAAATAAAACACTATAAAGTTTTAAAAAAGAAGTTTACCTCTCTGAGTAACTTTCCTGATAGATGTTAATTACTGCCAGGAATTTTTTTCTCCTTTTCCTTTCCAGAGATAATCTCAGCTCTCTGTGGATTAACTATCAGAATAATTACAGGCATAATGATGATACCATTCCACAAGCTGGGCCCCACTATCCCAAGCCTTTATGTTGGCATTCAGATGCCCACCTTCCATACCTGCGCTGAAGCTACCCAGTGCCACACATGGATTTTGTAAATAGGGGTTCTTTTTGTGATCTGCAAGGCCCTTAGAAGGAATGAAAACCAATTCACATTGTCAGTAGAAAAGAGTGGAGAAACAGTTTTTGCCTCTGAACATAAATGCAACCAGAGGAGGGAAGGAAGTGATTGACGGGACTCAGAGGAAAAGAAAAATCACTATAGAGGTTTGAAGTCTCTGCCTTTACCCTGACAAATCTGCTGGTGCTGAAAACATTTCCTTCAGACTGTTGCTTTCCTTTAAAGGTCAGTGAAGCAATGCTGATCATCTCCCACTCCTAACCAATAGAAGCTGAGAGAATCAGCCAACCTTTGGTTTCTTCATGTCTCTGAGCCAGAGTCACTTAATTTCTCTGTAGCAGAAAGCCCTTAAAATTTTCTTGTTGTTAGTGAGTGAAAGTATGTTTCCATCTCCTTTGTAGAGAGCCAGTCATATCTATAAAGGAAAATATGACAGTTTCTTACTGCCTTAATGAAGAAGAGCATGAATATTTTCAGGATGGAGTTGGTGTTCTGATACAGATGTAATATTATATCTGCAATTAATTCCTTTAGTGTGTCCTCTCATCTAGGACTAAATTTGAAACATAGATTGACATGCCAGTTCATTTAATTATGTATTAACTTATCTATATTCAGAGAGATGTGACTAGTACTCTTTTCTGTACCAAAAGACTGTAGAATCACTGCGCCTGCCCTCCACTCTATGTTGTTATGGTGTGGGATTGTATTGTGGACCCCACATTTTGAGAGAAGATTGTGCTTACTGAGGTCATTTGTTGAATGCCTGTGAATGAGGAGAAAGTGATATTTTTGCTCTCTGGAAACAGCTGTGCTCCTTAGTGGACAGATCAGGCTCATTTATACAGTAGTTTTAGAATACATCTTTTAGTTCATTTGAGGACTGAACAACAAAAACTTTGTTACAAAAAATCGTTTTGCACCATGACAACATAGCCAACCATTTTTTTTCATTATTTATCTTTGAAATAACTGATCTTTGCTTGCTGGAGCTCACTGATCTAACTTTGTTGTTATTGGAATTTTTCTTTTTCTTTTAATTTTTGATACAGAGCGGAAAATCTGCCATGGAAGTGCTGACTCTGTGATTTTTTAAGGTCCAATATTTCCTTTGAAGTGCTTGCTATATTCCTACACTTTCTTCTGAAAGCAGTGGGACATCACATTGACCATTTGGATAGATTCCTTTAGAAATATTCTTAAAATTACTCAGCACCATTGCTCTAACATGACCCTTAGTTTGACTCTTAGAACGCATGCTCCTATCATAAAACCTGCTCACCATCCTCACAAGATCATTATTGCCTGGAGGCTATGTCCTCTCATTCTCCCTGTGCCATGACCACAGGGGTCTTCTGTTTATCACAAGCTGGCTGATATCATCCCAATTTTTTTTAATTCCAGTCTTAATTTTAATTGCATGCTTTATTTAGCATGTTCCAAGCAGTTAAAATTTGATTCCAAATGAAAGTTACAATTTTCAAGCATCCTCATTTCAAAGCTAGGACAACCAGAAGTTTAAGTCACTTTCTGTTTGAATTAAAAGCAAACATTAAAACAGGAAGTGAGGTTAGGACTGTGAGACAGCTCAGCAGGTAAGGTACCTGCTTACAAATCTGGTGACCTGTATTCATTCGATCCCCAAGAAGCCCACCTGGTGGAAGCAGAGAAGTAGCCACTGATCTATACTAATGCACCATGGCATACATGTGTGCATTCTCTCTCTCTCTCTCTCTCTCTCTCTCTCCCTCTCCCTCTCTCTCTCTCTCTCTCCTTCTCCTCTCTCTCTTCTCCCTCAAATAAATAAGTAAATAGATACTTAAAAATTATAAACAAAGCTGTGTAGATGGCTTAGTGGGTAAAGTGCTTGCTATGCAAGCATGTGAGGACTGCAGTTCAAACTCATGTAACCCATGTAAAACTAAATCCAGTGGCAAGCATCTGTAATTCCAGCTCTTTTCTGGTAAGAAGGAAGATGGGAGACTTCCTGGGAACTCAAAGGTCAACTAGTCTGGCATATCAGCAGCAAATGGCAAGAAACCCTGTCTCAAAGTAGGTGAGAGCTGACTACCAAAGTAGTTGTCTTAGCTCTCCATACACGTTGTGGCATACATATCCACCTACACACACACACACACACACACACACACACACACACACACACACACACAATATGTAATGTACATTTATCCAAATTCAGTGAGTAAAGATACAAAATTCTGTACTCAGTAAAACTGAACTGGTGAAATTATTAGGCAGCTTTTAAGAAAACTTTTGTACAATTATTTTTAAAGACAAGGAGAGTACCAAATATTTATCAGAGGACACATCACAAAACTAAACACAGAAGCATTGTGGAAAGTTATAAATTCCACGGTCAACTTCCCATTTAATATTTGGTTTGCCTTTTAATGAAGGGGAACAGAGAATGCTTAAGTCAGATGCTTAAGTGAGAGAGATGGCGTCTAGAAGAGATAAACACGTTTCATGTATGACTATGACATTTCTTTCCTGGAATAATTCTTTATCAATCTGACTAACATGATAGTAAAAGTAGGCCAGATAGCATTATTTGTTGAAAAAAACTTATATATTTAGAATTTGACCATGTTAAGTGTTTTTGTCTCCTTCCTTTCACAATATATATATTTATGATTTCAGATCTGTCAGAATTTTATTAGTCAAATTGGTTCAGGATGCCACCAGAAGAAATTTATTTTCTGCATAGTCCTGTTCCCTCATGAAGTGTTAATTGTCTATAAAAACAGTCTGTGAGGGAAAGCAGAATAAATATGTAATAACATTTCCCTTAGATTATGAACCATTAGAATTGTTTTGGCCTTAACATATTCAAATGCCATCCACTGTCATATTATTGCTTTGATGATCTCCCTAGAGCATAAGCATTTTCAGGCCTTAGGTAGTTTGATATTTTGATCCAAGGCCAATCTGGAACTCACTATAAAAAGCCCAGACTGGTCTTGAAATTATAGCAATCCTCCTGTCTCTGCCCTCTAAGTGCTTAGATTTATAGGCATGAGTCATCACACTTGATTGAGTTCTTGGCTTGATAGATGTGTTTCATTTGTTTATAACTTAAGATTCCTCATATGCTAACTTATCTCCCACTGGCTTTGAGAGTCTTCATTTAAATGGGACCTTAGCAGTCTTTGCTGTCCCTCCTGATGTCTTGTTGACAAGAGTACTTAACTTATGCATTTCCTGTCCTAGATTAGGAATATGGCTTTCTCCTTACATGATAAACCAACAGACAATTAAAAAGTGGCAATAAAGAAAATTTATGGCTGATCTTCTAAGAAAATCATTTATAAACTGATAACCTGCGGCCAGTGAGATGGCTCAGTAATCAAGAGCCCTGCTCACAAACTTAATCATGAAAGTTTGATTCTTGAAAGACCCATGGTAGAAGACAGAACTTCACTTCCTTTGACCCCCATCTATACACCAAGGCATGCATATATGCATCTCTTTCCCTCCCTTCTATCTCCCTCCTTTTTCTCTCTCCTTCTCTCTCTCTCTTTCTCTCTTCTGTCTCTGTTTCTCTCTCTTTCTCAAATAAATAAAATGAATAAAAGAATAAATGAATAAAATGAATAAATAAATAAAATGAATAAAAGAATTGACCCTCTGTGTGATGGCAGTGATCCTGTTGGGTGCTCATTGTAATTAGATACCAAGAATAAAAAGAAGTGTGAAAATAGATTTGAAAACCATACAGCCAGAAATAGATCTGAAAACAGAAATAGTTCCTTCAAAACAATTATATATGACTTTGTGATATTCATATGTGTATTTTTATGAGTCTCTTGATGAAAACCTTATATCCCAATGATATAACTGTAATTCAACAATCAAATCTCTTGGAAAACTGTAGCAATCTTTTCACTAGCTACATAATGAAAACAAGAGAACTTTTTTTAGAGGGGGTAGGAATTTTGTTTTTCATCTATATTCCACTTGAAGTTATTTGGTTAAAACCCCATTTCAAGGTAACTTAGAAAAGAATGTTTCTGACTGGTTACGCCAAACAACTCCCTTCACTATCCACTTCCATCTAGTTTCATTTCCTTTTCAATTTCAGGTCTACTTACAATTTAATATAATGTTATGATTCTTCTAGATTCAAGACTGGCAAGTGGAATGATTTAGAGAGTGCTTTATACTCTTTAAAAGAGAGTACTCTTTGTTGCTCACTTTTGTGTTCTATTTTTCCATTTTCCTGTGACTATGTCTTTGAGGTACATATATGTGTGTGGCAGTTGAACATAATGTGGGTGACTAGAAGTCTCAGATTGATTCAGGAATCATTTTTGATTACTCTTTCACCTTATTCTGTTATTTTTTGAGACAGGGTCTCAAATAAAACCCAGAGCTCATTAATAGGGCTAGTTTGGCTAGCTAGTTTGATCTGAGGATTTCCAGTATCCACCTAACAAAGCTGATACTACAAGTAGACTGCTATATGCACTCAGAATTTTGCATGGGATCTGGGGATCTGAATTCTGGTCCTCTGGTTTATGCAGCAAATGTTTTAACTACTGGGCCATCTTGCTAGACTCTTCACTGCTCACTTCTGTTGAGCATTAATGTCATAAGATGGCTGTGGTTTATAGTTCTTTAACTGATTCATCTTTCCTAGAGAAACATAGTGTACTTTAAGTGGAATCATGAATCTTTATTGCTATTCAATTAAAATACATTCTGGTGTATGGAGAATTTTCATCCTCATTTCTTATAGCTCTGAAGCTTTATGTTCTAGGAATAGGTCAGAATGTACCTCCTAATGTCTAATTAACAGGTGCTTTGGAGTTTTTTAGAGGTGTGCTTCTGTGTAAAGTGCTTTAAGAAGGAGACTTTGCTTTCATGAAAATGGATTTTCATGTTCTTTTAAAATCATCATATTATCAAGTTTAGCACCTTAACCATCCCATGTTCATTGCTAGATGGTGAGTAACCTTCACTAAAACTCACCTCCAGAAAGCTTTATGTCTTGTCAGACAAACTGCATTTGTCTTTTTCCTTTTTCATTCAATGCTCAAATTGTTTATTTTTAATACATAACACTTTCTTTGACACTTTCATATACCAATACAGTGAATAATTGTCATTTTCACCTCTTACTATCAAATTCCACTCTTCCACGTTTCTCACTTCATGCTTTTTCCTTCCCAGTGTCTCTCTCCTACGTACGTTCACATCTTTTTGCACATGTGGCCCACTGGGTTTCACCTGGGAGACGGGTGTTGGCCAGTGTCTGAGCAAACTGTACATACTAAGCAGCAATTCCTATTGTCCCTTTTCCTGGTAGCTGCCATTCTAGTTATTGTTTTTGACCACACACACATATAAAATAAGCCTCTCACAAATGATTTAACACACACACACACATATACATGCCTTTGAGGTTTATTACATAGTAGCATATTCATACATTGCTTCCTGTCTGAGACTAAAACACTCACACACACACATCACATTTTGCTTAGCTATTCTTCTACCAGTTGACAGTTGAGCAACTTCCATTTTTTGTCTTTTATACACAGTGCTGTTGTGAACATAGCTAGTTAAATATCTTCTTGCATCTCATTTGTATGTTCAGCTTTGGGGTGACTAGAATTCTTCTTCTAATACATACAGAATCCCTCATACTCACAAGGAGTGTTAGAAAAATAGCAAATTGACTGGGGAGATGGCTCAGTGGTTAAAGTCTTTACATTGAAAGCAAAATGAGCTAAGTTCAGATTTCCTGTGGAGGTGACTCAATTTTTTCTCCCTTGGGAACTGCCAGACTGGGTTCTACTGTTGGTATACTATTGTATCTACCAAAATTGCATGCAGCTTCCAAGTCTCCACATTTTCATTAACATTTATACCTTCTGTTTTTCTCTTTTTGTGTGTGTATATATGTGGTGTGTGTGTGTGTGTGTGTGTGTGTGTGTGTGTGTAAGAGGTCACTTGGTGTGTGTACCTGTGCAGGCTCAAGGGTCATTTCAGAAATCACCCTGGATTGCTCTACCTTTTTATTACTTTGCTCTGAAGTTTCCCTGTTATGTTTTCCAGGGCTTGAATTACAGGCCACTGTTGTATCTGTTTGCTATTTTTACATGAGATTTGGGGATCTGAACTAAGTCTTTTTGCTTTCAAGGCAAAGGTTTTAACCACTGAACCATCTCCTCAGCACATTTGCTGTTTTTCTAATAGTAATCCTCCTGATGGGTAAAGAGGTTTTATACGTGAAGAATCAAAGGAAAAGTGTGGAATATGATTCAATATTTCCTTTATTTTCCAGATCCATCTGTTTCTAATGAAAAAAAAATCTCTTAGATATCGATGTGATGATTTCTACTAACTTTGTCTGGATGATTGTTTTCCTCACATTGATAAAAATTGGCATCCTGGGGAACTCCTTCCTTTTTTGTTTTTATACTTTCACTACACTCACTGGACAGAACCTCAGACCTGTAGATCAGATTCTAAACCAACTTGTCTCAGCAAACTGCATCGTTCTGCTCTCCAAAGGAGTCCCCCAGGAAATGGTAGCTTTAGGTTTAAGGGATTTCCTGGATGACTCTGGATGCAAACTTTTGTTCTACTTATACCGAGTGGCCAGAGGGGTCTCCCTAGGCACGACTTGCCTCCTTGGTGGTTTCCAGGCCTTAAAACTTTGGCCTGGAGTCTCTAAACGGATGAAGCTCAGAGGTAGAATTCGTTTCTGCTGTTACTTTTGTTGGCTCCTGAATTTCCTAATAAACATTCACATTGTCATCAAGGTGAAGGGTCCAGTGAACAGCAAAAACACGAGTTTGGAAACAGCATCTAAATACTGCACAGCACCAGTTACCTTTACTCTTACATATTTGCTGTTGGCAAGCATAGTGTTTCTTGTTGACTATGTATGTCTGGGTTTCATGGTGTGGGCTAGCAGTTCCATGGTTTTTGTCCTGTACAGACACAAGCAACGTGTCCAGCATATTCACAGCCACACCCTCTCTCTAAGACCTGCTCATGAGGACAAAGCCACATATACCATCCTGATCCTGGTGAGCATGTATGTTGTCTTTTACTGTCTCTCTTCCATTTTAACACTTCTTGTGTCCCTGAGCCGGAACCCAGCCAAATGGCTGGTGGACACTTCTGTATTTCTGGCTCTATGTTTCCCAGCTCTCAGTCCCTTGGTGCTCATCACTAGTGACAGGCGTATCTCTAAGTTATGATTTGCCTGGTGGGTCAACCCATCTTAGCTTTCTCTTAAGTGTGGTATAACCATTAAGGCACTGAGCTATCCACTTATGTTACTTTATCCAGCTATCTATCAAATATCAGCTCCCAGTAGGAGATTTTGATCATGGTGATTAAGAAAAGAACATGTCTGGTGGTAAGAGATCTCATTGCACTGTGATCCTGGATGCAGGATCCCTGTCATGATTGGAGGTTCCTGACTGGCAGTAGACCTTTTAGGCTCTTACAGTCTTACTGCCCCATCTTTCACATGGTTTTCTGAACCTTGGGATGGGGGCAGATTCGGATTGCCTGCTTAAAGATGAGCATTCTAGGGTCCCTGATACTCTACTTTGGCCAATTGTGTTTTTTGCCTCATTAATTTTTCATTGCGATAGGATGCATCTTGTTTGAGTATTGAGATCTTTTCTCTCTAAGGATGTAATAAAAGGTGTTTAAATGGTGGTTTACTATGAATTATGTATGCTTAATACTAAACATGTGTTACTGTCTAGTATATATTTTCTACCCTTCAACTGTTCTATTTGTTTATGTGAAGGGAAGGGAGGGAAGGAAGACATGGATAGAAACTCATTTTGTTTGTATATAAAAACTCTTAATAAAAAAAACATATCCTCAAAAACTTTACAGTTTAGTCGAAATAGATCCCATAGGCAAATTGTTAGATAATTAATTATAGCCAATTTTGCACTGTTCTTTAGTGAAATGGCAGGGGATATTTAGAAAGAGTGCCTTATCTTTTAAGTGTGATGA
Source organism: Typhlomys cinereus (assembly GCA_023101885.1). Lineage (NCBI taxonomy): Eukaryota > Metazoa > Chordata > Mammalia > Rodentia > Platacanthomyidae > Typhlomys > Typhlomys cinereus. The sequence continues at coordinate 3,465,450 of JALPQD010000118.1, forward strand.
AATATTACAGTGTGCTTACATTTTTCAAAATGTATATTTTTCTGTGTTAAGGTGTTTATGCAAAATGAAAATTATTTGGAAATACACGTGTTTAGAACCCTGTGAATCTTTTCATGATATAAAGAATCTCTGAATGTGGGAAGTGGCCAAAGGGTGGGGTGTTGAGATTTGGATGAAATTGATAAGAATTAAGAGCTGTATTCTGAACAGAATTTCAGAAAATAGAAGGTAAGCCAGGAGGATGAGAACCTCTTTGACTATTATGTTATTTAGTAAATATTCAATAAATTCATATGCTTGTATTAAAAATTATATTTATACTATGTTCACTCTAAAAAGTAGTATGACTTTGATTCACAAAGAGAGTTCTTTTTATGTTTGTAATAGTTTATATTTCTTAAATGGCTTCTTATAAAAATAATTTTCTTATTTTTTTGGGATATTGCCATTGTGAAGCAATAATAAAATTTAAAATTTTTCGTTTTGTCAAAAACCGTGATTATAATAACCTGGAAAGCTTAGCTATTTATGTTTTCATCGTTTTTGGAAAACCCAGTAGTGATTCCATAAGCAACTAAGCAAAAAAAATTTGAATACTGTACAGCTTTCACTGGCCATTTAGGAAGATGCCTATTTATAACATGGCCAGATAAATGCACAATAAAATGGGCATTGATTAAAAATAACTGGCAGGAGGGGCTGGAGAGGTGGCTCAGGGGTTAAGCCTCTGCCTTGCAGGCAGAAGGTCCTGAGTTCGGATCCTAAACCCCACGTGTAGACACCAGCAGAAGCGGGGGCCGTCTGCGTTTCTGGTCCTGGTAGGGCGGAGCCTGTGAATCCCAGGGCAGAGTAAACAGGAGGAGGTGGAGCCGGTCCATGGTGGTTCCCGAATTCGTCCGTGGTTCTACATACACACACACATACATACACACACACATACATACACACGCACAATTGAATAAATAATAAATAAAAAAATTAAAAAAATAACTGTCAGGAGACATAAACGGTTAGACTGGGGGATGGCAGGGATAATGGACGTCAGTGAGGATAAGGGGTGAAAAAGATCTGAATATACACACAAAATTGTCAAAGGATAGAGTTGTGAAGATAGCATAGATAGAGAGCTTGCCTAACATGCAAGAGGCCCTGGGTTTGATTTCCAGTGCCTATGGGAAATCAAAAAGAAATTGTCAAAGAACCAATTTGATCATAAAAAGTTTTTTTTAAGGTAGATTGGAGACTGAGGAGATGACTCAGTGGTTAAAGTTTTTACCTCACAAGCAAAGGGACTTATATTTGGATCCCAAGATCCCAGGTTAAAATGCCAAGTGAGACTCCTCAAAGCAAGGTATCTAGCCAAACTAACCCTAATGCCATTGTCATGGTTATATTTTAGTGTCAACTTGACAGTTGCAGACTGTTTGGGCACAGCTGTGGAGAGTCAATGGTTGGAGCAGACCCTTGAACAAGTCTGCAGGTACTTGATTAATAGATGAGGAAAACCCAGTCTACAGTGGGTGGTACTTTCCAGTGGTGGACCATGTAATAGGAAGTACAAGGAGGAGGCACTTTCTCTTCCTTTATCATATGTCTTCTTGCTGTTGAGTTCACTCTTCAAGCATCATTGACTGCTTAGAGCATCATTGCCTTCTTTGTTGGGTTAACTAAAAGATCCATCCTTTCCACCTTGAGGTATTCCTATTGCCTTTGGAGCCTAATCTCTAGGCCTTGCTGGTATTCATTGTTCATTGCTGACATCAGAGACTATCTGTCCTTCATTAACATAGGAGTCCAGCTGTTCATCACTTACATCACAGCCCAGCATCTTTGACTTTCCAGTGAGACTGAAGAACTTCTTGGGATCTTTCAGCATTGTGAGGCATTCTGGTCAAGAATGAAGCAGCATAGGGGCTGGAGAGGTGGCTCAGGGGTCAAGCCTCTGCCTTGCAGGCAGAAGGTCCTGAGTTCTAATCCTAGACCCCACATACAGACGCCAGGTGGAAGCGGGGGCAGCCTGCGTTTCTGGTCCTGGTAGGGCAGAGCCTGTGAATCCCGGGGCAGAGTAAACAAGGAGGAGATGGAGGCGATCCATGGTGGTTCCCGAATTTGTCCATAGTTCCATGCACACATACATACACACACGTGCACACACACATACACGCACAATTGAATACATAATAATAATAAATAAAAAAAGAATGAAGCAGCTATGGGGGGCTACGTTAAAGGCACTATTGTGAGCTGATTTAATAAATATTGTATATATTACATTCTAAAGATTCCGTTCTTCAGAGAACCCTGACTAATACAGCCATGCTTTACATTTAATTGGAGACACAAGCTTACAACAGTAAGGATCCAGGATGATTTCTAATATCACCCTTGGGCTTCCACAGTCACACGCACTCAAGTATATGCATGTACATATGCTACAACTACATATACCTCACACATACACACACACACACACACACACACAGGTTTTGCATGCCTTGCGTAATGTCCAACACACTATTGACCCCACAAAGTCTAGCATTTGCTAAAGGCACTAGGATCCTTGGAGGCAAGGGATTGACAGCCACAGTAGTGGCTAGATGAATTAATGTGTTTTCACCACTGACTACCCAATCACATCCCTTATTCCTGTATGCTTAAGGGGAAAAAAGGAAAGGGTTCTGGGAAATGCCACTGGGTTCTTGCACTTCATCGGAGAGGAGGACCCAGAGGAGAGTTTGGCATGCTCATTAAAGGATGCTCCTGGGATGGGAGGGGGAGAAACTGGGGAATGGGAAGGAAGGGGGGAGGGGAGGGGGGCACAGGGCAGTGGGAGGTTGGAGGGAGAGAGGGGAGCAGTGTACTTGTTAAGGTTGTACGAATGGAAATAAAAAAAAAGACAAGAAAAGGTTTATTGGCTTTAGCTTCACAATCACCTGATTTGAAGAGGATGTGAAGTGTCATCTCCTTTATAATAACTGAATTGATTGTTGTAATTTACTGTTGCACAGCTGTGTCTTACAAGAGAAAATCCCTGTGCTAAGTATTGAGTTTTCTGGGTTGCAGTCCTTTACTGAAGGACTCAAGAACGTGGGGAAAATGAAGTTAAATGTAAGAATTTATCATAATAGGACCCCAAAAACATCACACAAGCATTTGATTTATCTACTTTTTAATTTTTTAATTTTTTATTCTTTTGCATTTTTATACATAAATAGAATGAATTTATATGACTTACTAATATAAGAGTAAGTATTCATTATATGAATTAATGTGTTTTCACCACTGACTACCCAATCACATCCCTTATTCCTGTATCACTTCATACTTTCTCCTTTCATCTCTCTCCCTCCTTTTATGTCTTTTTGCACATGGGACCAACTGGGTTTCATCAGGGATGTCTGTACTAGCAGGTGCCTGGGTAATTGCTGGGCATCAATGACTTCTCAGTGGGTAGACTGTTGAATCAAGAAGTTTCTTCTCCTGTCTGGCATTAACTTTCAACAGTCTGGCATTAACTTTCAACATTCTTTCAGGGAGGTGCAGTGTCTCTTGAGGTCTTTTCTCACTCATGGTAAAAATGTAGATGAACTACTATGTAGCTCTTGAGGAACTAGATGCTGCTGCAGTGAGTTTTCGGGTGCAACAACCCTGTCATAACTAGAGGATACGTCTGGCAGTACCTCTTCCCATCTTCAGGCTCTTACATTCTTATTGCCTCCTTTTCTGCAGTGTTCCCTGATCTTTGGTATGGCGGGTGGGAGAGAGTTTTTCAATGTCCTGCCTAGAGCTGAGCAGCCCATAATCACTTATTCTCTGTGTTTTTCAAGTTATTTTTTTCCTGCACTATACATCTTCCATTGCAAAAGAATGCTTCATGGTCAAGTGCTGAATAATTCATCTTCTTGATCTTTTTTGGGTAGTGATACTACCAACCATACTGAGTCATCCAAAATTTCCTTCCAGCAAGCTGTGGTCAAGGACAGCAACCTCTCTGGCAAGTGTCAGTCACTGGGTGGAGTTAGACACTGCAGACTTCCCTAATGCAGAGTCGCAGAGGCCCTGCTGAAAGTCCCTGAAGGGTTTAGACTCGCTATTAGAACCACCAAGTTGTCACATCCTGAGCAAGATCCCAGGAGAATCAGGAGAAAGCTTGGCATCTTGCAGGGAAGTAGAATGGGAAGTCCAGGAAATCTCTGGTGCCAAGACAGAGTCTCTGAAACAAGCATCAGACTTCAATCCCAGAGGGAAGTTTGGGGAATAATTGCGAGTATTAACACAGCGTTGAAATGAAGCAGCAATTTCCATCTAAAATCTTTTCCTCCCTTTCCCCACTCTGCCGCCAGGATGTGCGCGCTGTCGCGCCGGGCTGTCCAGCCGGGCCTCACCGTGCCCACCTAGGTAAGCTCCTGTCCCCGCCCACCCCCAGAACCCCAGGCTGTCCCAAGGGACCCAGCTCCTCCCAACAGCCAGCCTGAGCCCCGCAGGCCCCGGGGAGAAGGACACCCCCTCTGCGCCCGGACCCCACCGCAGCTCCCCCAGGTTAAATAGCTCCCCTGCCGACGCCCCATCCTCCCTTCCCCCACTCCGCCGCTTGGGATGCGCGAGGTCCAGCCTGAACTCACCTCGACCTAGGTAAGCTCCGTCCCTGCCCACCCCCAGAAACCCAAGCCAAATAATTCAGTTTAGTGAAAAACGCACAGAAGTTGAAAGAAGATCTTAAGAGTTAAAACGACAATGCCAAAGTCAAAGTGCACATCCATGAGAAACAACACTCAAGTAAACAAATCTCCCACTGAATGAATTAATCCCATAATGATAGACTACAACCAGAACAAACCCACGGAAAATGGCCAAGAAAGCCTGACCCAGGATAACGACCTTCAAAATATGATCATTACCATGTTCAATACTATGAAAGAGGAAATCCGGGAGGAATTAAATAATCGAATCAATCGCTTTGAAGAGGAACACAAGAGACACTTGGAGGAGTTGAGAAAAGCAGTGCAAGAAACAAAAACTGGCATAGAGCAGTTAAAACAGACTCAAGCAGAGTTTAAAACTGAGCTAAAAGACAGGAGATATGGGACACCCTGAAGAAGCCTAAAATGCGTGTTCATGAAATACCAGAGCAAGAATCTCAAAATACCACCCCTGAGGAAATTTTTCAAACGATCATCAAGGAAAACTTTCCTCATTTAAAAAAAGAGAGGCCCATCCATATACAAGAGGCATTCCGCACCCCAAACAGATATGACCAAAACAGAAGCTCGCCATGGCAAATAATAGTTAAAACACTCCGCATTCAAGATAAAGAACAGGTGCTGAGAGCTTCAAGGGAGAAAAAACAAGTCACATTTAAAGGTAAACCTATTAAAATAACAAATGACTTCTCAGTCGGAACAGTAAAAGCAAGAGCTTGGAGAGACATACTTCAAGTATTGAATGAGCAAAAATGTCAACCCAGGCTGATTTACCATGCAAAACTATCCGTCATGATCCAGGGAGAAAGAAAAATCTTCCAGCACAAAAACTACTTGAAGGGATACATGTCCACCAAACCAGGCCTTCAAAAAATACTAGAAATGATACTTAAGCTTGAAGAAAAAAACAGGCATATCCAGGAGAAGAGAAGGCAAGTATAACACCATTAAAAGTGAAGCAATACACTTATAAAAACTATTAAACGTAAAAAATGTCTGGAATTAAAAATAGTTTCTCCATTATAACACTAAATGTTAATGGAATTAACTCACCGATCAAGAGACACAGATTACAAACGTGGATTAAAAATCACAATCCATCAATCTGCTGCCTGCAGGAAACCCATCTCACCACAAAAGATAGGCATGCCCTAAAAATAAAAGGCTGGTCAACAATTTTACAAGCTAATGGAAGCAGAAAACAGGCAGGGGTAGCCATTATGATATCAGAAAGTGGACTTGAAACCAAAAAAAATTCTACGAGACATGGATGGATACTACATGTTAGTCACAGGTACAATTCACCAGGAAGACTTCACAATACTGAACATATATGCACCCAATACGGGCCACTCCACATTCATTAAGCAAACCCTACAGCGTCTAAAGCAAGAAATCAACTCCCAAACGATAATTTTTGGGGACTTCAACACCTCCCTCTCAACATGGGATAGATCAACAGGTCAAAAGCTTAACAGAGACACTTTGGACCTTAATCAAACCCTTAAAGAAATGGACCTTACAGATCTCTATCGAACTTTTCATCCACGCACTGAAGAATACACATTTTTCTCAGCAGCACATGGAACTTTCTCCAAAATAGATCACATATTGGGCCACAAAACGAATCTACACTATATACAAGAAAGTTGAAATTCTAACGTGTGCCCTATCAGACCACCATGGCCTAAAGCTGGACATCCACAACACAATAAACAAGAGAAAATACACTAACTCCTGAAAACATAACAATATGATGCTGAATGAGAACTGGATTCAGGAATAAATTAAAAAGGAAATTCAAGATTTCCTGAAAGAGAATGATAATGAAAATAAAACTTACCAAAATCTTTGGGACACAATGAAAGCTGTTCTAAGAGGTAAGTTCATAGCTCTTAATGCCTACATCAAAAAAATGGAAACATCAGAATTAAACAACTTAACAATCCAACTTAAAGCTTTAGAGAAACTAGAGCAATCTGATCCCAAAAGTAGTAGAAGAGAGGAGATTAGCAAAATAAGGGGAGAAATATCTGAAATCCAGATTAAGAAAACGATAGAAAAAAATCAACCAGTCGAAAAGTTGGTTCTTTGCAAAAAATCAGTAAGATTGATACACCCCTAGCTAAACTAACCAAAAGCAAGAGACAGAAAACCCAAATTAACAACATTACAAATGATCATGGAGTTATCACTACTGATAGCCAAGAAATCCAGAGAATTATAACATCATATTTCAAAAACTAATACTCTGTGAAGTTTGACAACACAAAAGAGATGGATGAATTTCTAAGTAAACACAACTTACCTGAATTGAATGAGGAAGTTGTGAATTATTTAAATAGTCCTATAACATATAAGGAAATTGAGGAAGTAATCTCGAATCTTCCCACCAAAAAATGTGCTGGACCAGATGGATTCAGCACAGAGTTCTACCAGACATTTAAGGAGTTAATAACACCAATACTTCTTAAACTGTTCCATCAAATAGCAAAGGAAGGAACACTACCAAATTCCTTCTATGAAGCTAATATCGTTTTAATCCCAAAACCTAATAAAGACTCACTCAAAAAAGAAAACTATAGGCCAATCTATCTGATGAACACAGACGCAATGATTCTCAACAAAATCTTAGCAAATCGGATTCAAAAACATAACAAAAAGATTATTCACAGAGACCAAGTAGGCTTCATCCCCGGCACACAAGGTTGGTTCAACATACGCAAATCAATAAATGTAATTCATCATGTAAACCAGCCCAAAGTCCAAGACCACATGATACTCTCGATAGATGCAGAAAAAGCTTTTGACAAGATCCAACAGCCTTTTATGATCAAAACGCTAGAGACAGTAGGAATGGAAGGAACCTTTATCAATATAATAAAAGCTGTATACAACAAGCCCACAGCAAGGATTATGCTCAATGGGGAACAATTGGAATTATTCCCACTTCGATCAGGAACTAGACAAGGCTGTCCACTCTCGCCACTTCTATTCAATATTGTACTTGAAGTCTTAGCTGAAGCCATAAGACAAGAAAGGGACATAAGAGTGATTCAAATCAGCACGGAAGAAGTCAAGCTACCCCTATTTGCCGATCACATGATCTTATACCTAAGTGATCCCAAAAACTCCACCAGGAAGCTCCTGGAACGAATTGAGAATTTCAGCAGGGTGGCAGGATACAAAATAAATGTGCAAAACTCAGAGGGCTTCCTATATGCCCAGAATGAAAGAAGTGAAAAAGCCTTGAGAGAAACAATCCCATTTACTGTAGCCCCTAAAAAAATGAAATACCTTGGTATAAACCTAACCAAGGAGGTAAAAGACCTTTACAATGAAAACTTTAAAACCCTAAAGAAAGAAATAGTAGAAGACACCAGAAGGTAGAAAGCCCTCCCATGTTCCTGGATTGGCAGACTCAACAACGTAAAAATGACCATCCTACCAAAGGCAATATAAAAATTCAATGCTATACCAATTAAAATCCCAAAGCAATTCTTCAAAGAAGTTGACCAAACAATATCAAAGTTCATATGGAAGCACAAAAGACCCAGGAGAGCAAAGACAATCCTGAGTAACAAAAACACTGCTGGAGGTATTACCATACCAAACCTAAGTCTATACTACAAATCCATTGTTATAAAGACAGCCTGGTACTGGCTCCAAAACAGACACACAGACCAATGGATAAGGATTGAAGACCCAGATATAAGCCCACAAAATTACAGCCATTTGATCTTTGACAAAGGGGCCCAAAGAATCCATTGGAAAAAGAACAGCATCTTCAACAAATGGTGCTGGCAAAACTGGATCTCCACATGCAGATGAATAAAGTTGGACCCGTACTTGTCACCATGTACAAGACACAATTCCAAATGGATCAAGGACCTTGATATCAAGCCAGAGACTATATAAACCATAGTTGAAAAGTTAGGGAACTCCCTCGAGCTGATTGGGCTAGGCCAACAGTTCCTAAACAGACATCCAATGGCACAGTCACTGCTACCAACTCTCAACAGTTGGGACCTTGTGAAATTAAAGAGCTTCTGTTCAGATAAAGAGATTGTAACACGAGCTCAAAGGCAACCCATAGAATGGGAGAAAATCTTCACTAACCACACATCTGATAGCGCTCTGCTGTCCAGAGTGCACAAAGAACTTAGAAAACTAAACACCAAAGAAACCAATGGCCCAATTAAAAAATGGGCCCTGGAACTTAAAAGAAATTTTACCAGGGATGAAATTAAAATGTCTAACAAATATCTTAAAAAATGCTCCACTTCTTTAGCCATCAGGGAAATGCAAATCAAAACTTCCCTGAGATATCGTCTCACCCCGGTCAGGATGGCAAAAATCCACAATACAAACAATACCAACTGCTGGAGAGGATGTGAAGAGAGGGGAACTCTCTTACATTGCTGGTGGGAATGCAGGCTCATACAGCCACTCTGGCGAGCCGTCTGGAGATTCTTAAAGAAATTAAAGATTGAAATGTCATATGACCCTGCTATTCCACTTTTGAGAATAACCCCCCATACAGCAGAGGTTCACCTCGATACCACAAGCACGACCATGTTCATAGCAGCACGGTTTACAATAGCAAAGTCATGGAATCAGCCCAAATGTCCAACAGTTGACAAGTGGATAAGGAAACTGTGGTACATCTATACAATGGAGTACTACTCAGCTATCAAAAAGGATGAATTACTGGAATTTGCTGGGAAATGGATGTCATTAGAAACAATTATATTAAGTGAAGTATCCCAAACCCAGAAAATTAAGTGCCATATGTACTCCCTAATAGGTGGCTCCTAGTACCAAACCCACCCAGCCCACCTTGAGACACTCATAGATAAATCTATGTATTACCTACAGTAATTGCAAGGATTATGAACAGGAGGGATGGGGTTGAAGGGCCACACCAGAAAGAAGGAGAGAAGTGATCATGTTACAATAGAGAAAATAGGCCTCCATCAAGGACTGCAAGTAAGTAATATGACACCTCATTAAGTTCACAGATGTTCGTTCCTGATCATTTACAACTGAGGGGGTATGATCTCACCAGAAGGGGAGGTCGTATAGTCTGGCAGATAAAAAGCAACCATTTTGCAAATGGGTGATTGACCCCTCCCTCACTGAGGTTTCCTACTTTTATTACATCTACTCTTGAATGTGCTCTTATAATAAGACTCCAGTTTAACAGCTTTTAGTCTCTGGCCAGGGGGTGACATACAGTGCCCAACAGGATGGAGTGAAGGCATTGCAGGAGCAGCAAAACTGCAAAAGAAAATCAACAAACCACTATCTAGAACTTCAGAGACTCTATATCAACCATCTAGAACTAGGCCAGACTAATCTCTCCCCATTCTGAAGCTCAGGGACATTTGAGGAAGAGGGGGCGGTAAGAGTGTAAGAGCAAAAGGTTGGGAGGAGCAATGATTTGCAAGATACTTCACACAAGTTAGGGCCGAAGCAGTCATAATTGGACTTTGCATGCCCTGCAATGTCCAGCACTATTGACCTCACAAAATCTAGCATCTGCTAAAGGCACCAAGATCCTTGGAGGCAAGGGATTGACAGCCACAGTAGTGTTCCTATGCTTAAGGGGAACACAAGAAAGGGTTCAGGGAAATGCCACTGGGTCCTTGTACATCATCGGAGAGGAGGGCCCAGAGGAGAGTCAGGCATGCACAAGAAAGGACTCTCTGGGAATTGGGGCGGGAGGCACCGGGGGATTGGGAGGGAGGGGTGAGGGGAGGGATGGACCAGGGGGTTCGGGGGGAGGAGGAGGGAGGGAAGAAACTGGTGTACCTATTAAGTTTGTATGAGCTGAAATAATAATAAAAATATATAAAAAAATCTTTTCCTCTGGCCACTGATAGCAGTTCCTCCTAGTTTCCACTCCTTTCTTGTAGCCAACCCTGGCTGCTGAGATGGAAACCTGGATGCCATGGGGAAGGAGAAGAGTCCTAGGCAGGAGAACAAGACTGATAAAAGATAACTAGAGAAAAGAGCAGTAGGCTAAGCCTTTGGAGAAAATGCCCTGGATTCTTGTACCTGAGCTGAAGAATCCTTAGTGCTGTTTGTCTTGTCTCTGTCAGTTTTTCTGTAACTGGAACTGTAAGGTGGAATCTAGACCCCTGAGCATTGATACCTGATCTTTGAGATGACCTCATTCTGAGCCATGTGTGCCTAAGACATGGGGTCAAAACTTTAGTACTCCAGCAGAGGGGCAGAGACTGGGAGGCTCATTACTTAGCCAACAGGTTTATACTAGCCTCATCAAGGGATAAATTCAGCCTAATGGCTCTGTTGATGGTGAAATCTAATCAGAACTCAGTGGTTCACTAACAACCATGTACTGACCATCATGCTTTTTTTTTTTTTTTGTGTGTGTGTGTGTGTGTGTGTGTGTGTGTGTGTGTGTCTGTCAGTGTGCATGTATTTTGCATAGAAGGAAAGGAATGATAATTTCAAAGCGTTCTGTCATTTGGACTTGAAAGAATGATGATGCTAAAGCAAATGTCTCTAGAAATTAGTTCATCCATTTGGAACATGTAAGTAGACAGGAGGAGCCCAGTGAGTTTCAACCCAAACTGAGAGACCCTGTCTCAAAAATGCAAAAAAATGGGACTGGGGAAAAGGTTCAGTAGTTAAAATCTTTGTTTTGCAATCAAAAGCAACTGATTTTGGATCCCAAGATACCATTTAAAATTGTAGGGTGGAAGGCTGGAGAGATGGCTCAGGGCTTGAGACTTTGTCTTACAAGCAGAAGGTCCTGAGTTTGGATCTCAAGCCTGCATTCCCAAACCTAGTGGGTGGAGCCTGGGAAATCCCAGAGGGTTTGCTGCATCACAGACACAAAATGCCCTCTGATACACACATACACACACATATACACACACATACACACACACACACACACACACACACACACACACACACATGGATTAAATAAATAAAAGCAAGCAAACAAATAAATATTTAAAAATTCAGGGTGGAAATGGCATTATCCTGTAATTCTGTTCCTGGAAGACAGAGCCTGGAAAACCCTAGAGCAAAGCAATATGCAGGTAAAATAATACAGGATAATCCCCCTGTGACCTTTGGGTCTCCACAGGCATCCACATTCAGATTCTCTGTATATGCTCTTACATTCTCTGTTGTACATATGCTCCTACACACAGGTACACACTCACACATGGACACACACACCCACACCCACACACAAAGATAAGACAACAGATGAGGATGTCATAAGTTAAATACCCCTAGTAAAAATTAAGTGGAGACTGCAAACAAGGAGTCTCTAGAGCTGTCTGTGTGTGACAGACTCAGATGCAAGCAGGGGAGGGAGAAAAACTAACCAATGACCAGAGGAAAGATGGCATGTATGATTGGATTGCTAGGGATGGGAGCACAGTGCAGGCATAATAAGAAACACAGTAAATTATGTGAGATTTTCAGCAATACAGCCATAACTTTCTCTGTTCACTCCTAAGTTCTGAGAAAAATTACAGGAAAGTGTCATTAGGTAACCAAGTCTTCACTACTTTTATCAAGTTGTTATAGGGACTGCTGGGTCTGGCTAGACTAAAAGTTTTAGGGTAGGGTCATAGGTCTCCATGTGGTCATTATCAGTTTAAATACTGTGCATGTTCCAGGGAGGATGACTTTTGGGAAGTCACTGCCCATCCAAAGCTCTCTTATTCACCCTCATTCTCTCTACCCTGGAATCATAGTCTTCACTCTTCCATCAGCTGGGACTCCCTCAGTATTCCTGACAATCTCTTTCAGACTTCCACACTGTTCCTCCGTGGACACTCATAACCAAGTGTAAAGTTTCTCCAGGTTAATGATTGGAACAAGTGTATCTTTTTAATGGCGATATTAACTCCCTAATCAGACTCTGCCATAGTTGCCACTGGTCACATGATCATTTTGACTACAGGGGAGTTGAAGTCTCAGTGGATCATAACGTCACCCTTATTTGCTGCTTTCTCCCCATGTAGTGGTGCCTTCTGTTTGTGTGCAGCAGTCAACACACAGCCATCCTAGTGTATGATGAGTCCTTTTCTTTCAGGCCGACAGGCAGCAAAGGACCCAGGCAGTCTGCTGGGGGCTGGCTGCTCTGTATACTGGTCTCCCCGTCTTTCAAGGACAGGATCCTACAGGACAGTATCCCCATTGAATGGCCAGCCCACCACAGTGGAGGCAGCCTGGGGTTGAGAGAGGCTTGTGTAAAGTTTGGTCATCTCCTTCCTCAGGATTCTATCAGTGGGTGGCTGCGGGCTCCTTGCTAGCAACAGGGGTCCTAAAATGTTTTGCAACTGCCTTTGAGCATTTACCTGCTTCTCCTTTTCCCTTTGGGAAATCTCAGGCTGTCATCAGTGAGACCTTATGATGTGTAGCAGAGTTTACGGAGGGGTAAGAGAACTTTGTGTGTGTGTGTATGTGTGTGTGTGTGTATGTGTGTGTGTGAGAGAGAGAGAGGAGAGAGAGAGAGAGAGAGAGAGAGAGAGAGAGAGAGAGAGAGAGAGAGAGAGAGAGAGAAAGAACACTGTGCGTGCTTATGGAAGCCCAAAGGTAACTTTAGAAATCATCCTGAATTATTCTACTTCTTTTTTACTTTGCTCTGGTGTTTCCGAGGCTGTGTCTTCCACTAGTAGTTTAGGCTGCTGCCATTTCTGCCCAGTGTTTTTACCTGGGATCTCGGTTCCAAATTCAGGTCCTTTTACTTGACAGGCAGAGTTTAACACATGAGCCACCTCTGCAGCCTGAGATTTGAGAATCTCTTGCTTGTCCATGCACACTTCTTGTCTAACCCTGGGTTCCACTTGGAGATGGCGCTTTTTCCTTTTTTCTACTGGAACCACCAGTTGTCCATTGGCATCCTGAGAGCCTATCCTTCCTTTTTCTAGTTCAGAAGATCTTAATCATGTGCATATTTTCTGGTTGTTTTGCAGTTCTTTTGCAGAAGTAACTCTGAAGCAATTTCTCAGACACCAATTAGGGTGGAGAAAGAAGAGTTTAAGGCTTACTTCTGGAGTCGAGATCCTTTTGCAAGGACTCCAGCTGTGATCTTACTTTGTGTTTTAAGAAATCAGAGAAGAAGTAGAACAAAGGCCGGATTTTTCAGAAACCAAGGCAGTGGTTAATAATATCAGTGGTCTGAATGGCACACAGTCTGGACCAAGGCTTTGACTGTTATGGGACAGAGGATGAGAGCAGCGCAAAATCATCAGTGTTGGGCAGGCACCTGTGCAGGCTGGGAGGCAGGGTGGGCCCAGTGTCTCTAAAATGTCTTTACTTGACTCCCTTTGGAATTTCAGTCATAGACTATCTTCACTTATGTTAGCAGTAACTCAACAGTTTTCATTTTTCTTCCTCAACACCTGGGCTGCACTGGTGGCAAACAGTATTTTTGCACCGAGATGAATATAAAGATCATCAGCCAGAAGAGAAACACAGAGATCACTGGCTGATTACATTCATTACATTCATTACATTCATTACATTTGAACAACTGGCTCCCAGCAACAGGAGCGTACTCCAAATCTGTGACTGCTTGAGGGTCTGTTTCTGGCCAGTTTGAACTTACATATTCAGTTGTTTCTCAGTCCAGGTTGGTCTCATTTTTCTATATAAAGGTTAACCTACAGAAGCCTTGGAGGACCAAATTTAGTTCCGATGGATACCATCTACTGGAGGACAGTCATGCCCCTTTGAAGGAAATAGGAAATAGGAAGCAGGAAGCAAAGGAAAACACACAGTATCTGCTGTAGAAAGAAAGGCATTGCCTTCTCCTCATTTGGGTGATATCTTACATCTCATTACACCTATGGCGATGTTCCTAAACTAACAATCTCAGAAGCTGCCTACTGTGTTCCTGGAGTTCAGACCACTGTCCCTTGAACTGCACAGATCTGACTGGAGAGGTCTGGCTTTTCAGCACTCACATAGCTGTGCTTTCTCCTGAGTCAAGGTTCCTGCAGGTATGTGTTCTCTGCTGGTCCATCCTATGGATGTCAACAAGTTGAGCACAGCCCAGACACCACAGAAATCAACAGAGGCTGCATAAAGTATTTTCCTTTGACAGCAGGAGACAAAAGAAGAATTTATTTCATAATCCTGCACAGAAAAATTAGACATCAGTAGAATTAAATTTCGAAGATCCTTTAGGAGGATTCTCTCATGACACTTAATTTAACTTCACATAGGTGGGCTTTAATATTTACATCTGTATTTAGTTTTCAATTACCAGAAAAGCCCAAGTCTGCCAGGTCCTGCTTTGGAGCCATGTACAGGTATGTCACATATATATATATATTTTTTTTTTTTTCTGCTAGCACCAAATACCATATGATCTGTATCTAAATACAAATCAATCTATCATTTACTATTTTGCAGGCATTACAATGATATTTAATTTTGCAATACATAAATAGAAAGTCTCATGTGTGTGCACCTAAATTGGGTCTCTCAGTCAATTCAATGTCAAAGTAAAAATGAAGATTGTTGTGTCTTTTGATATTTATTTTTTATCACTGCATGCTATATATAAGCCCACAGACCATATGATAAAGTAACAGAAATTTAAAAAATAGAGGAAAGTAATATGTAAAATTGACCAAATAGGGAAAATGAAAAAATTAATTTTTAACTTCAGAAAAGCTGTACTGTAAGGATGTAATTAAACATTTTTCCTTCATAAAACCTTAGGATTATTTATACACTTTAAAGCCATATATGCTGGATTATTATTAGTCTGTAGCTCATACCAGTGATGAAATCTGGGATATTTATTGTGTAGATAACCTTGTAATGACAGTTTTAACAATTAGAGGTTCTAACCATTAGAACTTCGATCACTGGTCTGTTGTGAAATTTAAATAATTATTTTTAACAGGTTGTGTAAAGAGGTTACACATATCAAAAAAGTGTATTCTTCATTACAAATAGATACCTATAATTGATATTATAGAAAATACTTGAAAACTTAAACTTCTTACTTCACGTGCCATGAAGAAGGCTGTCCTGCACATCTGTGAAGGATCCTCTGCATCTGCTTTTGATTGACTTCCTCAGGAAGATGACAGGATGGCCCCCAGAGACTTGGCCATGGGGATCATCTTTCTGATCCAGACTACACTGGGGATCCTGGGGAACTCAACCTTCCTTTGCCACTTTCTCTTGGCTGATTTCACTGGGGCGGCAGGAAAGTCCACGGATATCATCATCAAACACCTGACCTGGGCCAACTTCATGATTCTTCTCTTCAAAGGAATCCCTCAGATCATAGATGCCTTTGGTTTGACTTACTTTCTAGATGATGCCAGGTGCAAACTTGTATTTTATTTTCATCGAGTTGCCCGAGGAGTGTGCCTTGAGTCCACAACCCTCTTGAGTATATTCCAGGTGATCATAATCAGTTTCAGTAATCCCAAGACTGTAAAGCTGAAAGTCAGAGCCCCCAAGATCATTGGTCCTTCCTTGGGCCTGTGCTGGGCCCTGCAGCTGTTGCTAAATATCTTCATTCCTATGAATGTGACTGATATATGGGGTGTAAGAAATCAGACTGGATTTAGAGATTTTCTATATTGTGCTGTTGTAGAACCTCACAGTCCAGTGTACACGTTATATCCACTCTTGTTGGCCTTCATCGATGTCCTGTGTTTGGGGCTCATGGCTTGGGCCAGTAGCTCCATGGTGTTTATCCTGCTGAGGCACAAACAGAGAGTCCAGCACATTCACAGCTCCCTGTCTCCTAATTCAAGCCCTCGGGCCAGAGCCATTCAAAGCATCCTTACCATTGTGAGCAGTTTTGTGTTCTTCTATGTAACCTCTGCCATCTTAATGGTCCAGCAGGCTTTATTTGATGGAAACAGTACATGGCTTGTGAACACCAATGTACTAATGTTTGCGTGCTTCCCCACACTATGCCCCTTTCTGTTCATCAGACACTATATCACTCTTTCTAAGTTCTGGTGCACTTGCTCTTGTCAGGTAACATGATCAACATAGTGAAATCAGAGAGCTCTAAAAGATATACTGACAGTCCTCCTATTAGTCATCTTCTGTTCAATTTTATTATGCCACCTCAATACTAAATTTGTGATTGTTAATCCTGATTGGCAATCTGACTATACCTCAGATTAACTAGCAGATTAACTGTCATACTACCAAAATACGTTAATTGGATTATGGTATTTGAAATACAATGATCAACCCTAAATATGGGTGGTACCTTCTAATAGCAGCCCTGATAAACGCACAAGAAATCAAATCTTGACTCTCTCTCTCTTCTCCTCTCTCGCTCTGTGCTGACAGTTCATTTTCTCTGCTGCCACTATTGTTTACGGGCAACAGAACTCAGTTTCTTAGACCTTCTAATGTGACTAAAGTCTAAAGACTCTCCAGGAATGTTCTGGCTTTCAGCACCAGACTGTTGAACTACTCAGCTCCTGAACCGAACAATTGCAGACAATCATTGTTGGACTGCCTAGATTTTATATTGGAAGCCAATCCAATATAGTTCGTGATATATACATACATACACACACACACACACACACACATATATATATTCATTCTATCCATTCAGTTCTAGGAAACCCTGTTTAATAGAAACCCCTTCTCATGAGACTCACAGTTTAGTAATGTGTATCCCCAAAACCATTTGTAACAACCTTGAATCCAGTAAATACCCAATTAGTATTTGAATTAATGCAATCCTATCAATTATTTCTATGGAGAACACTGCAACACAGAGAAACTGAAACACTGGAATTATATGGCTTCGAAGTACTATAAGTTTTGAGAGGATGGGATTTTCAATCAAAGATCTCTTGCATAGATAAAGATCAGTCATTACATTTCTGCAAGTAGATCATTCAACCAAAAAGGAGAATTGAAGGTAAAGTCCTTTCAGATTAAGAGCACAATAGTAGAGGATACCCATGTGTCAAAAATGTCTGGGGGACATTCTTAATGTGTACACATGTTGGGTTCTGCAGAAAATTTATAGTCTGCCTGCAAATTGATTTTTTCCTAAGTTCTAGCAATAATGGCAACATCGGAAAGACAGAATAGGTGTGGAGATATGTTTTAATAAACTTTCATTAAAAATGGTCAGAAATGAAGGGGAGAGTTATATAAAATAAGTAGAAGGAGACATTTAAATATTCACCTTTGTGGCATAATAGTTTAAAAGTATTATAGTGGAATGATGAAAAGAATCTGGACTTGTAGGTCCTTCCGAGGGTGGGTGTATGTATCAGTTAGATAGGAAACTAGGAGGGCGCAGAAAAAGTATAAATCTGAACAAAATATGGTTGGGGAAATGGCTCAGAGGTTAAACTTTTGCCTCAAAAGCCAAAAAGACTTGAGTTTGGATACCACATTCCACATAAAAACTCTGGATCTAAATGGTGATGGCTTGTGCTTCTGTTCCTGTAAAGGTAGAGTCTGGGAAACCCCAGAGCAAAGTAATAAGGTGGCAGAACAATCCAACATGATTCCTGAAGTCACCCTTAGACTTCCAAAGGCATACACACTCATATGCTCCCCCACACCATTATTTATATACCAATGCATACTCAAACCTACACATGGAAAAAAATCCAAAACAAACAAACAAACAAGCTGAAATGGCTACAATGTTTTTCTTTTACCCTTGAGGAAGCTCGAGTCATTTAGATACTTGTGAAAATGGCAGTATTTGCTCCCTATATGTGAGTTATTTTGGTGGGAAAGCTGAATTATTCTTTTTTCACTTGTTAGATTTGACACTCATGGAGGGAATTTATGTGGCCCAGCCAATTATTATTGAATTATAGGCAGCCAGCAGACACTGGGGAAGAAATGATGTATCCATTGTGCATCCATTGAGGATGCATGAGGATCAGGCTCTAATTAGAGAGTTCTTCACACCTGTGATCAACACACAGCTCTGGTCTTCAATGGGAAAAAAAACGAAGGAAAAGTCATAAATATAGGTCAGAAATTTTATGGGAAAGAGGGATGCTGGCAAGGGTGGGAGAAAAATGTGAGAGGGCAGGATGCCCTGAATTAATCACAATGTATTACATATACATTTATATTTACAAAAGAACATAATTTTTAATAAAAATAGTAATCCTTCATAGGCAGCCCAATTGAATGGGAGAAAATCTTTTCTAGCTATTCTTCAAATGAGAATGAATATCTAGAATATATAAAGAACTGTGAAAGTTAATCATCAAAAAATAGAACTATCAATAAATGGCCCAATCACACAAATAGTCAATGAATATTTTTTAATGTTAAAAGAAACCCCGAATCTTGGGATGGGAGATAGTTTAGATGTACAGTCTACCCACTAGTGGACCATTTACACCTCGACAGGTACCCAGGCATTAAGTAGTACAAGCATCCTGGAAGTAACCTAGTTGCATGTGTAAGGAGTTGTGGGAAGTGGAGCAAAGTGGCTAGGAGTGAATAAATTCATGGCTAATACAATTTAAAAACTAAATTAACACAAAAATCCGAGCACTTTTGAAAGAAAAATGAAAAAATGTAATTACCATGGACCTTATGAGGGACATGGCTTAATTTATCATAAATGATCCATGAGCACGTCTAATCACAGATGGAGTATGAAATCTGACCCACAGGCCCATATGTTTGTTCTATAGCTTATGTGCTGTTTTGAAATGTTCTGGAATATTTAGGAGGTGTGTCTCCACTTTGAAGGAAGAGCACCCTCACAGATTAAACGTCCTCCACAGTCCCTTCTTCACACTGCTTCCTGTCTGTCATAAAGTGAGGAGACTCTTCTGTGCTCCCACTGCCGTGATGGACTGTCCATGTGCAGAGTCAGGCGTTCTTGGTCTGAAGCCTCTGGAAACATAAGCCCACATATATCTTCTTTCCTCTAAGTAAGTTTTGTCACAGATAATTATAAATTACAATTACTTAACAGTGTGTGTGTGTGTGTGTGTGTGTGTGTGTGTGTGTGTATTCACAGGTGAATTTCTGTGCCATGGTACATGCATGGTTGCCAGAGGACAACAACTTTTTTTTTTCCCTTGGTTCGTGACTTTATTTATTTTTCTTTATAATTATTTATTTATCCGCTCATACAAACTTAATAGGTACACCGGTCCCCTCCCTCCCTCCACCCCTCCCTGGATCCCCTTGCTCTCTCCGCCCTTTTACCTTTCCTTCCCCCCTCCCTATCTCCTAGTGCCTTCTACCCCTCATCCCTGGAGCATCCTTTAATGTGTATGTCAAATTTTCCTCTGGGCCTTCCTCTCTGGTGAGGTGTAAGGACTCAGTGGCATTTCCTAGAACTCTTTCTTGTGTTCCCCTTTAGTACAGGAACACTATTGTGGCTGTTAATCCCTAGCTTCTAAGGATCCTAGTGCCTTTAGCCCATGCTTGACTTTGAGGGGTCAATAATTCCTTCCTAATCATTTGCAACTGATGGGGTATGATCTTACCAGAAGGGGAGGGCATATAGTGTAGCAGATAGAAAGTAACCATCTTGCAAATGGGAGACTGACCTCCCCTCACCGCGGTCTCCTACTTTTATTCCATCTACCTTTGAATATACTCATAATAAGAGGACAACTTCTTGAAGCTGATTCTCTCAATTCTTCCACGACCTGGAATGGGTAACTTAGGTAATCAGACCTGGACAAAAAAATGCCAGTTCTCTCTCTCTCTCTTTTTCATTCTCTCTCCCTCTGTCTTTCAGTAATTTTGTTCAGAGTTTACAAAAAATTCAGATTTAACGAAGGCAGACACCCAAAGTATATGGTAAATAAATTTTAAAATAAGTTAGAAATATTTACCTAAATTAACTATGTATTAGTTTATACATTAATTTTCTATTAAGAAAGCTCTCTTAGGAGGGTCCAGAGGGAAGTTTGACATGCACACTAAAGGATGCTCTGGGAATGGGGGGGGGAGCACTAGAAAAAAGGGGGGGAGAAGGAAAGGGAAAAGGGGGGAGAGAGCAAGGGGATCCAGGGAACGGTGGAGGGAGGGAGGGGAATGGGGTACTTATCAACTTTGTATGAGTGGAAGAAATAAATTTTAAAAAAAGAAAGCTCTCTTGAATATTTCCCAGAATGAACAATCAAATATATTGTAATGAACACTTATAATGACATTGACAGTTAAAAATAAGCTGGCAACATAGCTCAGAGTGTAAACTTCCTGCTCACAAACCCTACAACCTCAGCTCAATCCCAAAATCCTTGTGGTGGAATGAGAGAACTGATTTCCAAAGGTTGTTCTCTCAACTAATGTGTTATGGCATAAGTGTGTGTGTGTGTGTGTGTGTGTGTGTGTGTGTGTGCCTTATCTTTCTTTATCCTGCTTTGTCTTTCAGTAAATAATTTTAAACTTAAAGTTATTGAAAAAAAATGCTATATGCTACCAATAACAAGAACCTAAAAAAAGGGAAGGAAATAAATCAACAGGGAAGATAGCCAATAAACCTGTAGTTAGGAAGACAATTTCTAAAGCTGGATGAGTGGAGGGACATGCAGGTATCAGTGTGGTAACCTGAAGAGTGGTAACTTGATATATACTCTATAGGGGTAGACAAGCTAAAGAAAATTCTGGGATCCATAGAAACACACAGGCAGAAGGTGAGAGGTAATGGTGAAGAGAAGGGAGGGAAAAGGTGAAGGGGGAAGGAAGGAAGGTGAAATTAAAACTGAATATGTTTATAAAAGTAGAAAAAATAGGGGCTGGAGAGGTAGCTCAGGGGTTAAGCCACTGCCTTGCAGGCGGAAGGTCCTGAGTTTGGATCCTAGACCCCATGTATAGGCGCCGGGCAGAAGCAGAGGCGGCCTGCGTTTCTGGTCTTGGTAGGGCAGAGCCTGTGAATCCTGGGGCAGAATAAACAAGGAGGAGGTGGAGGCAGTCCAGGGTGGTTCCCGAATTCGTCCGTGGTTCTACACACACGCACATACACACACGCACACACGCATACACGCACAATTGAATTAAAAATAATAAGACTCCAGTTTAACAGCTTTCTGTCTCTGGCCAGGGGGTGACATACAGTGCCCATCACGATGGAGTGAAGGGCATTGCAGGAGCAACAAAACTGCAAAAGAAAATCAACAAACCACTATCCAGAACTTCAGAGACTCTATATCAACCACCTAGAACTAGGCCAGACTAATCTCTCCCCATCCTGAAGCTCAGGGACATTTGCGGAAGAGGAGGCGGTAAGAGTGTAAGAGCAAAAGGATGGGAGGAGCAATGATTTGCAAGATACTCCACACAAGTTAGGGCCAAAGCAGTCATAATTGGACTTTGCATGCCCTGCGCAATGTCCAATACACTATTGACCTCACAAAGTCTAGCATCTGCTAAAGGCACCAAGATCCTTGGAGGCAAGGGATTGACAGCCACAGTAGTGTTCCTATGCTTAAGGGGAACACAAGAAAGGGTTCAGGGAAATGCCACTGGGTCCTTGTACGTTATCGGAGAGGAGGTCCAGAGGAGAGTCAGGCATGCACAAGAAAGGACTCTGGGAATTAGGGCGGGAGGCACGGGGGCATGGGGCGGGAGGGGTGAGGGGAGGGAGAGCAGGGGGTTCGGGGTGAGGAGGAAGGAGGGAGGGAACTGGTGTACCTATTAAGTTTGTATGAGCTGAAATAATAATAAAAAGTGTATAAGAATGTTTCTTAAAAAAGTAGAAAAAATAATAATAAAAGAAAGACACAGTTGCAGGAGTTACTGTGGAATAATTTCCCAGATAGCAATGAGAGTGAGGAGAGGAATTTTTAATTTCATCGATGGTGTGAAACTGAGATCATGATCCAAAAGCTCCAGCAATGAGCTCAGTTTGCATTTCCTTTTTTAAATTTTTTATATAAGCATTAGTTGTTCAGCTTTTCTGTTTATTTATTTATTTATTCAATTGCGCGTATGTGCATGTGTGTGTATGTATGTAGAACCAAGGGGGAATTCAGGAACCACCATGGACCTCCTTCACCTCCTCCTTGTTTATTCTGACCCAGGATTCACAGGCTCCACTCTACCAGGACCAGAAACGCAGGCTGCCCCCGCTTCCACCCGGCATCTATACGTGGGGTCTAGGATCCGAACTCAGGACATTCCACCTGCAAGGCAGAGGCTTAACCCCTGAGGCACCTATCCAGCCCTGCATTTCCTTTTTATGGTGAAGCTGGGGAAAAGAAGCAAGCAAAGTGAAACTTTCAGGAGCTGATGCAGTTACTTAGCAATAGTTGCTTAGCAACAGCCAGGTCAGGTTGGCCACATACTTTTCAGAACCCTAATGACTCTTAATGGTTACTAAATAATACAGATTGGGGAAGAGGTTGGTGGCTGGGAGGAGGGAGTAGGAAAAACTGCTTTCTGGGACTCAGGATCTTTTCCTTTTAATTCTTTCTGGCTTTCATGCAAAGGTGATCACGGATTCCCAAACCTATATGGAATACTTACATTTGTTTTTATCATAAGGTGTATATTTTCTTCACCATAGTGTATATTATTTCCCTGAAACAGGTTTGATCTTCTCAGTCAGGGAGATACAGGGACTGGCAATTAGACGTTAACCTATCAGCAAATTGGAAATTAACCCCTCTCACTGCTGTGTCCTACTCCTATTCGTCCATCTATCTTTGAGTCTCTTCTTACATTAAAGTCTTCTTCATTTAAAGTCTTTTATCTTTGGTTAGGAGATGGTCTCCACGACCAATTAGGATGCAGCCAAGTGCATTTCAGGAAACTTCGGAAAAGAGGGGGCATCAAGATTGTAAGAGTCTAAAGGTGGGGAGGACTAACAATATGCAAGATACTCCACACAAGTCAGGGTTGAAGCAGCCAGGATATAGCCACAATGTGATTGGATTTTGCCTGACCTGCACAATTGCTGATGTGTCAACAACCCCCCAAAGTCTAGTATGGATAGATCACAGGAAGAAGGCTTCAGGCAGTAGGATCCATAGAAGCAAAGTGTTAAGCAGTCATAGTAGGGTTTCCATGCTTGCGGGCAGCCCAAGAAGTGGCCTGGGTCTATGCCACTGAGTCATGAACCCTTGCTAGTGTAGACGAGTCAGAGAGAGGTTGGGTGCCCACATAAACGATGCTCTTGGGAGGGAGGAAGGGAAAGGGATAAGAGGGAGAGTGCAATAGGAGACAATGAGTGTGGCGAGCATGAGGAAAGTTTCAGTGAGGAAAAAATGAAGGTGGAAAGGCTAGTAAATGAGAAAGCCTATGTGTAATATTAAAAGAATGTGAAAACAACTGAATGTGAAAACAACTGCATGTAATTGTGTGTGACAGATAAGTGGACTGCTGTGTCAGCCTAAACTGTGTGATTGATAAGTGGGTCTCTACATAATAAATGAAAATGTGTAATATCAAAATGAGGCAAAACAACTGTATTGTAACTGTAAACAGACATGTACTCCAATGATGTAATGTGGAATAAAACGGTATTTAAGGGACAGGCCCAGAACTGGGACCTCAGTTCCATAGAGAAGAGCATCCCAAGACTGTCTCGGTTGGCAGCTGAACTCCCCGATGCAGCTCCAGCCAAAGTATGCCCTGCTACCCTGAGGAGGTGATTGTTGATTGTCTGGCACCCCTCAGCTCTGGCAATGCACAGAAACGGCCCTTCGTCCAGCCCTGTCCTGGCTGGAGATCTGCACCCTGGAATATGTCGATCAGTAAGCCCCCGTGTGGTGTGGTTATTGCTGGGTAGCACAGACCCCAGGGAGGTAGAAGTCAGCGGCACAGGCCCCCCAGGTGTGCTTGCCACAGTGGGAGGAAAAATAGGGGGCCGCCTATTGAGCTTGTATGATTAGGGAAAAAAAGTGTAATTTAATAAAAGAAGAATATCTACATTTCCTACATTTCTGTCCCTTTTAAGATCTGCCCATATAATGAATGACACACACTTATTTTCATAAAAAAGAAAGACATACAATCCAGACTCCATGTCCTGCCTCTTCTTGTTACATTTCTGGTAGGGATCAGGACGTCATGAGATGGCGCAGCACATAGGGGCACCTGCTCACAAGGTGGTGATCTGAACTCTATCCCTGGAACTGGGATAGAGAGAAAGGACTTCTGAAATGTCCTTTGACCTCCACACATGTGCTGTGGCATGTATTTGTTCTCTCTTTCTCAATCCTCTCTGTCTCTTTAGTCTCGGTAAATAAATTAATACATAAAAGAATAAAATGAATATTAAATCATGACAAAATGCTTTCAAGATAGTCCTGCAAAACAATGAATCACAGTGGACATCGATAGGTTTGAAAATTATGTCTCATATTTGAAACAATTTGTTTTTAAATTCTTTCTTTTGGCATTAAGCAATCTTCAGTATGTACAGATCTAATGCATATATTATTGTTATACCCGCGACGCAGTCTTCAGTGGGAGAAACCCACTGAAGTTGACCACTGATAAAATCACACAGAGTCTTTTATTGAAGCAAGCTTAAGCCTGGGCCACACAGCTCCCAAAGAAGTGAGAATGTGAGGCCCAGAAGCAGAAGGGTGTAGCGTTTTTATACCTTTAACAGACAAGAACTGGGGAATTTCCACTGTGCCTGGTACATGCTTAGCTGGCTGTCACCAAGGGGGCCTGTGATTTACACAACCCTGGGTCAGAACATCTGCTCTTCCTAATATGTGCTTGACTGTCGCAAGGGGTGTCTATGGTTTTTCCAGGAACAGGTCAATGGTATCTTGCCCCCCAGGTGGGTGAGTTATGGTCATCTGGCTTTGTTCAGGCTTTAGGCTCCTACACTATTAGTTCAGCAATTAAGGGGACAGTTGAGAGAAAAAGGGGCTTTTAGGCTCCTTCATAGGCTCCTACAAGTATATCAAATGATAACTGTTGGATTGTAAATGTAGATAAATTGATAAATGGGAAGAAAATTAGGAATGGCACAAGCAAATAGCTAAGGAAGTCGTTTGGGGAGTTCATTTCAAACTTGGATTTTCATGAATTTCAAATGTTTATCTGTGAATATATGTGTATACAAACTAGTATTTTTCAATGGGAAATCTTAGTTAACTAATACTTTCTATTAATGAACACTTCAGAAATGATGAACACTTCTGAATATTAACACTAACACTAAATGTAGCTTGACTGAATAGCAAATATCAGACAGGACCACATTGAATGTACATCTGTGAGTAAAAGGTCAGCATATCTCACCTGTGACTTGAGTACCCTAGTGTGTGATGTCATCATTACCAACTGACAGCCTGATTTCCCAGATATTACATATACTGAACATGAGTGTGCAGGAGATGGAAATCATGACAGTCTTGTTCCCTCCCTTAACTTCTCTTTATTTTTTATACCATTTTTTTGCCTAATTATTCAAGCTCAACAGGTTTTTTTCTTACTCTCCCCTCATGTTTTCTCTGTTATCTTCCATTGTATTTCCTCCCTTCCAACTATCCTCACTCTTACCCTTTTCCTTCCTGCCTCCTCTTTTGGTGTTTCCTGCTTTCTACCTCCCATCCTCCAGAACATCATTTATTTGGGTGCTGAAATTCCCTCTGAGTATTCTATACTAGTGAGGATTCACAACTCAGTAGTATGTCTTCAGGCCTATTCTTGGGCTGCCCACTAGTATAAGAACTCTATTATGACTGTTTATCTCCTTACCTCTAAGGATCCTACAGTTTGAAGCTTTCTCCTTTATGATTTCTACTACAATTTGGGGAGTTGTTGACATGCCAGCCATTGTGAAGGTCAGGCAAAGTCCAATCATATTGTAGCTATATACTGAGTTGTATGGAGTATCTTACATATCATTGGTCCTCCACATCTTCAGGCTTTTACAATCTTACTGTCCCCTCTTCTGCAAGGTTCCCTGAGGTTTAAGATAAGGAAATATTTGTCAGGTCAAGTTGTGGGTGAATATTTTAGCGTCTTTGGTCTTCTGAATTATGGTTGTTGTTTTCGGTTTTGCTATTCCTACACTGCCCTTGGATGCATCCTGATTGGTTGTTGAGGTCATCTTCTAACCAAAGATAAAAACTGTTTAAATGAAGATCTTAATATAAGAAGAGACTCAAAGGTAGATTGAAGAATAGGAGTAGGACAAAACAGTGAGAGTGGTCAGTCTCCCATTTGAAGGTTGGTTACCATCTAACAGCTAGTCCCTATACCCTCCCTGACTGGGGAGATCAAACCTGTTCATTCCCAAGTGTACAGGAAGGGAAGTACGAGTGAGCTGCAGAAGATGTCTCACTATTCACATGCAGAACATAACCATAGCCTAATTTCTTTATTGAAGTGTGTTGTTCTTTTGTCTCCTTTCTTTTGAGGTCTTCCCCCCCTTCTCTCCTATTTGTAATCTTTTGTGATTATAGTGGATATAATAGAGATTTTCCTTTGAGTATGTCATTAAGTGGATTTGTTACTAGGATCCACTTATTAGAGAATAAATAAGGCATCCAACTTTCTATATCTGGAATATTAAGCTCAATATAATTTCTTCTAATTCCATCCATTCCAAGCAAATTTCACTAATTCATCTTTTTTTTGATGGTTGAATAGTATTCCATTATGTAAATGTACTACATTTTCATTATCTGTTCATCAACTATTGGGGATTTGTGTTGAGGAGTCCATGACTTTGGAATTGTAAATAGTTGTGCTAGTGTTACTGCAGTGAATTGTTGCATTTGGGGGGATTATTTACAGTACCAGGATAGCAGGGTCATATGTCATTTCAATTTTTAACTTTTTTTGTAAATCACCATACTGATCTCCCTGTTGATTGTATAAACCTTTGTCTTCCCACCAGCAATGTATAAGGGTTCTCTCTTCTCCACATCTTCTTCAGCATTTGGTGGTGTTTGTATTGTGGATTTTCACTATACTGACGAGGGCGAGATGATATCTCAGGGTAGTTTTGATTTGCATTTCCCTGATGACTAGAGATGTGGAGAATTGTTATAAAATATTTGTTGAACATTTCAATTTCATCC
The DNA here is from genome assembly GCA_023101885.1 of Typhlomys cinereus. Taxonomy (NCBI): domain Eukaryota; kingdom Metazoa; phylum Chordata; class Mammalia; order Rodentia; family Platacanthomyidae; genus Typhlomys; species Typhlomys cinereus. The sequence continues at coordinate 3,493,150 of JALPQD010000118.1, forward strand.
CTGGAAAAGTTTCTTTTGATTTCCGAATTTTCTTATTGGACTATTTATCATCTGGGTTTTTATTTTTTAAGTCCTTGATGCACTCTGGATAATAGACCTCTATCAGATATGTGGTTAGTGAAGATTTTCTCTCTTTCTATGGGTTGCTATTGGCTTGGTTTACAATCTCTTTAGCTTAATCCTTTAATATTGTAAGATCACATTTATTGAATGTTGGTTCTAGTGCCTGTGCTATTGGGTTTCTGTTTAGGAAATTTCAGCCCAATCTGTTCGAGGGAATTCTCTACTGTTTCAACTAGGGATTTTATAGTCTCTGGCCTATTATTAAGGTCCATGATCTATTTAGAGTTGATTTTTGTCCATAGTGACAAGTATGGGTTCAGTTTCAATCTTTTGCATATGTATATCCAGTTTTGTCATCACCATTTGTTGAAGATGCTGTTCTTTTTCCATTGATTTTTTTAGGTCCCTTTGTTAAAAATGAATTGGTTGCAATTATGTGTAGCTTATGTCTGGGTCTTCAACCCTTACTCATTTATGTATGTGTCTATTTTGGAGCCAGTAATAAGCTATTTTTATTACTATGGATTGGTAGTATAGATTAAGGTTTGGTATGGTGATGTTTTTGTTACTCAGTATTGTTTTTGCTATCCTGGACCTTTTTTGCCTCCATATTAGTTTTGAGATTGTTAGGTCAATTTCTTTGAAGAATTACTTTAGGATTTTGATTAGTATAGGGTTGAGTCTGTATATTTTTGATAGGATGATAATTTTAATGATATTAATTCTGCTAACCCAGGAGCATGGGAGGTTTTTCCATTTTCTAGTGTCTTCTGTAATTTCTTCTTTAGGGTTTTAAAGTTTTCATTATAAAGTTCTTCTCACTTCTTTTTTTTAGATCTATACTAAGGTTTTTAAATTTTTTAGGGACTATAGTAAATGGGTTCTTTTCTCTTAGGACTTTTTTATCCTTGGTGTGTAGGAAGGCCACTGATTTTTGCATATTTATTTTGTAACCTGATACTTTGCTGAACTTATGAATTAGTTCCAGGAATTTCCTGGTGGAGTTTTTAGAATCTTTCAGGTATAAGATCATGACATTTGCGAATAGAGATATTTTGGCTTCTTATTTTCTGACTTGAATCCCTTTTATCACTATCTGTTTTCTTATGGCTCTAGCTAAGAATAAAACTTCAATTATAAAATTGAATAGAAGTGGTGAGAGTGCACAGACTAGTCTAGTTTGTGATCAAAGCAGGAATGCTTCAATTTTTTTCCCATTTAGTATAATCCTTACTGTTGGCTTGTGGTATACAGCTTTTATTATGTTGATATAAATTCCTTCCATTCCAACTGTCTCTAATCATAAAAGGATGTTGTATATTCTCATCTTTTTCTGTTTTCATTGAGAGCATCATGTGGTCTTGGACTTTGGATTGGTTTGTATTATGGATTTCATTTATTGATTTGCGTATGTTGAATGAACCTTGTATTCTTGTGATAAATCCTACTTGATCACACTAAATGATCTCTTTGATATGTTTTTGAATTTGATTGGCTCAGATTTCATTGAGAATTTTTGCATCTGTGGTGACCAAAAAGACTGGTCTAGAGTTTTCTTTTTCAAGTGTGTCTTTATTAGGTTTTGGGATTAGTATGACATTAGCTTAGTAGAAATAATTTGGAAGTGTTTCTTCCTTTGCTATTTTATGGAATAGTTTAGGGAGTAGTGGTGTTAGTTGTTCTTTAAATGTCTGGTCAAATTATGTGCTGAATCCCTCTGGTCCCAGACATCTTTTGGTGGGAAGATTTGAGATTATTTTACTGATTTTTCATATTTATATGAGTGTTTAAATAATTAAATAAATTAAATTAAAATGATTCTCATATGTGTAGGACTATTTAAATAATTCAAAACTTCCTGATTAAATTTAGGTAAGCTGTGCTTATTCAGAAATTCATCCATTTCTTTTGGGTTGTCAATTTCACAGGGTATAAGTTTTTGAAATATGACCTTATAATTCTCTGAATTTCTTGTCTATCAGTTATGAAAACTCCATTTTGTTATCTAATTTTATTATTTTATATTTTCTTTCTCTTGATTTTGGTTAATTTAACTAGGGGGTATCCATCTATTCATTTTTTTAAAGAACCACCTTTTTATCTGGTTGATTTTTAAAATCATTTTCCTTATCTTAATTTTGGATACTTCTTCCCTCATTTTGTTAATCTCCTTTCTTCCATTGCTTTAGGTATTGAATTGCTCTTGGAGTTCTAAAGCTTTAAGCTGCATTGCTATTCTTTAAATAGGCATTGAAAGCTATAAACTTACCTCTTAGGACAGAGTCCTAGAGATTTTGATATTTTGTATTTTCATTAGCATTGCCTCCAGGAAATCTTGTATTTCCTTTTTGCTATCTTTCTGAACCCATTTCTCATTCAGCTTCATGGTGTTTAAGAATTAGTGTATTTTTTTTGCTATTTGTTGTGTTGTGCATGTCAAGCTTTAGAATATGTTGGTCAGATAAGGTACAGCCTATAATTTTAACTTTCCCGTATATGTGGAAATTAATTTTGTGGTCCAATATGTGGTCTGTTTTGGAGAAAGTTCCATGGGCGGCTGAGACAAATGTGTATTCTTTGGTTCTTAGATGGGAGGTTCAGTAGAGATATATGAAGGAGGTCCATTTTGGAAAGTGTTTGACTCAGTTCCAGTATGTGTCTGTTCAGTTTTTGGCCTATTGATCTCTCCCATGTTGAGAGTGGGGTATTGAAATCCCCAACTATTATCTTTTTGGGATTGATTTCTTGTTTTAGATATTGGAATGTTTACTTAATGAATGTGCAGAAACCCATTTTAGGTGTGTATGTGTTGAGTATTGTGAAGGCTGCCTGGTGAATTTTTCCTGTGACTAAAATGTACCATCCTTCTGTATCTCTTATGATTTTCTTTGGTTTAAAGTCCACTTTGTCAGATAACTTGAAGAATTTTTGACCAGCCTTTTACTTTTAGAATGTGCCTATCTTTGTGGTGAGATGTGTTTCCTGAAGGCAGCAGATGGATGGGTTTTGATTTTTAATCCACGTTTGTAATGTGTGTCTGTTGATTTCTGAATTAATTCCATTGACATTTAGGGTTATAATGAAGAAATTACTTTTTATTCCTGAAATTTTTTGTCTTTATGAGCTTTCACATGTGTATTATTATCTTTCAGATTATGATGGTATTGTACTTCCTTTCTGTCCTCCTGGAAATGGATTTTTTTTTTCTTCAAGCTTGAGAAACTTTTCTAGCATTTTTTGAAGGCCTGGTTTGGTACTATGTAAGACTTCAACTTGTCTTTATGTAGGAAAATTTTTCTTTCACCCTTCATTAAGATTGATAATCTTAATGGGTACATTAGCCTGGATATATTTGGATATACTGGATATACACTCAATTGTAGTATGTCTCTCCAAGCTATTCTGGTTTTTAATTAATTGTTATTTTAATAGGTTTACCTTTAAAAGTGACTTGGTTTATTTCTCTTGGGTTTTGTTTCTCATGGATCTACACTTTGACTTAGGCATTGTTGTTCTATCCCTTAAGATCTTCTTTCAGTTTCTGTGTGTTTTTGACTACACTGAATTATTTGGTATTACTACTCTCGAGCAGTTGTTACTAGTGTCTGCCTAGGAGTTGGGTATGCTTGTCTGTTATTGTTATTTCCTAGATGAGGCTATTAGACTGTTAGTACATCAATTAAGTCGGGTTTAGTGGACAGGGGGTGAATATTAGTATGGTAATGTACTTTTTCCAGTTAGTACTTTGGTGATATGTGAAGGTGAATTGTATAGTCCCTGAAGTTGTAAATGTTTTGGATGTGGCTATATGGAAAATTTAATCTACAGTGACTAATAATTGAAGGGAACAGGATGGTAAAACGGGGTTTACTTATCTTTGGGCTGGATGTGAAGAATCTCTCCCATGTGATAGGATGATTTTTGAAGACTTCTGATGTATGGCCTTTGTCCCCTAGAGCTTTGATTGGGTTTTCTTTGGACTCTGTTGAATTCTGAGGAGTAGTCCCAGAAGACAGAGGGCATCCCAGGCGGGAAGAAAGGGCAGAGATGCTGGTGAAGGCACAGTTTACCTGGGACCTGGGGTGTGGCCTAGTGGCCCTCCCTAGCCCAGAGCAGACTGGGTGGTGCTCTGGCTGGCTGGTGAGAGGAGTTGGGATGAGTGGGTGACCTGGGGCCTGGGTGTGAACTGGGGGGATTTATCTGATGAGCAGTTTGTCCTCCCTGGACCATGAGTGTTCCAAGTGGAAAGGTTACTTGGTTTACTTCTCATGAAGATATTAGGGCATTCTCTTTGTCTTGTATATAGTGTTTTCACTATTTTTTTTCCATGGGGAGTTTCTATTTTGGTCATATCTGTTTGGGGTGCAGTATGACTCTTGTGTTTGGATGGATCTCTCTTTCTTTAGACATGGAAAGATTTCCTTTATGATAATTTGAAACATTTTCTCAAGTGTGGTATTTTGGGATTCTTGACCTGGCATTCCATGGATGCTCATGTTAGGCTTCTTCAATGAGTCCCATAAATCTTCAGTATTCCTTTCAAGTATCTTTTTTTTCCACTCATACAAAGTTGATAAGTAACCCATTCCCTTTCCTCCCTCCTCCCCTCCTGGGCCCTCCGCTCCTCCCTTTTCTCTTCCTTTCCCCCTCCCTCCCCTTCTCCCAGTGCTGCCCCCCCCCATTCCTGGAGCATCCTTTAGTGTGTTTGTCATACTTCCCTCTGGATCCTCCTCTCTGATGAGGTGTAAGGACTCAGTAGCATTGCCTAGTGCTCTTTCTTGTGTTCCCCTTTAGTATAGGAACACTATTGTGGTTGTTAATCCCTTGCCTCTAAGGATCCTAGTGCCTGTGATCCATACTAGATTTTGGGGGTTCAATGATATGTTGGTCATTGCGCAGGTCATGCAAAGTCCTATTTTGATTACTTAGGTCCTAACTTATGTGGAGTATCTTGCATATCATTGCTCCTCCCCATCTTTAGGCTCTTACATTCTTACCGCCCCCTCTTCCGCAAATTTCCCTGAGCTTAAGGATAGGGAGAGATTAGACTGGCCTGGTTCCAGGTTGTTGATGTACAGTTTCTGATTTTCTAAATTATGGTTTGTTGATTTTTTTTTTAGTTTTGCTGCTCCTGCACCACCCTTGGCTCCATCTTGATGGGTACTGGATGTCACCCCCTCGCCAGACATAAAAGGCTGTTAAAATAGAGTCTTATTATAAGAGTAGATTCAAAGGTAGACTGAATTAGAATAGGAGACTGCAGTGGGGAGGGTCAGTCTCCCATTTTCAGGATGGTTACCTTTTATCTGCCAGACTTTTTGCCCTCCCTGTCTGGTGAGATCATACCCCATCTGATGCAAGTGACCAGGAAGGAAAGTCTGTGACCTTAACCAGATGTCTCATAACTTACTTGCAGTCTTTGATGGTGGCCTATTTTCTCTGCTGTAGCATGATACCCTCTCTCCTTGTTTCTGATGGGGCCTTCCTTCCCCTTCCCTCCTTACTTATAATCTTTGCAATTACTGTAGGTATTACAGAGATTCATCTTTGAGTGTATCACTAAGTGGTACTAGGATCCACCTATTAGGGAGTACATATGGCGCTTAATTTTCTGTGTTGGTGATACTTTACTCAATACAATCTTTTCTAATTCCGTCCATTTCCCAGCAAATTTCATTAATTCATCATTTTTGATAGCTGAGTAGTATTCCATTGTATAAATGTAACACATTTTCCTTAACACTCGTCAACTGTTGGGCATTTGGGTTGATTCCATGACTTTGCTATTGTAAACAGTGCTGCTATGAACATGGTCGGACTTGTGCTATCGAGGTGAACCTCTGCTGCATGGGGGGGTTATTCCCAAAAGTGGAATAGCAGGGTCATATGGCATTTCAATTTTTAACTTTTTTAAGAATCGCCAGATGGCTTGCCAGAGTGGTTGCATGAGCCTGCTGCATTCCCACCAGCAATGTAGGAGAATTCCCTTCGCCACATCCTCTCCAGCATTTGGTGCTGTTTGTAATGTGGATTTTTGTTTTAACAACCTTTTGTTTAACAACCTTTTGTTTAACAACCTTTTGTTTTAACAACCTTTTGTTTTAACAACCTTTTAACAAAATCTTTTTGTTTTAACAACCTCTTTGTTTGAACTGGCTTGTTCTTCCAGTTTGTCTTTAAAATCTGATATTCTATTTTTTGCTTCCATAGTTTTCCTGATAAGACTGTCTGTGGTGTTCTGGGTTGAAGATAGCTTGTCTTTCAGTTCAATTTTAATCTCAGCTTGAGATTGTTTTAACTGCTCTATGTCTATTTTTGTTTCTTCAATTGCTTTTCTCATCTCCTCCAAGTGCCTGTTGTGTTCCTTTTCAAACTGGTTGATGTGGTTATTTAACTCCTCCCAGACTTCCTCTTTCATCACTTTGATCATAGTAAATATCAGACTTTGAAAATCACTATCTTGAGTATGGCTTTCTTGGCTACTTTCTGTGAGTTCGTTCTGGATGCATTCCGTCATTATGGGGTTTATGCTTTTTGTAGGAGATTTGTTGTCTTGGTTTATGTTTCTCATGGATCTGTGGTGTGACCTGGGCATTTTTCATTTTATCTCTTATATACTTCTTGATGTATGGTTTTGTCTGAACTGAATTAAACAGTATTATTACATTTGGGCAGTTAATTAGCTAGTGTTTGCCTTGAAGTTGGATATGTCCATCTGGTGTTGGTGGTGCTTCCTTGATGAGTTTATTAGATCATAGTGCATCAATTAAGGTGGTTTTAGTAGGCAGGGATTGAATCATACAGTTGTGTACTTTTTACTTACCTCCTTGAGGATGTGTGAGGTTGAATGGTATAGTCCCTGAAGTTGTATGGGTTTTTGGATGGGCTATATGGAAATCTTAAACTATGTTGAATAACAGAGGAGAGTAATAGTGAAAAGGATTTACTTATCTTAGAGCTGAAAATGAATATTCTCTTCATGTGATGGGATGATTTTCCATGTCCTCAGATGTACAGTGTTGGTCCCCGAGACTGTTGCTTGGGTTTTTTTCTGGACTCTCTTGCATTCTTAACAACTTTAAAGTTTGTGAGGAGCTGGAATCCAGCTGGAGCAGGTAGACCCCTGGAGCCTGGAGCAGAAAGGACCTACTGGTAGTGGGACCTACAGATGACCTGAGTCCTGGGACATGGCCAGGGGGCCTTCCTTGCCTTACTATGAGTAACCAGGACCTGTTGGGGCCAGAATTGAAAGTGCTCTTCCCTTTTTCAATGCACAAGCAAGATGACACTATCATACATATATAGATAGATGTACAATCTAGCTATACCTATGCCATCTATCTATCTATCTATCTATCTATCTATCTATCTATCTATCTATCATTTATCTATCTATCTATCTATCTATCTATCTATGTCTTTATCTCTCTATCTATCTATCTATCCATCTGTCTGTTTATCTATCTATTGTCATCATCATTTATCTTCATCATCATTATCTGTATCTGGTCCATTATCTGTTTATTTGTTCATTCATTATATACCTATCTAACTATGTATCTATCTTTATACCTATTATCTATCAATCATCATCTATCTCTGATCTATCATCTGTCTGTCATTTATCCATTACATATCCATATATCCATTATCCTACTATCTACCTACTTATTAATCATCAGTGTGCCTTTGGCTTATCATGTCTGTTATCTGCATCTATCTATCTATCTATCTATCTATCTATCTATCTATCTATCTATCTATTTTTCTATCTACCTACCTACCTATTTGTTCTTTTGACTGTCTTTCTGTTTGTCTATCATCTATCTACTTATCTATTATATATGTGTGTAGCACATATCAATTTATCTATTTCTCTGTCTAGCTATCATCTCTGTCTCTCTACATATATCTTTAATCATCTCTCTATCATCTGTTATCTATCATTTATCTATCATGTATTTATCTGTCTATCTATCATTTATCTATTATCTATTTGTGTTTTTATCTTGATGACTCCATGCTAAACATTGGGATTGCTATATTCATAGAAAGGAAAGTCATCACATCTGTCATGGAAAGACACCAAAAGAGTTACAACTGCAACAGACAAGCCCCCTAACTATGCACTTAACCAGTTACCATAGTGATCTTAAGATACTTCAGCATGTAGAATTGCAATATTTTTTAAGTGCTTTATAACTTGACCAGCCTACACTCTTAGGCTCCAGCAGTGCACATTCACTAACATGGGTATTGACTTTAATATCATTTTCAGGAAATACTGATGTCTTAAGACATCACCAAGCCATCCATCTTACCTTCATTCTCTGAAGGGTTGGACTTTTGTAACATCAGAGACTAATCAACCATTCAAGCTTGTATCTCTTTCTGACCTCAACTTCCTGCTTGATTTTTCTCCTGTTGCATCATGTTGATGACTTTTTATTGCACTCAAAATTCTGGACATAAACATCTAAGAGGGAGGTAGACTAAGTATACATCATAACTACCAAGGTTTCCATTGCCTGCCTGGCTCTCTTGCTTTGAGTCATGAGGGAACCTTAGTATCATGGTGGCAAGAGTGTGTGGCAGATCAGACTGCTTCCCCCATGACAGTCAGCAAGCAAAGATATCTAGAGGGACCTATGATAACATATCCACTTCCAGGATGTACCTTCAGTGGCATACTTATTCAAACAAGCCTCTCATCATCCTTGAAATAAAAACTAATGAAGGTTTTATGAATTACTGAAGGCCTTGACACATTTATTCAGCTCTTTTGGCTAGTTGGACTAAGAGTTGTAAGTCAAGGCTTGATACTGATGTGTGGCCTGGTTATTTTGCATATTCAGTATTTTGTGTGTGTGTGTGTGTGTGTGTGTGTGTGTAGCTGACTCACAGAGAAGTTAAAATCCAGTCTCATTTTCCCTTTTCTAAACTTCTTAACCCATTTCTCAGACTCCTCACCCTGTTCTGCTCTATGGATTTCCCTAGTGATCTCACTCTACTTATGGATTTCCCTAGTGATCTCCCTCTACCCTCCAGAGAAGAGAATCCCTTGCTTGCCTCCAGCTAGCACATCATCGAGTTAAAAGTTTCTTCCTATAGGAAGAACTGTCTTCACTGTCATGTCAGGTCCCTAAGTACACATGTGACCTCTGCCTCCAGAGAAGCAATCCTCTTCATCAGAGGGGAGATGAGATCTCAGAACATAAAAATATCACCAGAGGTTGCTGACTGACTTCTACATGTAAGGACAACACTGCCTATACCTCTGGTCACTGAAATCCCCACCCAGTCCCTGGCATCTCAGGGCCATCCTACATGCCCAGGTGAATTCTTTTTCCTCCAGACCTTCAGCTGGTAGCAGACAGAACAGTCTTGGAGAATCTGGGTGAGCAGTCTCCATGTATCTGTGTGAATCAGGAAGAAGATGAAACACATGATGAGCAGACACAGGAGCAGCTACACATTGCCATGTGAGCCAACCACATGTTGAAGGGGGACTGCAGGGAAGAGACTCCCTGAGTTCTACTAGTCTCCCTTTCTTAAATGGCTAACTGGGGGACCCTACCAGCAAGGAAGGATTGCCCTGTCTAATATGCTGTGTGACTACATTTCCATGTTAACCTCTTCTCTGTTTTCCTTTGGAGAAATGTCAACTGCTCTTCAGTGAGATTGCATAAAATCTCACATGCTGGCTCGCCTAGCTCTGACTTCCAGAGAGAGGTGATGGTTTTCTTTTCTCCACAGAACAAATCAGTGCCTGTGGTAACATCCAGAGAGACCATTTTTCCTTTCATACAATTGGAATAGCAAGGAGGAGTTTTTTCTCTGGCTAAAAGGCAGAACAATCAGACACTGGAGATAAAAATTTCAAATGTTCTCTCCTGTCACTGAATTTAGTCAGGTCTCAGGATTTGCATTCCTGCTGTTTCAACTAGCAGACTTTCTCAGGTTTTCCTGATCCTGCTTTGGACTCTTTTAGGGTCTTGATGTGCATAGGTATGTTATGTTATCATTGTCCTTTCTGGTTGCAAATATCTTACTTTTACATATAACCATAATATATATGTATATTTTATTCAAATTCATGTATACATTTAAATGTATGATTTGCTATTTTATAATCTTTAGAAACAATTCCTTGTTCTACAAATAATAGGCCAAAGTTTCACTTTTGGGTGTTGGCTTGTGTGTGTGTGTGTGTGTGTGTGTGTGTGTGTGTGTGTGTGTATACATGTGTACATCAGAGGATAGTGTGTGTATCTGTGGAGGCCCAAAGAGGACTTCAGGAGTCATTGTGGATTGTTACTACCTTCTTTTTGTTTTGCCCTGGTATTTCCAAGCATCTACCTTCCAGAGCTGGAAGCGCAAGCATCTGCCATTTCTGTCTGGTGTCTTTATATGGGATCTGGTATCCAAATTCAGGTTTTTCTACTTGTGAGGCAGAGTTTTATCCCCTGAGCCATCTCTTCAGCACTATAAAGTCTCATGCTTGTTATCTGTTACTGGTTCATACATATATTTAGTAAATGAAATTTGAAAATAAAATGATGTCTACTGATTTTTATCATTGTGTTCCTCTGTTATTTGTATTTTGCATAGACTTCATATATGCTTACAAAATATGTTATGAATTAACAGGAAAACTTAAAAATATACGAGAAGAGAGCTTAACATAGAACTAAGTGAAAAGTGCCCAGGGTAAAAAGTAAAGTGTTCAACTCAGAATGGGGAAATTCTACGAAGGGAGAAAACAGTCTTCTTTTATGTATCTGATGGTTACTATGTTGCTCCTGGTCATATTGTCTTGGTTCTCATACATCTCTGCTTTTATCCTCGTTGGGACTTGGGGATCTTTAGTTTCTTTGGAAGTGTTGTCTTCATGTGCTAACCATTAGAAAGTTTTTCACTGGATTGTGGTGCAATTTCAATCCACATGTTATTTGTAAGTTATGATAATGTTAAGTGTTTGTTTCACCCCAGAACTACATCAAATCTATCTCTCATTAAAAGAAAACAGGATGCACTTTAAACTTAGGAAACTCCTTATTAAAAAGATGTGTTTTCTACTTCCTTATAGATGGACCATACTATTAATATGGAGAACAGTATTTGATATACCATGAAGATCATCTTGCATGTCCATCAATGGATGCATGCATGTAATATGGAATGATGTTCCTCTGAACATACTGGGATGGCTTCAAGAGATGTGGCCCTGGGAATCATCTTGTTGTTCCAGACTACACTGGGAATCCTGGGGAACTCAGCCTGCCTTTGTTGTCTTATCCTGGCTGACTTCAGTGGGATCAGGGCGAGGCCCACAGACTTGATTGTCAAACACCTGACCTGCGCTAACCTTATGGTTCTCCTCTGTAAAGGAATTCCTCAGACCATGGCTGCCTTGGGTCACATTTACTTTCTAGATGAAATTGCATGCAAACTTGTGTTTTATCTTCACCGAGTTGCCAGAGGAGTGTGCCTTGGGTCTACAGCCCTCTTGAGTGTCTTTCAGACCATCATGATCCATCCCAGTAATTCCAAGTCCATACAGCTCAAAGTCAGAGCTTCCAACTCAATTGTACCTTCCCTTGTCCTGTGCTGGATCCTATCCCTGCTGGTAAATGTCTTCATTCCTATGACTGTAACTCACATTTGGGGGGCAAGAAATTTTACTAGCATGAAAAACTATGTATATTGTGCTTTTGTGGAATTTCACAGTGTAACCACTGCATTATTTGTAGTCCTGTCAACTACCAATGATGTCCTGTGCTTGGGGCTCATGACCTGGGCCAGTGGCTCCATGGTGCTTCTCCTGTTGGAGCACAAGCAGAGCGTCCGTCACCTTCATGGCTCCAGGTCCTCTAGGTCATCTCCTGAGACTAGGGCCACCCAAAGCATCCTCATTCTAGTAAGCAGCTTTATGCTCTTTTATATAACCTCTGCCATCTTAACGATGTATGTGACTTTCCTTGATGAGGCTGTTCCACAGCTTGTCCATGTGAATATAGTAATGACTGCATGCTTTCCAGCCTTCTCCCCCTTTGTCCTCCTCAGACACTGCCATGCTGTCTCCAGCTTCTCCTGTTCTTGCTCATGTTAGACGACAAACTGTCCTAGGAGAGTCAGAGCCTTTAAACTTATGTGGCCTTGCACCTTTGCATTTTCTGTTCACAGTGATGTCTTGTTTTCAATATAACCCTTACACAACTGGCAAGAATTCAGATAGCATGTGCCTAACACTGTGATATTAATTTCACTCCCTGTATTACCTAAAGCACTATGGAAATATTATATGAAACTTGAGACTACATGTATCACAGCTATTATGGTGGACCTCAATGAAGGTGAGATTTTCAATTTGAAGATTGAATTGGAAAATGCCACTGTTTACTAACGGAGATAAGCAGTTAAGTCTCTTGTGAACAGCTGAGTCATCATAGTCATCTCCCAATGTGAATGGACCAATCAGACATAAAAAAGATCAAAGGCCCCAATCATATTTAAAGAAACTAAAATAAATAAATAAGAAATAACTACATTTTTTAGGCATGTGTAAGCCTGAAAATATCCCTGATCCTGCCAGCCCCTTGTAAACTCACTGAGTATCCATAAATTTCTCTCTTTTTTTCACCATCAGTAAATCTGGCTTCAGCTTCTCCACTTGGTTTCACCTCACTCTTTGATTCTGGGACACAAAAACCTGGGAACAAATCCAGTTTCATAATTATCATGAGACATCATGAAGGGAATTCTTTAGTCACTTCAGAAATAAATATGAATGAATTGATTAGTATATTGGATATTTTTGTTTGAAAATCAAGTGTCTCCCATAGATACGTGTGTTATTTTTGGATATTCTGGAAAACTAAGAATTTCATGATAGCTGGAAGTAATAGAGCAATGGTAATACATTGGCAGGGGAAAGAATGGGAAAAGGACTCTAGGCAATGCATGAGGTTGACATGGAAGTCCATCATAAATTTACCAGAACTCAAGAAAATCATCTCAAGAATCCGAATCAAAGTCCAAATATAGTTTATTTGTTCATTTATTTATTTAGCCAAAAAAATGATAAAACAGTTGATTCTGCCTACAGTGCAGACAGAAAACCAAAAACTAATCCTAGAATAAGTGATTCCAACAGCTTCTGAATCCAACCTTCTCATCTTTCTTCTTTGTCCACCACCAAAGTATACTTTTTGTGTTCTTTCATTCTTGGTTTGTCAAATTTATTATCATACCTTTGATGGGATCTGTGACTCAGTTCAGTCATCTGCCCTTAAAAATTAATCAAAAACTTTAATCATGAGTAGCAGAGATATTCAGGAGTTAAGCCTTTTCTGTAAAAGAAGAAGGACTTGAGTTCAGATCACTGGTCCCTTGTAAAAATGCGAAGCAGACATAGTGGCAGCCTGAAATTTTGGCTCTGGAAGGAAGACTCTGGAAAACCCCAGAGCAAAGCAATAAGGAGGTAGAATAATCCAGGATGTTTCCTGATTTTACCCTTGGGCCTCCACAGTGCCTCCTTCTACACACACACACACACACACACACACACACACACACACACAAAAGTTAAAAGAAAAGAAAAGAAATGCTTGATTGGTTTCAATTTCACAATCACCTGATTTGAAGAGAATGTGAAGTGTCATCTCCTTTACAGTAATTGCATTGAGTGTTATGATTGACTGTTGCACAGCTGTGTCTTAAAAGGGAAAATACTTTGCTAAGTACTGCGTTTTCTTGCTTGCAGTTCTTTACTGAAGGACTCAAAAACATGGGGAAAATGAAGTTAAATTTAAGAATTTATAATCATAGGACATAAAAAAATCAACAAGTATTTGGTTCATCTTTTAAAAATTTTTTATTATTTTTCTTTTTTTGTACTTTCATACATAAATACAATGAATTTATATGAATTACTAACATAAGTGTAAGTATTCAATAATGAATTAATGTGTTTTTACCACTGACTACCCAATCACATCCCTGTCGCACTTTATACTTTCTCCTTTCCAATCGCTCTCCCTCCTTTTATGTCTTTTTGCACATGGGACCAACTGGGTTTCATCGGGTGCCTAGGTACTTGCTGGGGCATGAATGAGTTCTCAGTGGGTAGACTGTTGAATCAAGAAGATTCCTCTCCTGTGTGGCATTAACTTTCTTTTTTTTATACCTTTTTTATTATTATTTCAGCTCATACAAATTTAATAGGTACACCAGTTCCCTCCTTACCTTCTCCTCCCCCCGAACCCCCTGCTCCCGGGCCCCTCACCCCTCCCTCCCCATCCCCCAGTGCCTCCCGCCCCAATTCCCAGAGAGTCCTTTCTTGTGCATGCCTGACTCTCTTCTGGGCCCTCCTCTCCAATGACATACAAGGACCCAGTGGCATTTCCCTGAACCCTTTCCTGTGTTCCCATTAAGCATAGGAACACTACTGTGGCTGTCAATCCCTTGCTTCCAAGGATCTTGGTGCCTTTAGCAGATGCTAGATTTTATGGGTTCAATAGTGTGTTGGATATTGCACAGGGCATGCAAAGTCCAATTATGATTGCTTCGGCCCTAACTTGTGTGGAGTATCTTACAAATCATTGCTCCTCCCATCCTTTTGATCTTACATTCTTACTGCCCCCTCTTCCGCAAATTTCCCTGAGCTTCAAGATGGGGAGAGATTAGTCTGGCTTAGTTCTAGGTGGTTGATATAGAGTCTCTGAAGTTCTGGATTGTGGTTTGTTGATTTTCTTTTGCAGTTTTGCTGTTCCTGCAATGCCCTTCACTACATCCTGATGGGCACTGTATGTCACCCCCTGGCCAGAGACTAAAAGCTGTTAAACTGGAGTCTTGTTATACGAGCACATTCAAGGGTAGATGTAATAAAAGTAGGAAACCTCATTGAGGGAGGGGTCAATCACCCATTTGCAAAATGGTTACTTTTTATCTGACAGACTATATGCCCTCCCCTTCTGGTGAGATCATACCCCCTCAGTTGTAAATGATCAGGAACGAATGTCTGTGAACTTAACCAGATGTCACATTACTTACTTGCAGTCCTTGATGGAGGCCTATTTTCTCTACTGTAACATGGTCACTTCTCTCCTTGTTTCTGGTGTGGCCCTCCAACCCCATCCCTCCTGTTCATAATCCTAGCAATTACTGTAGGTAATACGTAGATTTACCAATGAGTGTCTCAAGGTGGGCTGGGTGGGTTTGGTACTAGGAGCCACCTATTAGGGAGTACATATGGCACTTAATTTTCTGGGTTTGGGATACTTCACTTAATATAATTGTTTCTAACGACATCCATTTCCCGGCAAATTCCAGTAATTCATCATTTTTGATGGCTGAGTAGTACTCCATTATATAGATGTACCACAGTTTCCTTATCCACTCGTCAACTGTTGGATATTTGGGTTGATTCCATGACTTTGCTGTTGTAAACAGTGCTGCTATGAACATTGGTCGTGCTTCTGCTATCGATGTGAAGCTCTGCTGTGTGTGGGGGGGGGTTATTCCCAAAAGTGGAATAGCAGGGTCATATGGCATTTCAATCTTTAATTTCTTTAAGAATCTCCAGACGGCTCACCAGAGTGGCTATATGAGCCTGCATTCCCACCAGCAATGTAGCAGAGATCTCCTCTCTCCACATCCTCTCCAGCATTTGGTGTTGTTTGTATTCTGGATTTTTGCCATCCTGACTGGGGTGAGATGATATCTCAGGGAACTTTTGATTTGCATTTCCCTGATGGCTAAGGAAGTGGAACATTTTTTAAGATATTTGTTAGACATTTTAATTTCATCCCTGGTAAAGTTTCTTTTAAGTTCCAGGGCCCATTTTTTAATTGGGCCATTGGTTTCCTTGGTGTTTAGTTTTCTAAGTTCTTTGTGCACTCTGGACAGTAGAGCTCTATCAGGTACGTGGTTAATGAAGATTTTCTCCCATTCTGTGGGTTGCCTTTGAGCTCGTGTTACAATCTCTTTATCTGAAAAGAAGCTCTTTGATTTCACAACATCTCAACTGTTGAGAGTTGGTAGCAGCAACTGTGCCATTGGATGTCTGTTTAGGAAATGTTGGCCTAGCCCAATCAGCTTGAGGGAGTTCTCTATCCTTTCAACTATGGTTTTTATAGTCTCTGGCCTTATATCAAGGTCCTTGATCCATTTGGAATTAAGTCTTGTACATGGTGACAAGTATGGTTCCAGCTTTAATCTTCTGCATGTGGAGATCCAGTTTTGTCAGCACCATTTGTTGAAGATGCTGTTCTTTTCCCATTGGATTCTTTGGGCCCCTTTGTCAAAGACCAAATGGCTGTAATTTTGTGGGCTTATATCTGGGTCTTCAATCCTTATCCATTGATCTGTGTGTCTATTTTGGAGCCAGTACCAGGCTGTTTTTATAACTATGGATTTGAAGTATAGACTTAGGTTTGGCATGGTGATACCTCCAGCAGTGTTTTTGTTATTCGGGATTATCTTTGCTATCCTGGGTCTTTTGTGCCTCCATATGAATTTTGAGATTGTTTGGTCAACTTCTTTAAAGAATTGCTTTGGGATTTTAATTGGTATAGCATTGAATTTGTATATTGCCTTTGGTAGGATGGTCATTTTTACGTTGTTGATTCTGCCAATCCAGGAACATGGGAGGTCTTTCTACCTTCTGGTGTCTTCTACTATTTCTTTCTTTAGGGTTTTAAAGTTTTCATTGTAAAGGTCTTTTACCTCCTTGGTTAGGTTTATACCAAGGTATTTCATTTTTTTAGGGGCTACAGTAAATGGGATTGTTTCTCTCAAGGCTTTTTCACTTCTTTCATTCTGGGCATATAGGAAGGCCTCTGATTTTTGCACATTTATTTTGTATCCTGCCATCCTGCTGAACTTCTCAATTAGTTCCAGGAGCTTTCTGATGGAGTTTTTGGGATCACTTAGGTATAAGATCACGTCATCTGCAAATAGGGATAGCTTGACTTCTTCCTTGCCGATTTGAATCCCTCTTATGTCCCTTACTTGTCTTATGGCTTCAGCTAAGACTTCAAGTACAATATTGAATAGAAGTGGTGAGAGTGGACAGCCTTGTCTAGTTTCTGATCGGAGTGGGAATGCACCCAATTATTGCCCATTGAGGATAATCCTTGCTGTGAACTTGTTGTATACAGCTTTTATTATATTGATAAAGGTTCCTTCCATTCCTACTGTCTCTAGCGTTTTGATCATAAAAGGCTGTTGGATCTTGTCAAAAGCTTTTTCTGTATCTATCGAGAGTATCATGTGGTCTTGGACTTTGGACTGGTTTACATGATGAATTACATTTATTGATTTGCGTATGTTGAATCAACCTTGTGTGCCGGGGATGAAGCCTACTTGATCCCCGTGAATGATCTTTTTAATATGTTTTGAATCCGATTTGCTAAGACTTTGTTGAGAATCTTTGCGTCTGTGTTCATCAGAGAGAGTGGCCTATAGTTTTATTTTTTAGATGTATCTTTATTAGGTTTTGTGATTAAAACGATATTAGCTTCATAGAAGGAATTTGGTAGTGTTCCTTTCTTTTGATATTTGATGGAACAGTTTAAGGAGTATTGGTGTTATTAACTCCTTAAATATCTGGTAGAACTCTGTGCTAAATTCATCTGGTCCAGGACATTTTTTGGTGGGAAGATTCGAGATTACTTCCTCAATTTCCTTATATGTTATAGGACTATTTAAATAATTCACAACTTCCTGATTCAATTCAGGAAAGTTGTGTTTACTTAGAAATTCATCCATCTCTTTTGTGTTGTCAAACTTCACAGAGTATAACTTTTTGAAATATGATGTTATAATTCTCTGGATTTCTTGGCTATTGGTAGTGATAACTCCATGATCATTTGTAATGTTGTTAATTTGGGTTTTCTGTCTCTTGCTTTTGGTTAATTTAGCTAGGGGTGTATCAATCTTATTGATTTTTTCAAAGAACCAGCTTTTTGACTGGTTGATTTTCTCTTTCGTTTTCTTAGTCTCGATTTCAGATATTTCTCTCTTTATTTTGCTAATCTCCTCTCTTCTACTACTTTTGGGACCAGATTGCTCTAGTTTCTCTAAAGCTTTAAGTTGGATTGTTAAGTTGTTTATTTCTGATGTTTCCATTTTTTTGACGTAGGCATTAAGAGCTATGAACTTACCTCTTAGAACAGCTTTCATTGTGTCCCAGAGATTTGGTAAGTTGTATTTTCATTATCATTCGCTTTCAGGAAGTCTTGAATTTCCTTTTTAATTTCTTCCTGAATCCAGTTCTTATTCAGCATCATATTGTTAAGTTTGCAGGAGTTAGTGTATTTTCTCTTGTTTGTTGTGTTGTGGATGTCCAGCTTTAGGCCATGGTGTTCTGATAGGGCACAGGTTAGAATTTCAACTTTTTTGTATATGTGTAGATTCGTTTTGTGGCCCAATATGTGATCTATTTTGGAGATAGTTTTGTGTGCTGCCGAGAAAAATGTGTATTCTTTGGTGCGTGGGTGAAAAGTTCCATAGAGATGTAAGGTCCATTTCTTTAAGGGTTTGATTAAGGTCCAAGGTGTCTTTAAGCTTTTAACCTGTTGATCTATCCCATGTTGAGTGGGCAGTGTTGAAGTCCCTAAGAATCATCGTTTGGGGGTTGATTTCTTGCTTTAGATGTTGTAGGGTTTTCTTAATGAATGTGGAGGGGTCCGTATGGGGTGCATATGTGTTCAGTATTGTGAAGTCTTCCTGGTGAGTTGTACCTGTGACTAAAATGTAATATCCATCCATGTCTCTTATAATTTTCTTTGATTTGAAGTCCACTTTGTCTGATCTCATAATGGTTACCCCTGCCTGTTTTCTGCTTCCATTTTCTTGTAGAATTGTTGACCAGCCTTTTATTTTTAGGGCATGCCTATCTTTTGTGGTGAGATTGGTTTCCTGCAGGCAGCAGATTGATGGATTGTGATTTTTAATCCAAATTTGTAATCTGTGTCTCTTGATCAGTGAGTTAATTCCATTAACATTTAGTGTTATAATGGAGAAACTATTTTTAATTCCAGACATTTTTTATGTTTAGTAGTTTTTATAAGTATATTGCTTTGCTTTTAATGGTGTTATACTTGCCTTCTGTTCTCCTGGATATGGCTGTTTTTTTCTTCAAGCTTGAGTATCATTTCTAGCATTTTTTGAAGGCCTGGTTTGGTGGACATGTATCCCTTCAAGTTGTTTTTGTGCTGGAAGATTTTTCTTTCTCCCTCGATTTTGCAGGGTAAATCAGCCTGGGTTGACATTTTTGTTCATTCAATACTTGAAGTATGTCTCTCCAAGCTCTTCTTGCTGTTACTGTTTCGACTGAGAAGTCATTTGTTATTTTAATAGGTTTACCTTTAAAAGTGACTTGTTTTTTCTCCCTTGAAGCTCTCAGCACTAGTTCTTTATCTTGAATATGGAGTGTTTTAACTATTATTTGCCGTGGCGAGCTTCTGTTTTGGTCATATCTGTTTGGGGTGTGGAATGCCTCTTGTATATGGATGGGCCTCTCTTTTTTTAAATGAGGAAAGTTTTCCTTGATGATCGTTTGAAAAATTTCCTCAGGGGTGGTATTTTGAGATTCTTGCTCTGGTATTCCATGAATACGCATGTTAGGCTTCTTCAGGGTGTCCCATATCTCCTGGATATTTCTCTCAAGTATCTTTTTGGCTTTAACAACCTCTTCCATTGAGTTGGTTAGTACTCCCACTTTATCTTCAAGGTCTGAAATTCTGTTTTCTGCTTCATTAGTTCTGCTGATAAGACTCTCTGTGGAGTTCTGGGTTGAAGATAACTTGTCTTGTAGCTCAGTTTTAAACTCTGCTTGAGTCTGTTTTAACTGCTCTATGCTAGTTTTTATTTCTTGCACTGTTTTTCTCAACTCCTCCAAGTGTCTGTTGTGTTCCTCTTCAAAGCGATTGATTCGATTATTTAATTCCTCCCGGATTTCCTCTTTCATAGTATTGAACATGGTAATGATCATATTTTGAAAGTCGTTATCCTGGGTCAGGCTTTCTTGGCCATTTTCCGTGGGTTTGTTCTGGTTGGAGTCTAACATTATGGGATTAATTTCTTCAGTGGGAAATTTGTTTACTTGAGTGCTGCTTCTCATGGATTTGCACTTTGACTTTGGCATTGTCGTTTTAACTCTTAAGATCTTCTTTCAACTCCTGTGCTTTTTTCACTTAACTGAATTATTTAGCCTGGGGTTCTGGGGGTAGGCAGGGAAGGAGCTTACCTAGGTCGTGGTGAGTCCAGGCTGGACCACGCGTGCGTCCTGGGCGGCGGGATGGGGGAAAGGAGGATGGGGCATCGGTGGGGAGCTATTGAACCTGGGGGAGCTGGGGCAGGGCTCTGGCGCAGGGGGTGTCCTCCTCCAGGCCCTGCGCGGCTCCGGCTGGATGGTGGGAAGGAGCTGGGTCTCTCCGGCTGCCTGGGGTTCTGGGGGGTGGTCGGGGGCGGAGCTTACCTAGGTCGCGGTGAGGCCCAGCTGGACCGTGAGTGTCCTGGGCTGCGGGAGTGGGGGAAGGCTGTCTGGCATTAACTTTCAACAGGGAGGTCTGTCAGGGAGGTGTAGTGTCTCTTGAAGTCTTTTCTCACTCATGGTAAAAATGTTGACAGACCAACTATTATGTACCCCTGAGGAACTAGATGTCGCTGCAGTGAGTTTTCAGGTGCAACAGCCCTGTCATAGCTAGAGGATATGTCTGGCAGTACCTCTTCCCACCTTCAGGCTCTTACATTCTTCTTGCCTCCTCTTTTGCAGTGTCCCCTGATCTTTGGTATGGAACATGGGGGAAGGGTGTTTCAATGTCCTGCCTAGAGCTGAGCAGCCCATAATTACTTATTCTCTGTTTTTTTCAAGTTATTTTTCCCTGCACTATACATCTTCCATTGCAAAAGGATGCTTCATAGTCAAGTGTTGAACAGTTCATCTTCTTGATCTCTTTTGGGTTACGATACTACCAACCATACTGAGTCATCCAAAATTTCCCTCCAGCAATCTGTAGTCAATGACAACAACCTCTCTCGCAAGAGTCAGTCACTGGGTGGAGTTAGGCACTGCTGACTTCCCTAATGCATAGAGCCGCAGAGGCCTTGTTGAAAGTCCCTGAAGGGTCTAGACTCGCTATAAGAACCACCAAGCTGTCACATCCTGAGCAAGATCCCAGGAGAATCAGGAGAAAGCTTGGCATCTTGCAGGGAAGTAGAATGGGAAGTCCAGGAAATCTCTGGTGCCAAGACAGAGTCTCTGAAACAAGCATCAGACTTCAATCCCAGAGGGAAGTTTGGGGAATAATTGCGAGTATTAACACAGCGTTGAAATGAAACAGCAATTTCCATCTAAAATCTTTTCCTCTGGCCACTGATAGCAGTTTCCGCTAATTTCCACTTCTGTCTTCTAAACAACCTTGGTTGCTGAGATGGAAACCTGGATGCCATGGGGGAAGGGAAAGAGTCCTGGGCAGGAGACTGATAAAAGATAACTAGAGGAAAGAACAACAGACTAAGCCTTTGGAGAAAATCCCCTGGGTTCTTCTACCTGAGCTGAAGAATCCTTAGTGCTGTTGTCCTGTCTCTATCACAGTTTTCTGTAATAGGAACTGTAAGGTGAAATCTAGACCCCTGAGCATTGGTACCTGATCCATGAGATGGCCTCATTCTGAGTCATGTGTGCCCAAGACATGGAATCAAAACTTCAGTACTCCAGCAGAGGGACAGAGACTGGGAGGCTCATTGACTAGAAAACAGGTTTATACTAGCCTCATAAAGGGATAAATTCAGTCCAAAGGCTCTATGGATGGGGGATCTATTGAGAACTCAGTGGTTCATTAACAACACTGTGTTGACCATCATGCTTTTGTGTGTGTGTGTGTGTGTGTGTGTGTCTGTCTGTCTGTCTGTCTGTCTGTCTGCCTGTCTGTCAGTGTGTATGTATTTTACATAAAATCAAGGAAATGATCCTTTCAAAGGGTTCTGTCATTTGGACTTGTAAGAATGATGGTGCTAAATCAAGTCTCTAGAAATTAGTTCATCCATTTGGAACGTGTAAGTGGACAGGAGGATCCCGATCTCAGTGAGTTTCAAACCACCCAGGGTTGCCTCGTAAGACCCTGTTTCAAAAATGCCAAAAAAGATGGGGTTGGGGAGATGACTCAGTAATTAAAATCTTTGGTTTTTCAAGCAAAAGTGACTGATTCTGGATTCCAAGATACTACTTAAAATTACAGGGTGGAGGGCAAGAAAGATGACTCAGGGGTTGAGGCTCTGTCTTGGAAGCAGAAAGTCCTGAGTTCAGATCTCAAGTTCCAAATAATAATCCCAAGCCTAAACATCTGTTGCCTGCATTTGCAATCCTAGTGGGTGGAGCCTGGGAAATCACAGAGGGAAGCAAGGAGATAGAAGCAATCAAAGATGATTTCTGAAGTCACCCTTGATTCATCCATCACAGAGACACACAATACCCTCAGATACACACACACACACACACACACACACACACACACACACATGCAGTGACACAGACACAGACACAGATAAATAAATAAATAAATAAATAAATAAATAAATACAATATTTAAAAAATGCAGGGTGGAAATGGCAGCACCCTGTAATTCTGTTCCTAGAACACAAAGCCTAGAAAACTCTAGAGCAAAGCATGTAATATAATATGCAGGTAAAATAATCCAGGATAATTCCCCATATAACTCTTGGGCCTAGATATGAATACTCTCTCAGATCCCTGTTGTACGTATGGTCTCTCACACATATACATACATAGACACACACACACAAACACACACACACAGAGCTCAAAAAAAGATAAGACAACAGATCAGGATATATATATATATATATATATATATATATATATATATATATATATATATAAATTAAATAACCCTAGATGAGATTAAGTGGAGGTTGCAAACAAGGAGTCTCTAGAGTTATCTGAATGTGGCAGACTCAGATGCAAGCAGGAGAAGGAGAAAAACTAACCGATGACCAGAGGAAAGATGGCATGTCTGATTGGATTGCTAGGGTGGGAGAGCAGAGCAGGCAGGATAAAGAAACACACAGTAACTTATTGAGATTTTAGCAGCGCAAACTTAACTTTCTGTGTCTACTTCTAAATTGGAATAATGTTACTTTTCCCCCCTAAATTCTAGAAAAATTACAGGAAATTGTCATTAAGTAACCAAGTCTTCACTACTTTTCTCAAGTTGTTACAGGGACTGCTGGATCTGGCTAGACTAAACTTTTTAGGGTAGGATCACAGGGTTCTGTTTAAATACTTGCATACTCCAGGGAGGACGACTTTTGGGAAGTCAGTGCCAATCCAAAGCTCTCTTGTTCACCCTCATTCTCTCTACCCTGGAATCATAGTCTTCACTCTTCCAGCAGCTGGACTCCCGCAGTATTCCTGACAATCTCTTCCAGACTTCCACACTGTTCCTCCATGGACACTCATGACCAAGTGCAAAGTTTCTCCAGGTTAATGATAGGAACAAGTGTATCTTTTTAATGGCAATATTAACTCCCTAAGCAGACACTACCATAGCTGCCACTAGTGACATGATCATTTTGACTACAGGGGAGTTGAGGTCTCAGTGGATCATAACGTCACCCTCATTTGCTGCTTTCTCCCCATGTATTGGTGCCTTCTGTTTGTGTGCAGCAGTCAACACACAGCCATCCTAGTGTGCGACGAGTCCTTTTCTTTCAGGCCAACAGGCAGCAAAGGGCCCAGGCAGTCTGCTAGAGGCTGGCTGCTCTCTATACTGGTCTCACCGTCTTTCAAGGACAGAATCTTGCAAGGCTGTATCCCCATTGAATAGCCAGCCCACCACAGTGGAGGGAGCCTGGGGGTTAGAGAGGCTTATGTGAAGTTTGGTCATCCCCTTCCTCAGGATTCTATCAGTGGGGTGGTTGTGGGCTCCTTGCTAGCAAGTGGGGTACTAAAATGTTTAGTAGCTGCCTTCAAGTATTTACCTGCTTCTCCCTTTCTCTTTGGGGAATCTCAGGCTGTCTTCAGTGAGATCTTATTATGTATGGCAGAGTTTAAGGAGAGGTAAGAGCACTTGTGTGTACGTGTGTGTGTGTGTGTTTGAAAGAGAGAGAGAGAGAGAGAGAGAGAGAGAGAGAGAACACTGTGCATGCCTATGGAGGCCCAAGGGTAACTTTAGGAATCATCCTGGATTATTCTACCTCCTTTTTACTTTGCTGTGGTGTTTCCGAGGCTGTGTCTTCCACCAGTAGGTTAGGCTGCTGCCATTTGTGTCCAGCATTTTTACCTGGGATTTGGGATCTGAATTCAGGTCTTTTTACTTGGCAGGCAGAGTTCAACACCTGAGCCACCTCTGCAGCCCGAGATTTGAGAGTCTCTTGCTTGGCCATGCACACTGCTTATCTAACCCTGGGTTCCAGAGGGAGATGACGCTTTTTCCTTTTCTCTTCTGGAACTACCAGTTGTCCATTGGTGTTGTGAGAAGCTATCTTTCCTTTTTCTAGTTCAGAAGATCTTAAGTATGTGCTTATTTTCTGGTCGTTTTGTAGTCCTTTTGCAGAAGTAACTCTGGAGCAATTTCTCAGACACCAATTAGGGTGGAGGAAGAAGAGTTTAAGCCTACTTCTGGAGTCGAGATCCCTTTTCAAGGGCTCCAGCCACGAGCTTTGTTTTTTAGCACTCCGGGAAGAGGTAGAACAAAGGCCGGATTTTTCAGAAGCCAAGGTAGTGGTTAATAATGTCACACAGGTTGGCCTGTGGCCATGACTGTTATCGGACAGAGGCTGAGAGCAGTGCAGAATCAGCAGTGCTGGGAGGCACCTGTGCAGGCTGAGGGGCAGAGTGGGCCCAGTGTCTTGAAATGTCTTGACTTGATTCCTTTTGGGGTTTCAGTCATATTCTATCTTTACTTATGTTAGCAGTAACTCAACAGTTTATGTTTTTCTACTTCAGCATCAGGCACCCTCAATCAGAAAGTCAGGTTCAGAGAGATCCTGGGTTGCACTGCAGGCAGACAATATTTTTGGACAGAGATGAACACACAGATCACCAGCCAGAATACAAAGATCACAAGTGGCTCCAAGCAACAGGCACTTACTCCAAAGCTGTGAATGCATGAGAATCTGTTTCTGGCCAGTTTGAACTTGCATTTTCAGCTATTTCTCAGCCCAGGTGGATCTCATTTTTCCATATAAAGCTTCACCTACAGAAGCCCTCAAGGACCAAATTTAGTTCCATGGAAGGCAGTCATGCCCATTTGAACAAAACAGGAAATAGGAAGCAGGAAGCAAAGGAATCACACAGTAGCTGCTTTAGAAAGTAAGGAATTGCCTTCTGTCAGTTTGGCTGATACCTTACATCTCATTTCACCTGTGGAGATGTTCCAAAACTCAGAATCTAAGAACCTGCCTACTGTTGCATTGGCAGGCACAGCAGCAGCGATCAGAAGCTCTGGTGGTCACTGTAGGAGCCTAAACACAGGACACGACACTAAGGGACAGAGAGACAGGCACTGGAGACACCATGTGGGGGAAGGGGATAGTGTCCACTTTATTGTGCAGAAACAAAGACTTATATAGAGGGAGCTGGCCAATCCAGCCGCTGGCAGGTACACAGAGGACCCTTTTCGGGGGGGGGCAACCAGACCACAAGTTCTGACTGCCATTCTAAAGCACCTAGAGGCAGAGGGGCAGTGGGAGTTTGGCTGGGAGCGGGCCAGGGCACCAGTAAGTGTGTTTAACTGGCTTGTGAAGAGAGTGGCTTTTGTTCACTCTGCAGTCTGGCCGCAGCAGTCACCTAGGCCTGGACCCCATGCTTACTTACAGCCTACTGTGTTCCTGGAGATCAGATCACTGTCCTTTGAACCGCTCATCCCTGATTACAGAGGCCTGGCTTTTCAGCGCTCACACAGCTGTGGTTCCCCTGAGTCAAGTTTCCTGTAGGTGTGTGTTCTTTGCTGGTCTGTCCTGTGAACTTCCAAAAGATGAGCACAGCCCACACACCACAGAAATCAACAGAGGCTACATGCAGTGTTTTCCTTTTTTTTTTTTTTTCTTTGACAGCAGGAGACTAAAGAAGAATTTATTTCATAATCCTGTGCAGAAAAATCAGACATCTGGGGCTGGACAGGTGGCTCAGGGGTTAAGCCTCTGCCTTGCAGGCTGAAGGTCCTGAGTTCGGATCCTAGACCCCACATATAGACACCTGGAGGAAACAAAGGCAGCCTGCATTTCTGGTCCTGGGATGGCAGAGCCTGTGAATCCCGGGACAGAGTAAACAAGGAGGAGGTGGAGGCAGTCCATAGTGGTTCCTGAATTCGTCTGTGGTTCTACACACACACACACACACACACACACACACACACACACATACATACACACACGCGCACACATGCATACATGCACAATTGAATAAATAATAAATTAGAAAAATCAGACATTAGTAGGTTTAAATTTCAAGTGATCCTTTATGAGGATTCTCTCACAAAGAGACTGACACTGATTTTAACCTCATATAGGTGGGGTTTAGTATTCAAATCTGTATTCGTTTAGTTTCCAATGGCCAGACAAACTCAAGTCTACCAGGTTCTGCTTTGCAACTATGTACAGGTATGTCATATACATATTTTTAATTTTTCTGCTAGCACCAAAAAATCATATGATCTGTTTCTAAGAACATATCCATCTATATTTACTATTTCGAGGGCATTGTATGATATTAAGTTTGCAGTACAAAGGTAGAATGTCTCATGTGTGTACACCTAAATTGGATCTCTCAGTCAATTCAATGTTAGAATAAAAATGATGGTTCTTGTGTTGCTAACATAGTCTTTACATACTTATTTTTATACCTGCATGTTATAGATAAACTTACAGAATGTGTGATAAGGTAACAAAAATTTAAAAAACAAAAGAAAGTAATATGCAAAATAGTCCAAATTTGGAATATGAAAAAATTAATTTTTAAGTTTAGAAAAGGTGTAATTTAAGGATGTAATTAATCATTTTTCCTTCATAAAACCATATGATTACTTATGCACTTTAAAACCACATACTCTGGATTATTATAAGTCTGTATCTCATACCAATAATGAAATCTGGGATATTTATTGTGTAGATAACCTTGTATTGACAATTTTAACAATTAGAGGTTCTAACCATTTGAACTTTCATCACCAGAGTGTTGTGAAATTTAAATTGGTTATTATTTTTAACAGGTTGTTAAAAGAGGTTATACCTATCAAATAAAAGTGTATGCTTCACTATAATGTCATAAGATATGGATACCTATAACTGATATCATAAGAAACTTGGAAACTTAAGAAACTTCTTATTAAAAAGTTACTTATTATCAATGAATGGAAAGGACTGGCTAATAATGAGTGCAACATTTCACGTCCCATGAAGAAGGCTGTCCTGCACGTCTGTGAGGGGTCCTCTGCATCTGCTTTTGATTGACTTCCTCAGGAAGATGACAGGATGGCCCCCAGAGACTTGGCCATGGGGATCATCTTTCTGATCCAGACTACACTGGGGATCCTGGGGAACTCAACCTTCCTTTGCCGCTTTCTCTTGGCTGATTTCACTGGGACGACAGGAAAGTCCACGGATATCATCATCAAACACCTGACCTGGGCCAACTTCATGATTCTTCTCTTCAAAGGAATCCCTAAGATCATAGATGCCTTTGGTTTGACTTACTTTCTAGATGATGCCATGTGCAAACTTGTATTTTATTTTCATCGAGTTGCCCGAGGAGTGTGCCTTGAGTCCACAACCCTCTTGAGTATATTCCAGGGGATCATAATCAGCCCTAGTAATCCCAAGACTGTACAGCTGAAAGTCAGAGCCCCCAAGATTATTGGGCCTTCCCTGGGCCTGTGCTGGGCCCTGCAGCTGTTGCTAAATGTCTTTGTTCCTATGGATGTGACTGATATGTGGAGTGTAAGAAATCAGACTGGATTTAGAGATTTTCTATATTGTGCTGTTGTAGAACCTCACAGTCCAATGTACACATTATATTCACTCCTGTTGGCCTTTATTGATGTCCTGTGTTTGGGGCTCATGGCATGGGCCAGTAGCTTCATGGTATTCATCCTGGTGAGGCACAAACAGAGGGTCCAACACATTCACAGCTCCCTGTCTCCTAATTCAAGCCCTGAGGCCAGAGCCACCCAGAGCATCCTTATCATCGTGAGCAGTTTTGTGTTCTTCTATGTAACCTCTGTCATCTTAATGATCCAGCTGGCTTTATCTAATGGAACCAGTAGGTGGCTGGTCAACACCAATGTACTAACGTCTGCCTGCTTCCCCACATTATGCCCCTTTCTGCTCATCAGACACCATATCACTCTTTCCAAGCTCTGCTGCCCTCACTCTTGTCACACAACATGATCAACATAGTGAAATCAGAGAGCTCTAAAAGACATACTGAGAGTCCTTTTATTAGTTATGTTCTTCTGCTCAGTGTTATTATGCCACCTCGATACTAAACCTGTAATTGTTAATTCTGATTGTCAACCTGGCTATGTCTGGGATCACCTACCAGATTAACTGTCGTACTTCCAAAATATATCTGGATATGATATTAGAAATACAATGACCAACCCTAAATATGGGTGGTACCTTTCAGTAGCAGACCATATAGAAGAAAACACAAGAAAATAGATCTTGACCCTCTCTCTCTCCCTCTTTCCCTTGCTCTGTACTGACAGTTCAGTTTCCCTGCTGCCTCTATTCTTCACTGGCGTCAGAACTCAATTTTTAGACTTTGAAACCTGATTAAAGTCTAGAGACTCCCCAGGAATACTGTGGCTTGAAGCATCATATTGGGATTGTTGAGCTATTCTGCTCCATTGTTGGACTACCTAGATTTTATCTTGTAAGATGTCTGAAAATATTCATTATATATACACACATACATATATCAGCTTTATTGGTTCTGTTCCAGTAGGGAATTCTGATTTAATAGAAAACCCTTCTCATAAATCTCACAATTTAGATAGAGTCTATCCCCAAAACCGTTTGTAGTAGTCTCTTTTTTTCATCCACATTCTATTTTTCTCTGATTCATAGAAGCTCAATAGTAACCCCCATACTCTCCCTCCCTTGCCCGTCCCCAGATGTCTGCCCTTGCATCATTTTTTCCTATTGGGAATTTTGTTTGACTATGGCTTCTGATAGGAACATCTCAGGACAGTTTCTGTTTCACTTTCTTTCCCATCTCTGTGTTTCCCAGTGTAGGACATATTGGTAAATTAATTTTATTTTATTTTACTTTTTTCTTTTCTTTTTTATTAATAATTTTTATGCAAATTTGATAGGTACCCCATTCCCCTCTCTCCCTCTATCCCTCCCTGGATCCTCTTGCTCCCTTCTTTCTATTCCCCTTCCTTTCTCTCCTCCCTCCCTTTCTCCCAGTCCCCCCCCCATTCCTGGAGCATCCTGTAGTGTGCATGTCAAACTTCCCTCTGTGTTCTCCTCTCTGATGGAGTGTAGGGACGCAGTAGCATTGCCTAGAGCTCTTTTTTTGTGTTCCCCTTTAGTATAAGAATACTGTTGTGGCTATTAATCCCTTGCCTCTAAGGATCACAGAGCCTGTGATGCATGCTAGACTTTGGGGGGGGGGGTCAATGACATGTTGGTTATTGTGCAGGTCATGCAAAGTCCTATTATGATTACTTTGGCCCTAATGTGTGTGGAGTATCTTCATATTGTTGCTCCTCCCCATCTTTAGGCTCTTACAATCTTACTGCCCCCTCTTCCGCAAATTTCCCTGAGCTTTGGGATGGGGAGAAATTAGTCTGGCCTGGTTCCTGGTGATTAATGCTGGGTTTCTGATGATCTGAATTATGGTTTGTTATTCTTTGTTTTTCTTCTTCCAGTTTTGCTGTTCCTGGACCGCCCTTGGCTCCATCCTGATGGGTATTGGATTTCACCTTAAGCCAGAGATAAAAGTCTGTTAAAATAGAGTCTTATTATAAGAGTAGATTCAAAGGTAGACAGAATAAGAGTAGAAAACCACAGTGAGGGGGGTCAGTCTCCCATTTGTAGGATGGTTACCTTATATCTACCAGACTCTATGCCCTCCCTTTCTGTTGAGATCAAACCCCATTAGCTGCAAGTGCCCAGGAAGGAAAGTCTGTGAGCTTAACCAGATGTCTCATTACATACTTGGCAGTACTTGATGGTGGCCTATGTTCTCTGCTGTAGCAAGATCCTCTTTCACTTTATTTCTGGCAGTGTCCTCCTTCCCCTTCCCTCCTGTTTATAATCTTTGCAATTACTGTAGGTATTACAGAGATTTATCTTTGAGTGTTTCACTAAGTGGGTTTGGTACTAGGATCCACTTATTAGGGACTACATACTGCACTTAATTTTCTGTGTCTGGGATACTTCACTCACTGTAATTTTTTCTAATTCCATCCATTTTATGACAAATCTCATTAATTCATCATTTTTGATGGCTGAGTAGTATTCCATTGTATAAATGTACCACATTTTTCTTATCCACTTCTCAACTGTAGGGCATTTTGGGTTGATTCCACGATTTTGCTATTGTAAACAGTGCTGCTATGAACATGGTCATGCTTGTACTATCAAGGTGAATTTTTGCTATATGGGGGATTATTCCCAAGTGTGGAATAGCAGGGTCATATGGCATTTTGATCTTTAACTTTTTTAAGAATCGCCAGGCGGCTTGCTAAAGTGGTTGGATAAGCCTGCATTTCCACCAGCAATGTAGGAGAGTTCTCTTCTCTTCACATCCTCTGCAGCATTTGGTGTTGTTTGTATTCTGGATTTTTGCCATCCTGACTGGGGGCGAGATGATATCTCAGGGAAGTTTTGATTTGCATTTCCCCGATGGCTAAGGATGTGGAGCATTTTTTAAGGTATTTGTTAGACATTTCAATTTTGTCCCTGATAAAGTTTCTTTTCACTTCCAGGGCCCATTTTTTAATTGGGCCATTTGTTTTCTTGGTGTTTAATTTTCTAAGTTCTTTGTGCACTCTGGATATAGAGCTCTATCAGATATATGATTAGTGAAGATTTTCTCCCATTCTGTGGGTTGCCTTTGTGTTCGAGTTACAATCTCTTTATCTGAACAGAAGCTCTTTAATTTCATAAGATCCCATCTGTTGAGTGTGGGTTGTATTGATTGTGCTATTGCATTTCTGTTTAGGAACTATTGACCTAGTCTAATCAGCTCGAGGAAGTTCCCTATCCTTTCAACTATGGTTTTTATAGTCTCTGGCCTTATATCGAGGTCCTTGATCCATTTGGAATTAATTCTTGTACATGGTGACAAGTATAGGTCCAGTTTTAATCTTCTGCATGTGGAGATCCAGTTTTGCCAGCACCATTTGTTGAAGATACTATTCTTTTTCCATTGAATTTTTTGGGCCCCTTTGTCAACGATCAAATGGCTGTAATTGCGTGGGCTTGTATCTGGGTCTTCAACCCTT
This sequence comes from Typhlomys cinereus, assembly GCA_023101885.1. Lineage (NCBI taxonomy): Eukaryota > Metazoa > Chordata > Mammalia > Rodentia > Platacanthomyidae > Typhlomys > Typhlomys cinereus. Next base: position 3,524,700 of record JALPQD010000118.1, read on the forward strand.
ATCCATTGACCTGTGTGTCTACTTTGGAGCCAGTACCAGGCTGTTTTTATAACTGTGGATTTGTAGTATAGACTAAGGTGATACCTCCACCAGTGTTTTTGTTACTCAGGATTGTCTTTGCTATCCTGGGTCTTTTGTGCCTCCATATGAATTTTGAGATTGTTTGGTCAACTTCTTTAAAGAATTGCTTTGGGAATGTAATTGACATAGCATTAAAACTGTATACTGCCTTTGGTAGGATGGTCATTTTTACGTTGTTGATTCTGCCAATCCAGGAACATGGGAGGTCTGTCCACCTTCTGGTGTCTTCTGCAATTTCTTTCTTTAGGGTTTTAAAGTTTTCATTGTAAAGGTCTTTTACATCCTTGATTGGCTTATACCAAGGTATTTCATTTTTTTAGGGGTATAGTAAATGGGATTGTTTCTCTCAGGGCTTTTCCACTTCTTTCATTCTGGGCATACAAGAAGGCCACTGATTTTTGTACATTTATTTTGTATCCTGCTACCCTGCTGAACTTCTCAATTAGTTTCAGGAGCTTCCTGGTAGAGTTTTTGAGAACACTCAGGTATAAGATCATGTCATCTGTAAATAGGGATAGCTTGACTTCTTCCTTGCCGATTTGAATCCGTTTTATGGCCCTTTCTTTTCTTATGGATTCAGCTAATACTTCAAGTCCAATATTGAATATAATTGGTGAGAGTGGACAGCCTGGTCTAGTTCCTGATAGAAGTGGGAATGCTTCCAATTTTTCCCCATTGAGTATAATCCTTGCTGTGGGTTTGTTGTATACAGCTTTAATTATATTGATAAAGGTTCCTTCCATTCCTACTGTCTCTAGCGTTTTGATCATAAAAGGCTGTTGGATCTTGTCAAAAGCTTTTTCTGCATCTATCGAGAGTATCATGTGGTCTTGGACTTTGGACTGGTTTACATGATGAATTACATTTATTGATTTGTGTATGTTGAACCAACCTTGCATGCCAGAGATAAAGCCTACTTGGTTCCCGTGAATGATCTTTTTGATATGTTTTTGAATCGGATTTCCTAAGATTTTGTTGAGAATCTTTGCGTCTGTGTTCATCAGAGAGATCGGCCTATAGTTTACTTTTTTAAGTGTATCTTTATTAGGTCTTCGGATTAAGATGATATTAGCTTCATAGAAGGAATTTGGTAGTGTTCCTTCCTTTGCTATTTGATGGAACATTTTAAGGAGTATTGGTGTTATTAACTGCTTAAATGCCTGGTAGAACTCTGTGCTGAATCTATCTGGTCCAGGACATTTTTTAGTGGGAAGATTCAAGATTACTTCCTCAATTTCCTCATATGTTATAGGACTATTTAAATAATTCACAACTTCCTGATTCAATTTAGGCAAGTTGTGTTTACTTAGGAATTCATCCATCTCTTTTGTGTTGTCAAATTTCACAGAGTATAAGTTTTTGAAACAATATGTTATAATTCTCTGGATATCTTGGGTATCAGTAGTAATAACTGCATTTTTATTTCTAATTTTGTTAGTTTGGGTTTTCTCTCTCTTGCTTTTGGTTAATTTAGCTAAGCGTGTATGAATCTTATTGATTTTTTCAAAGAACCATCTTTTTGACTGGTTGATTTTCTCTATCATTTTCCTAATCTCGATTACAGATATTTCTCCCCTTATTTTGCTAATCTCCTCTCTTCTACTACCTTTTTGATCAGGTTGCTCTAGTTTCTCTAAAACTTTAAGCTGCATTGTTAAGTTATTCATTTTTTTGATGTAGGCATTAAGAGCTATGAATTTACCTCTCAGTACAGCTTTCAATGTGCCCCAGATTTTGGTAAGTTGTATTTTCATTATCGTTCACTTTCAGGAAATCTTGAATTTGCTTTTTAATTTCTTCCTGAATCCAGTTCTCCTTCAGCATCATAGTGTTAAGTTTCCAGGAGTTAGTGTATTTTCTGTCATTTGTTATGTTGTGGATGTCCAGCTTTAGGCCGTGGTGGTCTGATAGGGCACAGGCTAGAATTTCAACTTTCCTATATATGTGGAGATTTGTTTTGTGGCCCAATATGTGATCTATTTTAGAGAAAGTTCCGTGTGCTGCTGAGAAAAATGTGTATTCTTTGGTGTGTGGATGAAAAATTCGATAGAGGTCTGTAAGGTCCATTTCTTTCAGGGTTTGATTAAGTTCCAAAGTGTCTCTGTTAAGCTTTTGACCTGTTGATCTATCCCATGTTGATAGGGCAGTGTTGAAATCCCCAAGAATTATCGTTTGGGAGTTGATTTCTTGCTTTAGACGCTGTAGGGTTTTCTTAATGAATGTGGAGGCGCCCGTATTGGGTGCATATATGTTCAATATTGTGAAGTCTTCCTGGTAAATTGTACCTGTGACTAAAATGTAGTATCCATCCGTGTCTCTTATGATTTTCTTTGGTTTGAAGTCCACTTTATCCGACAGCATAATGGTTACCCTTTCCTTTTTCCTCGTTCCATTAGCTTGCATAATTTTGGACCAGTCTTTCATTATTAGGATGTGCCTATCTTTTGTGGTGAGATGAGTTTCCTGAAGGCAGCAGATTGATGGGTTGTGGTTTTTAATCTGTGTCTCTTGATCGGTGACATTATACCATTGACATTTAATGTTATAATGGAGAAATTATTTTTAATTCTGGACATTTTTTATGTTTAGTAGACTTTGTAAGCATGTTGTTTGATATTTATGTTTTGGTGGTATTATGCTTCCCTTCTGTCCTCCTGGATACGCTTGTTCTTTTCTTCAAGCTTGAGTATCATGTCTAGGATTTTTTGAAGGCCTGGTTTGGTAGACATGTATGCCTTCAAGTTGTCTTTGTGCTGGAAAACTTTTCTTTCTCCCTCAATCATGACAGATAGTTTTGCCGGGTATATCAGTCTGGGTTGGCATTTTTGCTCATTTCATACTTGAAGTATGTCTCTCCAAGCTCTTCTTGCTTTTACTGTTTCCATTGAGTAGTCATTTGTTATTCTAATAAGTTTACCTTTAAAAGTGAGTTGCTTTTTTTCTCTTGAAGCTCTCAGCACCTTTTCTTTGTCTTGAATGTGGAGTGTTTTGACTATTATTTGCCGTGGCGATTTTCTATTTTGGTCATATCTGTTCGGAGTGCGAAATGCCTCTTGCATTTGGATAGGCCTCTCATTCTTTAGTTGTGGGAAGTTTTCATTTATGATGAATTGAAATATTTCCTCCGGTGTGGTATTATGGGATTCTTGTTCTGATATTCCATGAATGCGCATGTTAGGCTTCTTCAGGGTGTCCCATATCTCTTGAATGTTCCACTCCAGTATCTTTTTGGCTTTAACAATCTCTTCCATTGAGCTGGTTAATTCTCCCACTTTGTCTTCAAGATCTGAAATTCTATTTTCTGCCTCATTTGTTCTGCTGATAAGACTCTCTGTTGAGTTTTGGGTTGTAGATAACTTGTCTTTTAGTTCCATTTTAAACTCTGCCTGAGACTGTTTTACCTGCTCTATGCCTATTTTTGTTTCTTGAACTGTTTTTCTCAACTCCTCCAAGTCCCTGTTGTGTTCCTGTTCAAAGTGATTGATGCGATTGATTAACTCCTCTTGGATTTCCTCTCTCATAGTATTAATCATGGTAATGATCATACTTTGAAAGTGGTTGTCTTGGGTCTGGCTTTCTTAGCTGTTTTCTGTGAATTTGTTCTGGTTGGAATCCATCATTAAGGGGTTAATTCTTTCAGTGGGAGATTGGTCTTCCTGGGTTTTGTTTCTCATGGATCTGCACTTTGACTTGGGCTTTTTGTCTTCTAGGGCTTTTCAGTTTCTGTGTGTTTTTGACTGATTTAGTTGGTATTACTACACTTGGGCAGTTATTACTAGTGCTTGCGTTGGGTTTGAGTATGTTTGTCTTTTGTTATTGTTATTTCCCAGTTGAGGCTATAAGGCTGTTAGTACATCAGTTAAGTCAGGTTAAGTAGACAGGGGGTGAATATTAGTATGGTAGTGCATTTTTACAATGTAGTATCATGGTGATATGTGAGAGTGAGTGGTGTACTCCTGGAGTTGTCTATGTTTTTGGGGTGGCTGTATGGAAAAGTTAATCTACAGTTATTAATATTAGAAAGGAACAGTAAGGTGAAAAAAAGGAAGTTTACTTATCTTTGGGCTGGATGTGAAGAATCTCTCCCATGTGATAGGATGATTGTAGAGGTTTTCAGATGTATGGCCTTTGACCCTTAGAACTTTGCTTGAGTTTCCTTTGGACTCTATTGAATTCTGAGTAGCAGTGTGTCTTCTGTAGAGCACGTTCCTGGGTCGGAGAGGCAGAGGGGCTGATGTTGATGGCAGAATTCTTCACCTGGGACCTGGGACTTGGCTTAGTGGCCCACCCAAGCTCCAGGGATGGAGGAACGTGAGCAAGTCCTGTCCAGTTAGGTGTACAGGCTGGCTGGAGGAAGAAAGGGGCTGGGTCCCGGGGCTGGCCCAGGCTAAACCTGGAGGCAGCCTGGGGGCCGCTGGGACGCGGGGTGACCTGGGGGGCTGGGCGAACTCACCTGGGGATGGCAGACTGGTGAGCGTGGTTGGACCGGGCGGCCAAGGTGGGCCAGGAGGGAGAAAAGAAGAAGAAGCTTCCTTTTGAAATGGAAGAAATTTGGTATAGAGAATCACAAGTGACCAAAATTAAATGACTGTGGACTGCGTAGACCTAAACAGGATATTGAAATTACTACCTCCCCCACCCTGCCATATAGTTATTTAAATATTTTCTACTGGAAGCTTACATCATTGTCTAATTACAGATACTCATTCTTTCTTTTTTATTGATAGTGATTCTTTTTTTTTAGGTTTTTATTTTATTTATTTATTTTTTCCACTCATACAAACTTGATCAGTACCCATTTCCCTCCCTCCCTCCACCCTTCCCTGAATCCCTTGCTTCCTCCCATCTTTTCCTTTCCTCCCCCCTCCCTTTTCTCCCATTGTCCCCCCCACAACCCTGGAGTATCCTTTAGTGTGCATGTCAAACTTCCCTCTGTGTCCTCCTCTCTGATGAGGTATAAGGACTCAGTAGCATTACCTAGAGCTCTTTTTTGTGTTCCCCTTTAGAATAGGAACACTATTGTAGCTGTTAATCCCTTGCCTCTAAGGATCCTAGTGCCTGTGATCCATGCTAAACTTTGAGGGGTCAATGATATGTTGGTCATTGCGTAGGTCATGCAAAGTCCTATTATGATTACTTTGGCCTTAACTTGTGTGGAGTATCTTGCATATCATTGTTCCTCCCCATCTTTAGGCTCTTACAATCTTACTTCCACCTCTTCCCTGAGCTTTAAGATGGGGAGAGATTTGGCCTACCTGGTTCCAGTCTCTGACGTTCTGAATTACAGTTTGTTGATTTTTTTTTTCAGTTTTGCTGCACCACCCTTAGCTGCATCCTGAGAGGTATTGGATGTCACCCCCTGACCAGAGATAAAAAGCTATTAAAATTGAGTCTTATTATAAGAATAGATTCAAAGGTAGATGGAATAAGAGTAGGAGACACGGTTGGGGGGATTAAGTCTCCCAATGGCAGGATGGCTACCTTCCGTCTGCCAGAATCTATGCCCTCCCTTTCTGGTGAGATCACACGCCATCAGACACAAGTGACCAGTAAGGAAAGTGCGAGCCCAACCAGATGTCTCATTACTTACTTTTAGTCCTTGATGGTGGCCTATTTTCTCTGCTATAGCATGATCCCCTTTCTCCTTGTTTCTGGCAGGGCCCTCCTTCTCCTTCCCTTCTGTCTATAATCTTTGAAATTACTGTAGGTGTTACAGAGATTTATCTTTAAGTATGTCACTAAGTGGGTTTGGTACTAGGATCCGCTTATTAGAGCTGAGTGTCTTTCAGGCCATCATGGTTCACCCCAGTAATTCCAAGTCCATACAGCTCAAAGTCAGAACTTCCAACTCAATCGTGCACACCCTTGTTCTGTGCTGGACCCTGTCCCTACTGGTAAATGTCTTTGTTCCTATGAATATAATTCATATTTGGGGGACAAGAAATGTTACTAGCATGAAAAACTATGTATATTGTGCTTTTGTGGAATTTCACAGTGTAACCACTGTATTATTTGTAGTCCTGTCAACCACCAGTGATGTCCTGTGCTTGGGGCTCATGACCTGGGCCAGTGGCTCCATGGTGCTTCTCCTGTTGGAGCACAAGCAGAGCGTCCGTCACCTTCATGGCTCCAGGTCCTCTAGGTCATCTCCTGAGACTAGGGCCACCCAAAGCATCCTCATTCTAGTAAGCAGCTTTTTGCTCTTTTATATAACCTCTGCCATCTTAACGATGTATGTGACTTTCCTTGATGAGGCTGTTCCATGGCTTGTCCATGTGAATATATTAATGACTGCATGCTTCCCAGCCTTTTGCTCCTTTTCTCTCATCAGACACTGCCATGCTGACTCCAGCCTCTCCTGTTCTTGCTCATGTTAGACAACAAATTGTCCTAAGAGAGTCAGAGCCTTTAAACTTATATGGCCTGCACTTTTGCATTTTCTGTTCAGAGTGATGTCTTGTTTTCAATATAACCCTTACACAACTGGCAAGAATTCACATAACATGTGCCTAACCATTTTTATGATATTATCTTCAATCCCTGCATTACCTAAAGCAGTATGAAAATATTATACATGTGCTCAATTCTTTCGATGGATAATATGACAGTATGAGAGAAAGAGGAAAATTGAAACTATATACATCATAGTTATTATGGTGTACTTCAAGAAAGGTGAGAATTTCAGTTTGAAGATTGAATTGAAAGATTCCCCTGTTTACTAAAAGAAATTAGCAGACAAGTCTCTTCCAAAGAGATGGTTAAAGTCTTCAAAGAAACAGCTGATTCCTTAGAGTCATCCCCCAATATGAACAAACCAATCAGATATAAAACAGATCTAAAGCCCCAATCAGATTTAAAGAAACAAAAACTAATTTATAAGGAATAAATACTTTTTTAGGCCTGCCTAACTTTAAAAGTATACCTGATCCTGCTAGCCTCTTGTAACTCACAGAGTATTTCTCTTTTGCCCACTATCAATAAATCTGGCTTCAACCTCTTCACTTGTTTTGGCCTCAATCTTTGATTCTGGGACACAAGAACCTGGGAATAAATAAATTATCATGAGGCATCATAAAGGGAATTCTTTAGCTACTTCAGAAATAAAAGTGAATGAATCCTTTAGTATATTGGATATTATTGTTTGAAAATCAAGTGTCTTCTATAGATACATGTATTATTTTTGGATATTCTGGCAAAGTAAGAGTTGCATGATACCTGGAAGTAAGATAGCACTGGTATTAGGTTGGTGGGGGAAAAAAAGGGAAAGGGACTCTAGGTAATATATGAGATTGACATGGAAGTCCATTATAAACTTACCAGAACACAAGCAAAACCATCTCAAGAAGTCAAATCAAAGTCCAAATATTCTGTTTGTTTATTTATTTATTTATTTGACCAAGAAAAGATAAAAACAGCTGATGCTTCCTGCAGTGCAGAGAGAAGAACATAAAATGGCCCTAGAATAAGTGATTCCAACAGCTTGTGATACCTTCCTACCTTTCTTCTTTATCCACCATCAAAATGTACCTTTGTATTAGTACATCCTTGATTTGCCAAATTTATTATCAAATCAGCCACCTCTCCAGCCCCAGTTTTAATGTTCATATAACAGTATTTAGACAAAGTTTAAATTAAAAAGATTTAAAAGTAAATCTAATTTTAATTTTGATTTTTAGGTGTGTGTGTGTGTGTGTGTGTGTGTGTGTGTGTGTGTGTACATGAGTGTGTATGTATGTGTCAGTGTGGAGACACAAGGGTGAGTTCAGGAATCATCCTTAACTGTTTTACCACTTTTGAGTTTGCAGTGGGATTCCCTGGTCTCTTCCTTCCAGGGCCAGAAGTGCAGGCCACTTGCTATTTCTGCCCACCATTTTGACGTGTAATGTGGGGATGCAAACTCAACTCTTTGTGCTTAACAAGAGATGGCCTAAGCCATCTCTCCACACCCTTGTTTATTTCCTTAAGATTTTATTTTTCTCATGTATTCTGATAAACTTAACCGGAAACATAAAGTTCTCTTCTGAATCATAAAAATCTTTGTTCCTTAATCCAATTCATGAAAATATGTCCAAGATCAGTATCTTAAGAACCTCCTTGTTTTAGGGCTGAGGAGATACATGAATGTGTAAATCACATGCTTTGCACACCAAAGGGTCTGAATTCAAAACACAGAGGCCAGCGGTAGTGTTATGTTGGGCACTTATTGTCTGGTACTTATTGTCTGACACTTGTTGGACATATTGTTGAGCTAAACTGATAAGTTTCAGAATGAATGAGAAGCCCATTTTAAAAATAACATAGAAACAAATTAAGGAAGACACTCTTGATGTCACTGGCTGGTGTCTATGTACACTTATGTGCATGCAACACACATGCAAAACCACATATACACACTCATAACACATACAGTAAGGAATAAAGCTTAGCTTTATGTCCATATATTGAATGTTCACCTTAGAAATCTGAATAATTTTTAGTTATATTACATATACCAACTTTGAGCTTTTGAGAAAAAAAAATTTGTGTGTGTGAATGCAAGAGGACACTTGATTGTGTGGCTGTGCTGCAGTAGCCCACCTGATTCCCAGATTTTCTGTATGTGTTTTTGTCTTTTTTTCATTATTGCTTTGCCCCAACAAAGCAATACTTCCTGGACTATGCTAATAGTGATGTCTTTTTTTTTAACCTTTCCTATGAAAAATACATATTCACACTTAAGTCCTTCCTCATATTTCTCTTTCACACCCATTTACTGGTTCTGTTACCGTTTTTTTTTTTAACATAATCCAATGAGACAGAGCAACATAACAAATACATTTGCCAGCTTACTGAAAGAGAGCTGAGTTCAGAATGTCACAAAATAAGATACTCATCCCCACACATTATTTTTGTAAAAGGCTTTTGTCTCTTGATGGTCTTAAGCAAACTTGTTGTATGGACTTCCAAGAAGACTTTTTTTTTTTTTTTTACAGATTTTTCCTTGATTTTCTGTGAGTATGAGGGTTATAGAATGGGAGACAATGGAGGAAAGGGAGGAGGGAGGAAGAAGAAGGGATTACCTATTGAACTTGTATTATTAGGCAAAATGTAATAAAAATAAATAAAAATTATTAAAAAATAGTTTTAAATGCAGTAATCTTTAGACCTGAAAATAAATATCAATTCCTTCTAATAAATTATTTCAATATTGTGAGAAAAAATTGGAATAAGATAAATCTACCAAACACAAAACTGGCAATAGTGAAAATTCATGGTATTATGAAGAGTTGACCATGATACAAACTAATTGCTATTGCTTAGCTATTGCTGCCAGGGAGTGAAAATTGTTGTGGTCATTTTGCAAAACTTCTTGTAATTATCTAGAGAATGGCACATTATAATGCCCAACAATTTTTAAAAGTTTATACCTACAAAATGCCTGCCTGGTTACACTGGACACATTTACGAGGAATTTCAGAGTACACTTGATCATAATTCCAAATAGGAAGCACACCAGCAACTGTACACTGTCTTATATTCATGCAGTGAAGGTATTTTTTGTTTTATTTTATTTGCGTGTGTGTGTGTGTGTGTGCACGCGTGCACACGCATGTGCCGGTGCATGTTTCACTGAATTTCATATGCATTGTCTGCAGTAGCATGAGCCTGGGCAGTTGCTGGAATATGTAAGATATATTAGTGTGTATACTTTCAGTGGAGTTCATGAAATTGAACAGTTTCAACTATACAAATTAGATGAATGGGTCTATTTAGAAAATACTTACTTTATGGAAACACTAAAGATGTGTTTGTTATTCATGCCCACCTCAGGTTCTCAGGTTGACCCAGAGTCAGACAAAGTTATGTAACCGTATCTGCTTTCAGGAGATTGATTTTTGTACCTCCTGCGACATCCTGTGTACTCCAAGGACTCACAGAAAAGTCTTCCTCTCAATTCTTTATAATTTCTTCTTTGAATTTGCTCATGTAACTATGACTTGATCTGGCTGATAGGTAATTAGGGCAAAAGTATTTAAAAGTTTCTCTCAATTCCCCATATAGATGTCATATATCTGGAGTTGAGTTGAAAATCACCAGTCTGGTGGGAAAAGGGAAACAGGGAATAATTGACCTATAATTTAGCGCCTAATCACAGAACAGGCTCAGCTTGTCTCGGTGACATTCAGCATCTGTGCTATCACAAAGCACACAGGTAAAAATCATTTTCTTTCGTATTGAGGCTTAGGTGATTATCAGTTTGAGGCATAGGTGGGTCTACATGATAAGTGAACCTATTTAAGTGGAAGTGAGGTCTTGAAAAAGGCTTCGCATGAAGTAAGGACTATATTCCTGGTAGGTGCAGAGTAGACTGAGCCTACCTCACACCAACCCAGGAAAACCTGATAAACCTCTGCCTGAGATTCCTCTTGACACCATTCTTCCTCAGGATGAGTTCCTTTTTTTCTTTATCCTTATCTTTTTCTCAGGTCTTCTCTTGATTAAAAGACAATAATCTTAAAATCATATACATAAAAGTGTTTATTCACATACTTTCTATTTTCCATCATATGGCCTAAAAATACATCAAAGAGACCAGCTCTTAAAAAATTGAGTAGGAAAATGTGTGTTCCCAAGAACATGGATTACAAGTAATATGAGTCTTTAATTTCCTTTTTCTTTAAAACATGGTCTCACTGCATATTCTGTTCTGATTTTCAAACTCATGGTCAATTTTGCTTATGTAGGAGGGTGTGTGTGTGTGTGTGTGTGTGTGTGTGTGTGTGTGTGTGTGTACACATGTGTGTGTCTGTGGAGTCTCAAGCCTAACTTTGGGAATCATCCCGGATTGCTCTATTTCCTTATTATTTTGCTCTGGGTTTTCTCAGGCTCCATTTTTCAAAGCCAGAAAAAAATGTCTTATGTGATGTCATAGTTTGAAATATGAGTTGTCCTCCATGGGCTCATGTGTTTGAATCGTTAGTTGTTTGGTAACGTCATGGCACCTTTAGGAGGTGGAGCCTTGCTAGAGGAAGGCAATCATAGGGATGGGATTTGACACTGGTTAGCCCTGTCCAGCTTCAGTTTGTATGTTCTTGTAGTTTGCAGTTTTGCAGCTCTCAGCCTCAATGATGTCTGCAGTGATTTAGGCCTCCTCCAGCTTTTGCCAGCCTTACTTTTCCCATTATAATGGACTGTATCTCTACTCTGGAACTGTAAGCTAAATAAATCTTCCTTTCTCCTTTAAGTTGCTTGATTTTGAGTAGTATCTCACAGCAAAAGAGAAGAATAACAGGTATACATGGAAGTACTGCTAGGAAATAAATGACTGTAATCTGAACACTTAGAAGGCTAGATATTTTTTGAGGGACAAATTATGTAGGAAGACTACATTTTAACTACAGAATTGAGTAATATAAATTTTATGCTCTTTTCTGTATTTGAGATTTCTTAAAAGTGAAATTGTTTCTCAGAGCACACTGTAAAAAATTGGGTAAGGATGGCAAGATTGTAAGAACCTAAAGATGGGGAGGACCAATGATATGCAACATACTCCACACAAGTTGGAGCTGCAGAAGCAAGGATTGGACTTTGCCTGACCTGCACAATGGCTGACATGTTAAAGTCTAGCATGGATCACAGGGTAGAAGGTTCCAGGCACTAAGATCCTTAGAGACAAGGGGTTAAATTGTCATAATAGAGTTCCCATGCTAACAGCGAGCCCAAGAAGGGGCTATGTCACTGAGCCCTGAACCCTCACTAGGGTGGAGGACTCAGAGGGAGGTTTAGCATTCACATAAAGGGTTTCTCCAGGAGATGGAAGGGAGAAAGGGGGAGGCACGGAGAGAAGGGGAGGGAGGGATGGAAGTGAAAGGATGGGAAAGTGGTGAGAGTGCAATGGGGGACGACTGGACAAAGGAGGGGGAAGAGAGAGATGGGAGTACCTATTGAGCTTGTATGATTAGGAGAAAAATAAAATGTGGAAAAAACAATAAGGAATCTACCATTAGAGCTTTATATTTCTTTCTATATTAAAGTTTTTTTTTATTTTTGTATGTGTATGTTCATATGAGAATTTGTATGTGTGAGGTTCTACTTTTTTTAAGCAATAGTTTCTCAATTAACCTGGAGTTCACTTTTTGTGATGTCTAAAAGAGAAGAGTCCAAGTTATTTGGTCTTTTTTCTTCTTTGTGAACTGTGCTCTGGATAAGGTGGTCAAGCTCTTGAATTAGACTGGAGTTCTCGTATAGAATCAAAAAACTTTGAATACATATAGGAAAAAATGAATACTACCTAAGGTTGATCTATGGTATCCATACTGCAATCAAAAGATTACTCGTACAATTTCAATTCCTACCACTGTCTTTTTACTACTTATATTTCAGATGTATAAAAAAATCCGAGTCCTTAAATGAAATGAGCTCTTCGATTGGACAATTTAAATACTTCACAAGTGTTAAGTAATACTATGATCTCTAACAAGTGACTCTAAACAAGTCATATTTTATTCTTTTAACTATTTCTTACAACACAATCTAAATCAATCACTAGAATTATGCGTGTTTGCATACTTATCACTCAAGTGATAGACCATGTACAGCATTTACTTTAGAATCTATGCTTCATATGCTGACTTGCTTCCATCAGATTTGTTGAAGTCATAAAGGGATGTGATGTTACTCGATTTAAAGGAAGCATCAATAAAAAATGTAATGATCACAAGTTTTTGCTAACATTTTAATGTTTCTGAAGAACTTCATACATACTTAAATCTTCTGAGAGACACTGAATATTTTCATGCCACTTCTCAGCAAAGATCTTATCTGGAAGTTTTCTCCTATTTCCATGAGCTCTTTCAAAGCATGATTTGTTAACATGGTCTTTCCTGATCTTTAGGGTTCAATAATGAGTACAGAATTATTTTCTTCATGGACAGCTGTTCTTGTACTTGTGTTCCAAATAAATTGCTAAGTAAACTTGGATGTCAAAATCTTTCACATAAAATTCTCTGTATTGAGACACACACTGCATGTATTGAGCTGTTACATTTGTTTTACCATTGTTCATTTCAGTAAATCCAGTCCTCCTGCAGGAAACCCTCCAAGTGCCAACCCAAAAGCCCAGAGCTGCAGGGGCACACAGGGCTTCATATCAATCTGCAATTTGATGAATTGTAGTTTTGTTTCTGATTTTAATGCAGATGAGACACGGGTTTTTTTAATCATATTTTTTACCTAGCTCAATGAGTAGGTATCCTCACCCTCTTCTTCTCTTCCCCTCCTTCGTCCCTTCCCACTTTCTCCCCCTATCTTACCCTCTGTCTCCTTATTCCTCCCTCTCCCCCCCTTTCCTCCTTCCCTCTGCTCTCTTGGTGTTTCCCACCTGCTTTCTCCCACCCTTCATCCCATCAGTTTATATAGGCCCAGAAAGTTCCCTCTGGGTCATCTACACTAGTGATGCTTCAGGACTCTGTGGCGTAACTTGGGGCCCTTTCTTGAGCTGCCCATTAATATAGGAACTCTGTTATATCTGTCTACCCCCTTGCCTCTAAGGATCTTACTGTCTGAAGTCATCTCTTCTGAGATCCGCACTAGAGTTTGAGGGCTTGTTGACATGTCAGCTATTGTGCAGGTCAGGTAAGGTTAAATCACATTGCTGTAAGTTCCTGGCTGTCACAGCCTAGTCTTAAATGGAGTATCTTGTCCAGCGTGAACCTCCCTATCTTTAGGCTCTTACAGTCTTGCCACCCCCTGTTCCACAAGATTCTCTGAACTTTAGAATGAGGGAGAGATTTGGCTGATATGGTTCTGGGTGAATATTGTAGGATCATTGGTGTTCTGAATTATGATCGGTTGTTTTCAGTCTTGGAGTTCTTGCACTGTTCTGGCTGCATCCTGTTTGGTTTTGTTGAGGCCTTCTCCTCACCGAAGATAAAAATGTTGTTTAAAAAATAGAAATGTTGTTTAATATAAGAAAAGGCTTAAAAGTAGAGGAAAGAATAGGAGCAGGACACAATAGCGAGTGGGGTCAAACTTCGGGTTGCCAGCTGGCTACTATCTAACTCCCAGCCCTTGTCCTCTCTATGACTGGGGTGATATGCCCAGCACTTCAAACCCATCCAATCCCAAGTGAACAAGAACACAAATGAGGCTGATCTGGAGACACAGTATTTAATGTCTTGATCTTGAACAATCTTTGTATGCTTTTAGAATATTTTTAAAATCATTGCTAAACAAATGTTGCCATTTATTCATATCAAATATAAGATATTGACATCTTTATTGTTAAAAACAAGATTATAAGAATAACCTTTTCTTGTATAACTAGGTAAAAATAAAATGGAAAAATAGAATAATCTTTCCTTAAAAGTGTGATTGTGAAGTAATTACAGCAATGACTAGCATATAAAACTTATGAAAAAACTTTGAGATCAATGGACAGACGGTTTTTTAAAAAAAGCGTTAATGCAGGATGGTGGAGGAGGGAAGAAAAAGAAATGGAAGATGCTTTCTTCAATGGCATATTCACTAATGTAAGATTCATGCTCCAGCAAATGCTCAGGCACATGCCATCAAAGGTAACCCAGGTGAAACTCAGTGGGCCACACATGGAAGAAGACATGAAAACCAGGGGAAGACTGGTAGGGAAGGGCTGTACTGAAAAAAGGAAGGGAGAATGTGAGTATGAAAATATCAAATCCACTATATTCATGTGTGAAACTCTAAAAGAATAAAAATGAAAGAAAATAAAACTGAAAACATTGAAGTGTTTAGCTATTAAACTTCACTCAATGTGTATAAGAACCACTGATATCAACATAAAATCTTCACTAATCAGCAAACTTTGAAGCAATATTTATCTTGAAAAGGACATAAAGCCAATGAAGACAGGATTATTCAAGCTAATTCAATGAACGTAAGCTATATTTTAAATTTTATCTCCAAATCTGCTGATTTCAGTAAATCTATCTTTTTTCCTTAGACACAGGATAATGACTCCTGAGAATTTGGCAACAGGGATTGTCTTCTTCTCCCAGACAGCTTTGGGAATCCTAGTCAATGGGTCACTTTTGCTTCATTATTTCTTTTCAATATTTACTGGAAAGGGTTTGATGCCTAAAGACCTGATCATAAACCACTTGACCTTCGCCAACTCCTTGGCTATTATCTCAAGAGGGATTCCTCAGACAATGGCAGAGTTTGGGTTGAAATACTTCCTAAATGATCTTGTGTGTAAACTTGTTGTTTATATTTATCGAGTAGCCCGGGGCATTTCCCTGTGTACCACCTGCATCCTGAGTTGCTTCCAAGCAATCACTATCAGTCCCAGCAGCTCCAGATGGATAAAGCTTAAACACAGAGCAACTAAGTACATTGATCTGTCCTGTTCACTCAGCTGGTTGGTGCATCTGCTTCTGAACATCATGATTCCCTTGAGAGTGACTGACTCTACTCATAGCAGAAATGTCACTAAGAGATTCAATTTCGGATATTGTGGTGGGTTTGTTTCTGGCACCATTGCAACTCCACTGTATATGTTCATGCTATGTTTTATTGATGTTCTATGTTTGGGTCTCATGACCTGGGCAAGTGGCTCCATGGTGAGCATCCTCCACAGGCACAAGAAGCAGATCCAATACCTTCACAGTGCCTACCAATTTCCCAGAACTTCTCCTGAGACCAGAGCCACCAAAGCCATCTTGATCTTGGTGTGTACCTTTGCCACTTTTTACTCAATGTCATCCATCCTGGTACTCTATACAGCATTTTTTGATAATCCAAAACTTTGGCTAATAAACACATTCATATTTCTAGAAACATGTTTTCCTACTTTAAGCCCCTTTGTACTCATCAATAATAACAACTTTGTCTCCTGGCTCTATTTCCCTTGCTGGGGAAAGAAATAATTTTCTTTGAAGTTGTCAAAATTTCTGGTAGTCCATACATATTCTTTAATTTATATGTTGCTCTGACTATTGTGGAAGGCTAAACTTCAGTGTGGACTAGATACTGTTGTGTAACAGCAACATCATATATTGACAGACTTGGTCATTCCATCTCTCACAAAGGTTGAAATATATTGCATGATACTAAGGTGTTCCTTTGTCCTCATTTTTATTTTATTATTACTAGTTTTTTTGGTGTGTGCATGAAAGTGCTTGTGTGTTTGTGTGAACTTGAGTGTATGTACCTGTAGATGCCCAAAGGTGATATCGGGAATCATCAGGGATTGCTATACCTCCTTATTGTTTTGCTCTGGTGTTTCCCAGGCTATGTCCTCCAGGGACATATGTGTAGGCTGTCACCACTTCTGCAAGATGGTTTGATGAGGAATTTGGGATCTGAACTCAGGTCTTTCTGCTTGGCAGGTAAAAACTTTAACCCTTGAGCTATTTTTGCAGCCTAGAAGTTGATAAATCTAAGAAGCAGATCCCCTGCCCAAATCACAATCATGAGCGCAGGAGACATACTGAAAAATAGAACTTTGCATTGTCTAGTATCTAGTATTAGTATCTAGAGGAGGAGCCTGAGCTGCTTCATAGCTTCTGAGGATAAATTTCACAAGTGAGACCAAGAGGAGCTCATGGAAGTAGAGAACAGAGAAGATTAGAAAGGAAAGCTTTAATAAGTGATGTCAAAAATGGAGTACATTAAACCAAAGAAACGCCATCAGCCTGGATATTCTTCAACTACATGGCAAAGCCAATGATTTCACTCCCAAGCTCCTGTGTACGGCTCATCTTCTCTTGAACCTTGAGAGCATAATTCACTAGACAAAATCTTAATTCCAGTTTCATGACCTCCCCTTTCCATTTCGCCATCCTGATTGTCAGTGTTTTGCTCATCACTTGGCACTCGTGTGCCAATGACAGAACAAGTTCCCCTGGTGTTTATGCCTCATCTGATTCCATTTTTCTCCTCAGGACAAATTTCAGTTTCTCAAAAACTTCTGTATGTGTTCAGTGAGAAGTTGGTCTATGTGCCTACAGAATGTCACTAATGTTTGACATTGTTTTTTTGGAAGGGGAATGTGAACAAATGTCTATTTAATTCCAGATAAGGCACCAATGACATAACAAAGAAAGACTTCTACCCAAAGTAGTTTGGTGAATCAGTGAATTTATTGGGGTTTACTTATAGGAACATGGATGACTGTTAACTGAAGGGGCATGGATGATTCAAAGGCAGCTGTATTCCCAAAAAGCCCACCTCAATTATGACCACTTGAGATGAAACACATTTGAGAGTTTTAAAATATCTAATTTGTTTTACTCTGGTCAATTATATTCTGTGTTCTAATTGTATAATTTGGCCTTGCAGTATGGCTTGGAAGTTTATGATGTTCCAGTTTGGATCTTGCACTGAAATATTTGTTTGTATTACTGCAAGAATAGTGGTGTTGGGATCATTGACAAGCTGTGATCAATGCCTATAAGGAGACAATTTGGTGCAATGATGTTAATATCTTTAAACATTTTTTATTCCTTTGAATTTTTATGTATGAAAACAATTAATTTATGTAATTTCACTCCCTATTACCCAATCATACCTGCTTCCTGTCCCACTTTATACTTTCTCCTTTCTAGCCTGTTTCCCTACTACTTTCACATCTTTTTCTGTAGGCCACTGTGGAGTTCTCCATCCACAACGTGGCATCTCTCCACCCTCTCACACACTTACGCACAAATTATAACATGGCTCCAGGCCATGGGAACGAAGATAGGTAAGCCCGGCTGCCCACACCTCCGCCTCAACTCTCCAGAGACTCGGCCACAGGCGAGGATTTTGTCAGAGCAAATCTCGTTTATTGGGGGTAACAAAACAGCTTATATAGATAAAGGACCACAGGGCGTGAAATGGGCAGCCAATTGTGTCAAAGGTCAATACAACATCCCGCCTGACCTCTAGGGTCAGTATAGAAGGCAGGTCAATTCCTGAAAGCCAATTAGGGCTCTGTAATGTGATCAGGGTTATGCCCAGGACACTAGCTCTCAGCGCCATCTTTAGTCCCATGTGCATAGCTATGCCCTGGGGTAATTCCTGGGTGAGCCCAACATCTCCCCTTTTTTGTTTTAGTACAGACTATATTTTATAATTAACTATATGTATATCCAATGTTCCATCAGTCTCAGTGTGAGCTTTTGCTGTTGTCCTGTCTTGGTTGGTCTTCTCAGTCAGGCAGGTTGGCATCAGTACCAGGCATGGAAGCAGGTAGCCTGAGGAAGTTGCATGTGGCTCACACAGACAGTACAGGCCTGCCTGGTCCATTTTTAGACCAAGGCCTCACAAGCCTCCAAGCTTGAATCATGTCTCGGGGGGGGGGGCATGGCATGGATGTTCAAGGGCCATAAACGTCTGTAGCATGGTCTTGTTGATGGAGTGCTGTTGAGAGATGTGCTGAGGAAACACTTAAGCAATATAGTTACTAAAAGAAAAAAATTTTTTCTAGATGTTAGGTCAAACCCAAATTGACTCCACCTTGGGTTAGGCAAGGTATCAATCAGGCCACCTTGAGTTAGGTCAGGCCTATAAGGATTAGGTTAACATCTTCCTAGAGCATACCGTGGATAGTTTTTTGACAGAAGGTTTGGTGGATAGGCTTCTCAAGTATCTTTGGAATCTCAATTTAAGTTGTCCTTTTTGAAAATTTAAAACGTTAATGGTAAATAATGCCAACCCTAGCTATTGGTGTGGGCTTACTCCCCCTTTTTGCTTTCGTAATTGAACCTTTAGTTTAGTTGGGAATGGGCTCATCTAGCAGAGGGGGATGTCTTTTTGGAATTCTAAAGACCTTCAAAGATCTTGAGAGACCCATCCCAGCATTGCTGTTCTAAACCTGCCTACTTTACCCCTTAACCCATTTGAGGACCCAGGCTGCTCAAGGAATGAGGGGTGATGACCGTTCTTTGACTACTTCCTACTGAGAATTGATGATGAAAGTAAAAACAGCCTGATGTCATCATCTAATAAGTGCTGGGATAGTCTAAAGGTCTTTGACAGATGGCTTTATTACTTTAAGGTCCCTATAAAAGATACAAAACACAGATTAAACTTTTAAGATCTACACAAGGATTAAACCATTGTAACTGGGAAGGCACATGGGATAAACCAAATAAGCACAGTAATCTTACTGTGGGTACAGACAAGAGTTAGTAAAGAAAACCTGTTACCTCACCTGGAATAGTCACTGACTTTGTCTGATGAAAAAACCAAGAACTAATCTACTTACTGAAAACCTTTTTTTTTCCTCTGGCAGCTGTGAATATCTATGATCACATTTTAGAAACTGTTTAAAACAATGTGAACTGCCTATCTTGTTTCATTAAATGAAGGAATGTCTAAAAGCAACATCATTAAGCATATAAGGAATCTCAGTAGTTACTTTGTGAGTGACTGTTGAACTTGTCATTTTCTTGATCATTAACATTTTAGTAAAATCAAAGTTTGACAAAAGCCTAGGAAGGAAGTTGAGCACTGGAATTTTGTGCTCCCTAGTCTAGAAACAAAGAGGCTTCCCATTTGCATGTTAAACCCAAGGTTCTCATGAGATGCTCAACCTGGCATTTTGGGCCTTCTTTCGCAGGATATCAGTAGCAAGCTTCTTTTTCCCATCGGAAGGAAGCTAAGAGCTTCAGGTCATATTGTTGGTCCCCACCAGAGGGCTCAACCCCTGGGCCCTGGGGTTCAAGGGGCAATCGTCCTCTAGAGGAGATTCCCATAGTTGGGACATAGACCACATGAAAGCTTCCTATGCTTGCAACTGTCTCAAAGCTTCCAGTCTGGTCATAATCAAAGCATTGTTTTATCTTTCCCCTGTCGGAAGGGGTCCTGGATTGATCTGCTTGGGCATGCCTGTTGGTTTTCTACCTATCTCCTTAGGCAAATGTCAAGTTTTGATTTCTTTGTTTTGTGGTACTTTTTCCTTTTTCTTTCCTTTGTCCACATTAAGTCCTAGATCACGTCTTATTTTAAAGTTCTTAAAATGGTCAAAAAATAAGTTTTAAAGGGGTTATCTGCATCTGTCCCATTTCATCTGTCAGTGGAGCCATAGAGAACAAAAAGAAAGGACAAATAGAAACAAAGGATTTTACCTCCAAGGTAGAAGTGAAAGCTTCCTAATGGTCAACCACTTAATCGGAGTACTCCAACCTCTCCCCTGCAGATGAGGATGCTATCTTCCAGATGGTGGCCTATTTCTCTTTAATAGATGAGGACCCTGTCTTCCAGATGGGAGTTTGGCTGATATGGAAGCTAGATGAAATTCCTGTTCCACCTTAGTTTCTCCCGGACATTTTTGTTGTGAGACATAGTTTTTCCTGAGCTACTAGCTCGTACTTTTGGTACAGATCTTTATAGTCTCTTAACTTTTTGTCATTTGTTTGCCATTGTTTGTCTAGTTGGATGGTATTATAACTTAAAGATTTTACTGGGCTCCTCTCTTGTCTAAGATGTATACAAGGCATGTCCGAAAATATACTACAAGTTGGCTCTCTTTCAGGTTGGTAGGACTAAGTACTCACATTTTTTTAATTAGTCCCTGGACACAGGAAGGGGAAATCTCTCCTTTGGCTTTAGTTTAGTGGACCTGAACTTGGGGAAAGGACACACGGCTCAGCAGAGTTTTGGCAAGCACTATATAAACCCAGCGACTTGATTCTAATCTGAACCCACTTTAGACTGTATGTTATCACCATAGAAATGCAGAACTGGCCCAATCGAATCCCATGGGACTACAAACTCACAGGTTTCCCACCTCAGGCCAACATTCACTCACACATTCACACAGAGGTTAAAACATTCCTCCAAATTTTAAAGGTGCCCTTTTCCTCCCCCTCCAGGAGAAGCCTGCTCACTTTTACTGTGAGATCCAGGATTTGGACGGGACCTCATCTTTTCCTGCTGGTCTGACCCTGAGCAGAGCCCACTTCCCTGGGAGCAGGGAGGGCCTTGGCCTCAGACTTTCCCAGTTTTCATTAGTGACCCCACGGATAAGCTTCCTGCTGTCCTTGAGAAGTTGGGATTGTATTATTTATTATTTATTCAATTGTGCATATATGCATGTGTGCACACATGTGTGTATGTATGTGTGTGTATATAGAACCACAGACGAATTCAGAAACCATCATAGACGCTTCCACCTCCTCCTTGTTTATTCCCCCCCTACCAGGAGCAGAAACGCAGGCCACCCCCATTTCCACCTGGTGTCTATACGTGGGGTCTAGGATCTGAACTTGGGACCTTCTGCCTGCAAGACAAAGGCTTAACCCCTGAGCCACCTCTCCAGCCCCAAGAAGTTGGGATTTTATGAGTAATCAAATTCCCACATAATCAAAACAGACAATTGAAATACATTTGAATGCATGAACCTTAATTCTTAATCTCTAATTTGTGAGGCTCAATGTCTTTCCTTTTATAGCATGAAAGAAGCATAATGTACAACATTTTATTCTAATCACCATCTCTAATTTTTAATCTTTTTATAAACCTAACACTCCATAAACCTTTACAGCATACTTTAACATCCTTTTAAACAACAAACTCATAAACCTCCTGTACACATTTTAATTTTTAAGTAAGTTTTTTTACCCTATAAACCTTTTAAACCTTTTGTACATTTGAGTACCACACATATATTTTTTTTCATATTTTCTTTAT
The DNA here is from genome assembly GCA_023101885.1 of Typhlomys cinereus. Classification (NCBI taxonomy): domain Eukaryota; kingdom Metazoa; phylum Chordata; class Mammalia; order Rodentia; family Platacanthomyidae; genus Typhlomys; species Typhlomys cinereus. The sequence continues at coordinate 3,546,414 of JALPQD010000118.1, forward strand.
CCTACCTGATGCTTTTCCTGTTGCTTTTACATTAGATATCCTGTTAAGAAAAGTCTTTTAAAAGGGGCCTTAACAATAGACCTCATCTTAAAAATCATTATATATATTTAGATTAAGTTTGCAAGATTGTAGCATAACACAGAAGTACACCTGGAATTAGGAACCAGATTTGTCCCCAAGGAAGGGAGCTCATACATACCACAAGAATGAAAATATTCCAATGAATTTCTCAGAAATCAGTTTTCTTTCTGGCTGCTAGATGTATTAACATTACACATGGGAAAACAAACTTTTAAAGGAATTACAAAAGTGATGTTATCAGATCCTAGATAAAAACACCACCTTTTGTGAAGCTTCATAAAAATCAAGATAAAAACAAGATATTTTATTCAGTACTACTCAGGCCTTTTGATGTAATCAAAAAGATTCATTTTTAAGTGTGCACGTGCATTTAAATTGGGCATGCCAAATAATGAACAGAGTCAAAAACCAAAATGCGATTATAAGCATGCAATAAACTTTGAAGTAGCCACAGCTGTTATTTTGAAACATAAAACACATATTTTATAGGAAATTCAGATAACCAAGCAAGTCAGAACCTTTTTAAGTAACTCTTTATCATCACAGGCAACATACAAAGAACAATCAGTTTTTTTCTTTTTTTTGGTCCCCCCAGTGGATGAGGGGCAAAGTCTTTTTTAAATCAAGCTTTAGATAAACACGTACAAACAGAAGAAGTCCCCACCTGCCTGCACAGGGAACTAAGGAATTTGGACATAGTCTTCCTCAGCCCCCTTTGAGTTCCCCGCTCTAGCCTGCCAGGGGCCATGTCTGCACACGGATTCGGAATAGGTTTTTGTGAAGGCGTATGGGGGGGGTCTTCCTCTAAACCGTCCCCACCCTCTTCTCCTTGATGAAGGGAACCAAGGGTGCCAGGCATTCTTTCTCACAACAGCCACTTCCCTGCATTGGTCTGTTTGCAGAGCCTCCCTCCCCAGCTGCCTCCCCTGCTAGGTGGAACCAGCAGCTTGCCCTGGCTCTCACAAGCGGGTAGCTCATCTCTCTTGCTAAATCAGTTAGCTGAGTCATGCCGGCAGCTCTGCACAGAGCTTGGGAGGCTTCAGAAGGGGAAGAGAGCGTAGCTCATCCCTCTCACCAGGTCAAGCTGCAGCTGGGCATGGCACTCGCAAGCATTTTGCTCTGTGCAAGGCCTCTCCGTGTGCTGCCTCTCCACACACCTCAGAGACAGCTCTGTGCACCATTCCCAGTGCATGCACAGTTCTGGGGTACCATCCATTGTGGAGTTCTCCAAATGCCAGGCATGCCCACCATCCCCATGGCTTCCTGCATGCTGCCCTGGCTCGGTGAATCTTCCCCAACTCTCTTGCGCACACCGGGCACCGTGCTGGGGCACTGCCCAGTGGGAATTCCTCCAAGCTGCGGGCACACTGATCATAACCGTGGTTTTCCCTGCCCTGCCATGACTCCATGGCAGAGTGCCCGGGCCAGCTTGTTTTTGGCTCCAGCTGCCCTGAAGCCACCCCGTGAGTCGGAGGTGGCTCTGGATCCTCTTTCCCCTCTGTCTGCTCTGCCTCCACCTTCGGCTCTGGTGAGGGCTGGATTAGGTCGGGAAGGCTATCTTAAGTGCAGATAAAATCCCAAGGAGGAGATATTTTAAATTCCCGCTCTCTGGCTAGGTTCTCTATCTTATTCCACGTGTCCCATGAATATGTATTGGAAGATTGGGCCCACGGTGCCAACTCAAGGGCCAATTCCCACACCTTGGTAATGCAGGGATCTGGGATTTCAAAACCATGGCTTCTTAATACAGATCTCACTGCTGTTGGCACTGGGTCAAGCTTGCAAGTCGAGTTACTCCTACTAAGGGTCAAAACTTACCGTCGAGGACTGATTTGCTTTGTCCGATCTAGGAAATTCCTCACACAGGGGCACCAGATTGTGGAGTTCTCCACCAACGACATGGCGTCTCTCCACCCACTCACACACTCACACACTATAACATGTCTCCAGGCCATGGGAATGAAGATAAGTAAGCCCAGCTGCCCACACCTCCACCTCAACTCCCAGAGACTCGGCCACAGGCGGGGAGTTTGTTAGAGCAAATCTCATTTATTGGGGGTAACAAAACAGCTTATAAAGACAAAAGACCACAGGGCATGAAATGGGCAGCTAATTGTGTCAAAAGTCAACACAACATCCAGGCCCTAGAGGTCAGGCTGGATGTATCTCAGTACAGAAGGCAGGTCAATTCCTGAAAGCCAATTAGGGCTCTCTGTAATGTGATCAGGATTATGCTCAGGACACTAGCTCTCAGCACCATCTTTAGTCCCATGTGCTCCGCTATGCCCTGGGGTAATTCCTGGGCAGGCCCAACAGGCCACTGGGTTTCATCTGGGATAGCTACACTGGCAATTACCTGAGTACCTACTAGGGTTTGAAAGACCTATTAGTAGGTAAATTGTTGAGCAGAGAAATGTTCCCTTCTGTCTGGCAATAACCTTCAATTGTCTCTCAGGGAGGTATAGTGTTTCTGGGATCTTACCCCTCCCATGGTAAAATGTTGATAGGCCAACTATTGTGCATGTCTAGTGCATGTCTGGTGGAATTGGGGATTGTTATAGTGAGCTCTTGGACTCAGCAGCACTGTATGACCAAAGAATACTGTCTTATAGTACCATACCCCTTCTCAGGCTCTTAATATTCTCACTGCTTCCTTTCCCACGAGCATTGAAATAGAGGGATGGTTTCAATGTCCTGTCTAGGGCTAATCAGTTCACACTCATTCATTCTCTGCACTTTAAATGCCCCAGTTTTAGGAAATGTGCAGCGAATTCCTCAGTATGACATATGTGACTTTAACATAACTTTTCATAAGCATTTGGAGTATCTGTGTAAAACATAAAAGAATACTTTGTATTTATGTTGCAAATTTTTCTCTAAGGTTAAAACTCTGAAATCACAATATTTTAAAAATGAAACAATTCAAAAAATAGGGAATGTCACCTTTTAACCTATGAAAACAAGTTACAGCTTTGGAAGAAATATTTACTCAATGTGAAATTGAGAAAATAATGTTATCTTGGCAAATTAACATAGATATTCTGCAAATCATTTATTGAAACAGTTCAGTGATTATTTTGTAGATCACTTAATGTAAACATTTCAGATGAAAAAAAATCATAATAAATTTCCAGTTTTGCTTTTCCTGCACTGCCCTTGGCTGCATCCCAAATAGTATCAAAAGTCACCTCCTAATCAAAGATAAAAGACTGTTTAAATGAAGATCTTAATATAAGAGGAGACTCAAAGGTAGATGGAAGAATAGGAGTAGGACACAGCAGTGTGTGTGTGGGGGGAATCAGTGGCCTATTTGCTAGATGGTTACCATCTATCTGCCAGACCCTATATCCTCCCTGATTGGTGCGTGTTATGGTTGCATTTTGATGTCAACTTGACAGTTGCAGACTGTTTGGGGGCAGCTGTAGAAGGTTAATGGTTAGAATGGCCCCTGAACAAGCCTGCAGGTACTTGACTGATTGCTGTGGAGAACCCAGTCCATAGTTGGTGGTACTTTCCAGTGGTGGACCAGATAATAGGCGGTGCAAGAAGGAGGGACTTGCTCTTCCCTTATCCCGTGTTAACTTGTTGTGCAGTCCACTCTGCATGCATTTTCTTTGCCTTTAGAGGGTCGTGGCCGTTTTTGTTGCTGCTGCTGCTGCCTCCATTCTTGGCTGACTTGGAGCTTCACATTTTCCATCATGTTGATGCTGTTCCCGCTGCCTTCGGAGCCTAGTCTCTAGGCCTTGCTGCTGTTCACTGTTCATCGCTGATGTCAGAACCCAGCATCTTCTATCCTCCAGAGGAGCAAAGGCTTGAGATCTTCTTGGGATCTTTTGACTTTGAAGATCATTCCAGCCAGGAAACAAGATGCTTCAGGTGGCTACCTTGAAGGACACTATTTTTTTTTTATTTCCACTCATACAAACTTAACAGGTACACCAGTCCTCTCCCTCCCTCCAACCTCCCACTGCCCTGTACCCCCCTTCTCTCCCCCCTCCCTCCCCATCCCCCAGTGCCTCCCCCTCCCATCCACAGAGCATCTTTTAATGTTCATGCCAAACTCTCCTCTGGGTCCTCTTCTCCAATGAGGTGCAAGGACCCAGTGGCATTTCCCAGAACTCTTTTCTGTGTTGCCCTTAAGCATAGGAACATTACTGTGGCTGCCAATTGCTTGCCTCCAAGGATCCTAGTGCCTTTAGCAAATGCTAGACTTTGTGAGTTCAATAGTGTGTTGGACTTTGTGCAGGGCATGGAAAGTCCAATTATGGTTGCTTTGGCCCTAACTTGTGTGGAGTATCTTGCATATCATTGCTCCTCCCATCCTTGTACTCTTATAATGTTACCACCCCCTCTTCCGCAATTTCCCTGAACTTCTGGATGGGGAGAGATTAGGCTGGCCTAGTTCTAGGTGGTTGATATAGAATCTCTGAAGTTCTGAATTATGGTTTGTTGATTTTTTTTTCCAGTTTTGCTGCTCCTGCAATGCCCTTCACTCCATTCTGATGGGTATTGGATGTCACCCCCTGGCCAGAGATAAAAAGCTGTTAAACTAGAGTCTCATTATAAGAATATATTCAAAGGTAGATGTAATAAAAGTAGGAAACTGCAGTGAGGGAGCGGTCAATGACCCATCTGCAAAATGGTTACTTTTTATCTGCCAGACTATATGCCCTCCCATTCTGATGAGATCATACCACATCATTGGTAAATGATCAGGAAGGAAAGTCTGTGAACTTAACTAGATGTTTCATTACTTACTTACAGTCCTTGATGGAGGCCTATTTTCTCTGCTGTAACATAGTCCCCTCTCTCTTTGTTTCTGATGTGGCCCTCCTACCTCATCCCTCCTGTTCATAATCCTTGCAATTATTGTAGGTATTACAGAGATTTATCCTTGAATGCCTCTAAGTGAGTTTCGTACTAGGAGTCACCTATTAGAGAGTACATATGGCACTTAATTTTCTGTGTCTGGGATGCTTCACTCAATATAATTGTTTCTAATTCCATCCATTTCCCAGCAAATTCCATTAATTCATCATTTTCGATGGCTGAGTAGTACTCCATTGTATAGATGTATGACATTTTCCTTATCCACTCATCAACTGTTGGACATTTGGGTTGATTCCATGACTTTGCTATGGTAAGCAGTGCTGCTATGAATATGGTCATGCTTGTGCTATTGAGGTGAATTTTTGCTGTATGGGAGGTTATTCCCAAAAGTGGAATAGCAGGGTCATATGGCATTTCAATCTTTAATTTCTTTAAGAATCTCCAGACAGCACGCCAGAGTGGCTATATGAGCCTGCATTCCCACCAGCAATGTAGGAGAGTTCCCTTCTCTCCACATCCTCTCCAGCATTTGGTGTTGTTTGTATTGTGGATTTTTGCCATCCTGACCGGGGTGAGATGATATCTCAGGGAAGTTTTGATTTGCATTTCCCTAATGGCTAAGGATGTGGAACATTTTTTCAGATATTTGTTAGACATTTTAATTTCATCCCTGGTAAAGTTTCTTTGAAGTTCCAGGGCCCATTTTTTTAATTGGGCCATTTTTTTCCTTAGTGTTTAGTCTTCTAAGTTCTTTGTGCACTCTGGATAATAGAGCTCTATCAGATATGTGGTTAGTGAAGATTTTCTCCCATTCTGTGCGTTGCCTTTGAGCTCGTGTTACAATCTCTTTATCTGAACAGAAGCTCTTTAATTTCACAAGATCCCATCTGTTGAGAGTTGGTTACAGTGACTGTGCTATTGGATGTCCGTTTTGGAACTGTTGGCCTAGCCCAATCAGCTCGAAGGAGTTCCTACCCTTTCATCTGTGGTTTTTATAGTCTCTGGCCTTATATCGAGGTCCTTGATCCATTTGGAATTAATTTTTGTATACGGTGACAAGTATGAGTCCAGTTTTAATCTTCTGCATGTGGATATCCAGTTTTGCCAGCACCATTTGTTGAAGATGCTGTTCTTTTTCCATTGGATTTTTTGGGCCCCTTTGTCAAAGATCAAATGGCTGTAGTTGTGTGGGCTTATATCTGGGTCTTCAACCCTTATCCATTGATCTGTGGGAGGACACTATTTTTATTATACACACACATACACACACACACACACACACACACACACATACGTACTACATTCTATAGACCTGTTTATTCCCACATGACCAGGAAGGGAATTGAGAGTGAGCTGCACTAGATTTCTTGCTACTTACATGTAATACTTGACCATGGCCTATTTTCACTACTGAAGAGTGTTCCTCTATCTTTTCTTTTGAGGTCCTTGTTCCCCTTCCCTCCTGTTTATAATCCATTACAGTAGTTATTACAGAGATTTACCTTTGAATAAGTCATTAAGTGGGTTTGGAATTAGGATCCACTTATCAGGGAGCCATCTGGAGATTCTTAAAGAAATTAAAAATTGAAATGCCATATGACCCTGCTATTCCACCTTTGGGAATACCCCCCCATACAGACAAAATTCACCTCGATAGCACAATCACAACCACGTTCATAGCAGCACTGTTTACAATAGCAAAGTCATGGAATCAGCCCAAATGTCCAACAGTTGACAAGGGATGGGGAAGGAGGGCCACACCAGTAACAAGGAGAGAGGGGACCATGTTAGAGCAGAGAACATAGGCCACCATCAAAGACTGCAAGTAAGTAATGAGACATCTGGTTAAGTTCACAGACTTTCCTTCCTGATCATTTACAACTGATGGGGTATGATCTTACCAGAAGGTGAGGGCATATAGTCTGGCACATAGAAAGTAACCATTTCGCAGATGGGCGATTGAACCCTCCCTCACCACAGTTTCCTACTTTCATTACATTTACCTTTGAATATACTCTTATAACAAGACTCTAGTTTAACAGCTTTTTATCTCTGGCCAGGGGATGACATCCAATACCCATCAGGGTGGAGCCAAGGGCATTGCAGAAGCAGCAAAACTGGAAAAAAAATCAACAAACCATAATCCAGAACATCAGAGACTCTATGTCAATCACTTGGAACTAGGCCAGCCTAATCTCTCCCCATCCTGAAGCTCAGGGAAATTTTCAGAAGAGGGGGCGGTAAGAGTGTAAGAGCACAAGGATGGGAGGAGCAATGATATGCAAGATACTCCACATGAATTAGGGCCGAAGCAATCATATATGGACTTTACATGCCCTGCACAATGTCCAACACACTATTGACCTCATGAAGTCTAGCATTTGCTAAAGGCACTAGGATCCTGGGAATCAAGGGATTGACAGCCACAGTAATGTTCCTATGCTTAAGGGCAACACAGAAAAGAGTTCTGGGAAATGCCACTGGGTCCTTGCACCTCATTGGAGAAGAGGACCCAGAGGAGAGTTTGGCATGCACATTAAAGGATGCTCTGTGGATCGGAGAGGGAGGTACTGGGAGATGGGGAGGGATGAGGGAAGGGAGGGGGACACAGAGGGATAGGGGATTGGAGGGAGGGAGGGACCGCTGTACCTGTTAAGTTTGTATGAGTGGAAATAAAAAAAAATGTTTTCTGGATAACATTGAATGTAAACTTGTTGTCTACCTTCACAGAGAATATTAGGGCATTTCCCTGTATACTACATACATCCTGGGTTGTTTCCAAAAAATTAAAATCATCCCATGCAGCAGCAAGTGGATGACATTTAAACACAGAGCCACAAAATACATTGATCCCTTCTATTCACTCAGCTGGATCATACATCTACTTTTAATATCCTGATTTTTCTGAGAGTGAGTGGTCCTCAAATATCAGAATTGTAACAAGAGATTGAATTTGAATACTGCCCTAGATTTGTTTATGAGACAGGTGCAAATATTTTGCATATGCTGTTGCTCTATTTCATAGATGGTCTGTGTTTGAGTCTCAGGGCCTAGTGGCTACATGTTGTGCATCCCTCTACAGGCACAAGAAACAGATACAGTACTTTCACAGTGCTCAACACTTCACGGAAGTCTTCCCTGAAGCCAAAGCCAGCCAAACCATCTTGATCCTGTGTGCGTCTTTTCACATTCTACTCACTCTCTTCCGTCTTTGTACTTTACACAATAGTCTCTGGATGTGCAAGTTTATGGGTGGCAAACATATTTGCATTTGTAGAAACATGTTTAGTTGGTCCCTTTCTTCTTATGAACAATAACAACTCTGCCTCCAGGCTCTGTTTTTCCTGCTAGGGAAAAAGATAATTTTCTCTGCATTCATCCTAAGTTCTTAGAACATGTGTTTTCTGATATATTTGTATGTTCCTTCTGTGGACTAGACACTATTAAAAGATGATATAGGTTAAAAAGATACAGTCTTGTAAGACAATAACCTTGACTTCATTTTAAAGATTGAAATTAGGAGGCCTCATACATGGAATTTGACAGCTTCTCACAACAGGGATGGTAGATTTCATTGTATGTACACCCTTGATCACAATTCTATTACTAAAATGAGTTGAGATGGATAAGACAAGAAAAATTTCCAAATTTCTGTCAATGTAAGAGTTAGCCAAACAACATGACACTCTGTGACTCACATGTATATTTCATAAGATAATCATTAATCCTCTTCATCATGAAATTTATCAATATTTTTTGTCTTCAAAGTATTCACATTTATTTATGAAAACACTGTTTTAAAGCAAATATCCTAGCTTCACATATATTTACTGAATAAATTGTGTTACAATGTTCCTGTGCCTTGATGATACCCAACCACTATTTTCTCCAGACAAAATCTTGGTGAATGAGATGTTTCTAAAAGAAAGGACAGGGTAAAAAGTGTAGAGAAAATTAGTTCTCCCTGTGGAGGAGAACGAGACAGGCACCTGAAACGGATTTATGACCTTTTATGGAGAAGGAAGTTTCTTCCATCATTTGGCTGAGCAAAGAGAGATGGATACCTTGCCCTCATTCTCCTTCAAGCTAAAGTGTCCCAGCAGTCTCCTGTTAAAAGACATAGCAAAGGGCAGTTTACCAAGATCAGACTTTTGGGATGTAAGGCATAGAAGCTGGGGCATTCACATAGACAGGCATACAGGGGACACAGCATATTCCTTTAAATCTTTTTATTATCATTTTATATTTCCATCCACACCTTAAAGGTTAAAAACTTCATGAAAAAAATAGGAAAGGAATGAATGTAGCTTAAAAATTTCTTCCATACATCGGAAAATACAAAAGTCTACTTACCCAAATACACTGGATTGGGCCAACCATGGATAATGTTAGCTCCTGCTGTTTGGAAGAAGTAAAACAATCTTCTACAGAACTAACAGAGCTATACTTTGCTAATAGCAGGCAGAAGTGTGCAATTCATGTATGCTTGATATAAGAGCTTCAATTCAGGCAGAGCTGTTATACTGAACGATGAAATAACATTTTCCTGCACATCATCTTCCCCTTGTGAACACTGGTTTCCACTGAGATAATATCTTCAGATGAATAGTTCCTCACATTCACTGCTTTCATAGCATGAATTTCCCAGCATGTAATGAACCTAGGATTTTGGAATATTCTGCATTTTTCTTTTATGATGTCTTTATTGACCATGCTTTCTAAAATTCTTTTCACATTTCATACATGAATACAGTGAATTTATATTTTCACACCTTAATCCCCAATGTCATCTTCCCTTCTTTTCCCATTACAACCATTTTTCTTCCCTACCAACCTCTTTCCTATTTTCATGTCTTTGTGAATGGGTGGCACACTGAGTTTCATCTGGGTTACCTTTGATGACATGTGCTTGATCACTTTCTACTGAGGAAAGTATCCTCCCTCAGTCAACATTAACACTCTACAATCTCTCAGGGAGATAAGAGGCTTGAGATCTTTTCCCTTCCATGATGAAATTGACTATGAATTTTGTGGTGTTTAATGAAACTAGAGTTATTGCTAAATAATTCCTCACATTCAGTAAACTCATAAGGTTCTTCCCTAGTGTGGATTCTACTATGTTTAATGAGGCTAGAGTTTTGTGTAAAGGATTTCCTACATTTAGTTCACTCATGAGGCCTTTATCCAGTATGAACACTCAGATATTTTTGGAGACTGTAGGTAAGGGATTTTCCACATTTGTTGCACTCAAAACTTTTCTCCAGTGTCAAATATCTGAGGATGAAGCAATGTAGAGCTTTGGCTAAAAGATTTCCCACATTCACTGCACTTAAAAGGTCTTTCTTCAGTATGACTTCTCTTACATTTATTGAGACTAATGTTAAGGCTAAAGAATTTTCCACAGTCAGTACACTCAAGATTTTTCCTAGTGTGGAATCTGGTATGTGTAACAAAGCTAGAGTTCTGTGTAAGGAAGTTCTCACATTCAGTGCACTTTTATGCCCTTGAACCCATACGAACACTCTGGTGTCTTTGGATACTTGAAATGTAGGCAAAGGATTTCAAGCCAAATTTATTGCACTTGTAAGATTTTTCTCCAGTGTGAAGTCTCTGATGATGAAAAAAGTAGAGCTCTGGCTAAAAGATCTCCCTCAGTCACTATACTTAAAAGATCTTTCTCAGAATGAACTCTTTGATATTGAATAAAACAAAAGATTTGGCTAAAATGACTTCCCACATTCACTGACTCATAAGACCTTGATCTACTGTAAACTTCCTGGGGCTTTATGAGACTAGAGTGGAAAGTAAAAAAAATTCCCACACTCGCTACATTCATAAGGCCTCTCTTCCAGTGTGAACACTAGTGTTTCAGAAGTGTGGAGCTCTTATGAAAGGATTTCCCATATTCACTGTACTCATAAAGTCTTTCTCCAATATGAACTCTTTGATGTTGCATGAGGTTGGACTTGATATTAAATGACTTTCCACATTGCTCGCATTCTTGATATCTCTCTCTAGTGTAGATTCTCTCTTGCTGAGTAAGGCTAGAGCTCTGCCTAAAGGATTTCCCACATTCCCCTTGCTTATAACACTTTTCACTAGTGTGAAGTCTCCTGTGATCATTGAAACTACAACTTTGTTAAAAGATTTCCACATTTTTCATATGTAACATTACTTTTTAGAGATGGTATTCTGTTGCTGAACAATTCTGTGTGAGTCACCAGATGGTTTTATGAATGCTACAGAATTATTGTGATTGAGTTGTTCCGGTGTGATGGGTGAGCTCACAATTATTTCTGCTGCTTGACTGTTCCTCACTGGAAAATCCCAAGCTGGGCAGGGAGTCCTTAGCTTCACTGTTGGTAAAAGGCTCCCCTGACAGATGGCATTTGCTCTTCTTCACAAACAAGGCCCTGTCCACATTGGTCCTGAAGTACTTCTCTCTAAGAGCTAATTCAGTATAATTTACTATATGACCCAGAACTTTGATTTCTGCCCATGATGTGTCTCCTGCTGGTGATGGGTGATGTGGAAAATGTCTCTCAAGACCATGTTACACCTCACAGAGATATAAACCTTTGGGCAAAAAGATCTTACTTGACTTGAGATACTCTTTTTAAAGAAATACTTTGCTCAGAATATGCCTCTTCATTTTACACATCATAGCAACAACTTAAAAATTTTAAAAAGGTAATTAATTGCATATTGATTTCAACAAGAAGGACATACCTGTGAAAGTATGTGTTTGATAAACATATGCACAAATCCATGACATGATACTTTTTGAAGGATAAGGGAACAGTGTTCAGGCTAAACCTAAGCCTGCTCATGCTGGGGAGTCTTTGCCTTGAAAGCAAAAGAATCTGAGTTCAGATCCTAGATCCCATGTATAAATACTGGGTAGAAATGATGACATCTATAATTCTGGCCCTGGGAAAGTGAAGTCTGGGAAAACTCAGAACAAATAATAAGAAGTTAGGACAATACAGGATGATTCCCAATGTCACTCTTGAGTCTCCAAAGGTACACACACACACACACACACACACACACACACACACACACACACACACATACATGATGGACCTGCTCAGCAATAACAATCTATAAAGATAACACAGTGGGGAGAGTTCCTGATGTAAGGGACACAACCATACATGTGACAAAGCATTAGGCATAAACTCAGTATTTTGCAACAATTTTCAAGAGAAACTTGTCTGGTGGTGTGGTGGTGTGTGGAATGGTATGCCCATACTTAAGAAAAATATGACTTTAATAGACAAGTTGCACTAGCCCTCAAGAACTGTGTAAGTATATCTATGTATGCATACCTCATGTCATACATATAGAACCAATGTTAGAGAGCATTGTAAATAGAGTTCCAAGAAAATCAAGGAAGATATGGACTCTAGAGATGTGGTAAATAACTCCAGATTGGAAAAAATAGAAGAAATTAATAACAAAGTTAATAAACAGAAAATGTCAAGAATGACAGAAGAAAAGCAGAAATGAGCTGAGATAATGACACCAAAACACTAGTCCAACAAAACGGTTATTTGAGCCTCAAGTCACTCTCTTATCCAGGACCTGGCTCCCTCTGCCCATCCTGTGTCTTCAGAGTTTATAATCACCTATGATTATGGAATTTCTAACTATCCTGTGAATCACTGATGGCTATTTGATTTGATTACAAGGTAAATACATGGCATCTAAATAATTCCAATACTGAGAGGACAGGAAGGGAAGGGGCAGAAGAGCAACCACTACTGACCCATGTCAGCAGGTAATATTCCCAAGGGAGAAAACCACAAACACACAAAATTGAGAAGGTAGTCTTGTATGAGTCTGTTCCAGGACTACAAAGATGGCTCAGTGGACAAAGACTTGCTTTACAACATAAGGACTGAAGTTCAGACCCAGAGACCCCAAGTCAAAGCTGGGAAGACATGGTAGCCTCCTGCAATCTCATTTGTTTAAACAGTCTTTTATCTTTGGTTAGGAGATGACCTTGGATACCAATTGGGATGCAGCCAAGGGCTGTGTAGGAAAAGCAAAACTGAAAACAACAAAAAACCAAATTCAGAACACCAAAGACCCTACATTATTCACCTAGAACCAGACCAGTCAAATCTCTACCTATCCTAAAGCTCAGGGAATCTTGGGAAGAGGGGATGGCAAGATTGCTCCACACAAGTTGGGGATGCAGCAGACAGGATTGGACTTTGCATGACCTGCACAAAGGCTTACATGTCAATGACCCCCTCGAAGTCTAGCATAGATCACAAGGGAGAAGGCCACAAGCAGCAAGATCCTTAGAGACAAGGTATTAAACAGTCATAATAGAGTTGCCATATTCTATGTACATAATCCAAGAAGGGGCTTTGGCTTATGCCACTGATTCCTGAACCCTTACTAAGGTGGAGGACTCAGAAGGAGGTTGGCATTCACATAAAAGGATGCTCCAGGGGATGGGAGGGACAAAGGGGGAGATACCAGAAAAAGGGGAGGTAGGGAGGGGAAGTTAAAGGAAGGGGGAAAAGCAGACAGTGCAATGGGGGTGACTGGGGATGGAAGAGGGGAGGTAGAGGACAGGGGTACCTATTGAGCTTATATGATTAGGAAAAAATAAAATGTGGGAGAAAAAAAGTCACAGCTGAGAAAATGAAGACAAACCACTAAATAATAATTTAAACATATAAAAGTTTATTAGTTTATTAGTTAATAATAAACATTCTACATGTGAGGTATGAAAATAAGAGTAACTATTTCCAGACCAGGTGTGTAGATGTACTTGCTGCCAAGCCTGATCCAAGTTTGATCACTGCAACCCTTGTGAAAGGAGAAAATTGACTCCTCCTGCATGCTATCCACTGACCTCCACATGTGCATTGTGGCATGTGTCACATGTACACAAGAGATAAATATAAAAGAAGTACCTACTTTTTTGCATCATGTGTATGTGCAAGAAGGTATCTGAGTATCTTTGCCTATCAATATTCAAAGATAACATGGAGAATCATTCTGGACTGTTCTTCTATCTTATCACTTTGCTTTAGGGTTTCCCAAGCTCTCTGCCCAGTATTTTGTACATAGGATCTGGGAATCTGAACTCAGGTTCTTTTGCTTAAAAGACAAAAGCTTTGACCACTAATCCATCTCCCCAACCACAGGAATATTTCTTGTTGCTCTCATATGTTCCAAGGCAAGACGTTATGTAATGTTTTCAAAAGCTTCCCTTTTAAAGAGAGGAATTCTGCATTCTGAACAAATCTAATTCAGAGGCCAAAAGAAAAAGCATTATTTTTACTTTCTATGTATACTTCACTTTCTATGACCTTTTTTTGAGTATGTGTGTGTGTGTGTGTGTGTGTGTGTGTGTGTGTGTGTGTGTGTGTACAGCAGAGAGCACTTGAATGTCTGTGTCTATGGAGGTCCAAGAGTGACATTGAAATTATCCTTAATTATTCTACTTGGATTTCCCAAGGCTGTCTTCCAAGACTGGACTTACATGCTGTCTCCTTATCAACTAGCATTTTTACATCACATCTGAGGACTGAACTCAGGTCCTTTTTGCTTGTGAGACAAAGGCTTTAACCATTGAGCCATTTCTCCAGCCACATATGCTCTGTTTTCATAAGCAGGCACAGAAGGTTTTGATGAAAACTGTGAACCTACTTTTATTTGATAGAAATTTCAATTTCTTTAGCTTTAAATTTTAAAGAAATAGCTGTGTAATTACCCACTTTCATGTGCATGATATCATTGCTAATAGCTTAGGAGAATTTAATAAAGAAGAAAAGTATAATTTGGTCTGAAGATATGATGATATCAAGTAAAATCTCTGCCAATGTGAAAAGAATATGATTTTCCATTCTCCAATCCTACTTAAGGCTCAGAAAGCATGGGAGAAGAGGTGGCAGTAAATATGTAAGAACTTGAAGGTGGAGAAGGGACACAGTCAGATGGTATCTTCCAGACTGACCCAGGCCTCTGCAACCATGAACTCATTGTAACTGTGTCTCAAGATCACGAGATTTGGCCTATCTACATGAAGAAAAGGGAAGACCTAAAGAAGCACCTCTCGCAAAGACTAGTGGTGGAGAGGAAGGAAGCAACTCTCCCCAAAGTTATGTCTGCAGGTATAATCTCCTTGTTCTGGCAAGTGTCCAGATCCATGTCATTAACAGGAACCCAGATGTGACTAAATGAACCACAAACTCACAGAAGGCCATGAAAGCAGAAGGAAAATAGATGTGAAGGGATAAGGCTTGAAGTGGGACAATTTGGGCTGGGATAAGGTAATAAAGGAGTGAAAATTATATGAATATATCTGTAAAGTCCTAAGAAAATATCAGTAAGAAAAGACTGCAGAAAAAATAATATGGTTTTCGCAGGGTGGGATAACACAATCCACTTATTATTTGTGTCAAAGCTTTTTCAAGGTCTCACTTCTAAAATCAGCAAGTCACTTCCTTCAAATCCCACTTGTATTTTAAACCTATGATTACCTGTGTGTTGGAATGAAAGGAAATGATTCTTACTTATGTGTTCACCTGTGTGCTACACCTTGGTAGCAAGTGCTAGCTTTATGCAGTGTTGTGATGGAACTTGGGACTTCATGCATGATAAATGAACACTCTACCAACAGAACTACATCTCTAGAACCATGGAGTTACCTTTGAACATATTTATTGCAATTATTTGTCAATGAAAAACAAGCCAAATTACAAGAGCAAATCCAAAGAAGCAAATAAGAGAGATTGGGAGGAAAAGTTTTGTGTGAATCCTTGGAGTGCATACACTACCACAGGCAGAGACATAGGAGGGAAAGAAGTGCAATGCAAAGGAACAATGAACAAACTCATGTTGTATACTTCCAGTTTCTAAACATGTGATTGTTCATATTTGGATTAGTTTTCATATAAACGTGAGACCCTTTTTTGATAGAAGGTTTTATATCATTAAGTTAAAATATTATGAGACAGATAAATACACATTTTGTAAAATTGATTTAATATTTTTTAACAAATAGGAAAGAAAGTATATTAGTCATGGCTTTCTAGAGTCACAGAATCAACAGAATGATTATATAAAAGGGAATTTATTGAGTCGGCTTATGAGATATGGCCAAGAAAGTACAATGATGGCTACTAGTACCTCCTCAGTCCAGTAGTCCAGTGGACAATGGCTGAAAACTGGACGATTCCTAGAGAGTCATTAGTCACATTGAAGACTTGGAGAGTTGGAGGGCTAGAGGTTCAAAGAAATGAAGAAACTGAGTGGCCAGAGGGAAGAATATTTTCTAGCACAGTTTCAGTGTCTCTTCTCCTCCTAGTCTGTTCTACGGTTCCTTTTATCTGGTCTGCTACTGGGAGGTTCCAATGAGATCTAGGGAGGCTCCAATTGGATCTGGGGCTGGTCTTTGTATTGTCAATGTATTGATCTAGATAATCTCTTCAGGTGATCTCAGCTTCTCTTAGTTAATGCCAGGTGTGCTCAAGTTCTCAGCCAAGATTAACTATCACAGAAAGTACAAAAAAGTCACAAGAAAGGATAATGGAGGAACCTTGATATCTTGTGGAGTAATTGGGTTTTCTCAGGTGAGGAGGGTTGAAGATGGTCTCTTCCACAGCTGGTGGGAAATAGCATCCATTTCATGGGAAATCCCTCTAAGGGAATCACTGTCAAACCAATAACTTTCCCTATTAATTTTTACCATTTATCAAGTTTTGAGTCTGTGATAGTATGTATTTTGGTATAAAGGAAAATATACTTACTTATGTACTTACTTATAGAAATTGCTGTGGTAAGACCTTCTGCCTTGTGACTGGAATATAACAGAAGACCTGACTTACATTATGCATACATAAAAATACATATAAATTGATTATCACCTGGTCTCCTTTCTAATCAGACTGGTTATTTACAACTCAACTCTCAGTCTATGATAGCATCTAATAATTTTTAAATACCTTCATCCCAATTCCTGCCAGCAAAAACAAGTATAAATTACATGAGCAAGTCCAAAGAGAAATCAAGGATTAGAGAGAAAAGTTATCCATGAGTCCTTGAAGAGCAAGTGATTTTACAGGTTGGGGTGCAGATGGCACAGAAGTGCAATGATAATAGCATGCCTTTTGACTGGCTTTATTTAGAGTTGAGTCAACCTCAAGGACATTTCCCAACTTCTAATATTGTGGGAACTTTCTTAACTACAAGTATAGCAGTGTTAGGGCTATGGAAGAGGACTATGTCAACCATCTTTTGTGTTTCTCTTATTCATGCAATATTTCCCAAAGTATGAATTGATATTTTGTATGTAACAGTTGTTTATTGTTACTTGTTCTCTAGATATATCTCTTTTCTATGTAAAAACAATTAATGTGGACAGTTAATGGGTTAAATTTTATTTGAAGTCAAATATTTGGCAATCAAGTCTTTGGGCATCATATTCTTCCCAATAAATACTAAGAAGACATAGGGAAGCAAAAATGACCAGTTGACTAGGATTACCAAGCTGTCTGTGAGAAGAGACAATCCCTTTGCTAAATTCTCAGGAGTCTTTATCTTACATCTTAAAAAGATTAATTTATGAACATCAACATATCTAGGAAAGAAAATGTAAAATCTGACTTGCTTTCATCAAATTAGTTCAAATACAAAACCATATATGTCTACATTGGATTTATAAGTATTTTGTAAGGATGAAGATCACCTAAAAAGTTGGTTGATTATATTAATGGAAATTTTATGTTGTTCTTAATAGTAGTCCATATATACTTGGTGAACTTTAATGATGAAACACTTCAATGTTTTAAAGTTGAATTTTTATATTTATTTATTGTGTGTATTTTTGTGGGGAGGCCATGTGTACCAGAGAATATTTGTGTGTACCTGTGGAGGCTCAATGGCGACACCAGGGATCATCCTGGATTTTTCTATCATCTTGGTGCTTTGATCTGAGGTTTCCCAGGCTCTGCCTTTCAGGGTCAGAAGTGCAGGTCACTGCCATTTCCACTAGAATTTTTACATGGGATCTAGGAATGTGAAGTCAGGTCCTTTTGTTTGCAAAGCAAAGACTTTAATCTCTAAATCATCTCTCTAGCCCAATGTTTTAAAGTTTAAAAAATTATGTTTCCTATCAACATCTCATCTCCCTAAGAGACTCATGAGAAGTAATATTTATAGGGGAAAAAAGGAAGATGCTATCCTCAATGGTATACTCACTGATTTATGACACTTGCTAGAGCATGAATCATGTCAGGCATATGACATCAAAGAAAAACTATAGGTAGCATAGTGGATCACACAAGTTAAAAGACTTGAAAATAGGAGTATAATAGAGGAGATGAAGGAATGTCAAGGGGAAAGATGGGTAGAGGGGATGGGAATTAAGGAGACAGTAAAAAGAAAAAATGTATTTTAGATATATAAAAGATAAAACAGGGAATGTTGCAAACAGAAATACTAAGTATTTATTAGGGCAAATATAGAGGTCAGATTAAGTATCACAAAAAATTCTGTTCTTCCTGAGCATAATACATCAACTGGAACTGGTTTGAGGACTTCTTCCTTTCCAAATAGCTTACACAGTGCCAAGGAATACTGTAGAAGCTGTTGGGGTAGAGAAATAATCACAGGCCCCATCAAAGTGTGAGATCTGTAAGTTGCAATAAAAATTACCATGGCAACAGGTGACTGCCAGTGTAATAGTGGCATGAGTATCAAGGAGACAACAGTTTTCTGATTGGATTCAAGATCTGCTTGTCAGAATGGTATATATCCCTGTTACTGTAAACTAGAAGAAGAACCTGAAAGAAAGGGAAGGAAATAGATCAATAGGGAAAATAGTCAATATACCTACAGATAGGAAGACAATACATCAAGATACTCTGTTATTATACCCATAGATTGGAAGAACATTTAACATTCAGCCTAGAAGTCTTCTATAACAGATGTAGAAGATCTCAATACCCTAACAGAATGCAGCCTAGGGCAAATAGAACAGTGAAGTGGACAGTAATGGCTAACCATAATGCAGAGTACCAACAACTCAGCAAGGCTCACCCAGAATCAAGCCAATCTAATCTCTCCCCATTCTAAGGCTTTTTGAACCTCTCAGAAGAGGGGACAGTGAGATTGCAAGAACCTAAATGGAAGGTTCACTGTTGGACAAGACATTCCATTCAAAGCAGGAATGGAACTCACTATAGTGAGACTTGTCCTTCCCAGACCTGCATAATGACTAAATGCTAATATGCCCTCGTAGACTGTCTAGGTACTCAAGAAATATAAGAACATACAGTGGAAACCTTGGAGCCTAAAGCTGGATGACTGAAGAGAAATACCCCTATCAGTGAGGTGGCCCAAAGAGAGGCAACTTGATATACTACAGAGGCCTGACCCCTACAAAAATAGAAAAGCCAGAGTGAACCCTGTGGTCCATAGAAGCATAGAGGCACGAGTGTTGGAGGCAGTGGGAGGGATTGATGAAAGAAAGGGAGAGAATGGAGGGAAAGGGGATAGAGAGAAGAAGGGGCGAGTCCTCAACATGCTTGTAAAAGTAGAAGAATAAAATTAATAAAAATTTCATTCTTTAATTTTGAAGTCTTGTTTTTTACTTTATATACTCATAATTATGGCTACTTCATAGTTTACCTTTTAAAAAAGAAATTATTCTTGTATTCTAATTTGATTTCAAATAAAGATGTAAGTATATCATATATAATGTAAATAGAGTACATTTTTAACACAACTTTAAAAATACATTCTGATAGCATGCAAATAGCTTGTCCCAGATCAATATTTTGAATTAGCAGACTTATCTTCATTACAATCAGAAGTAAACCAAAACTTTCATCAAAAATTTAAATGTCCAAAATAATCATGGAGTTAATATGATAGAAAGTTGAAAATAATAGAAAATATAGCTGCTAATTATTTTAAAATTTGGGTTAGCTATTTACTTATTTGGTTCAATTAAGTGACTTGCAGTGAGAATTAATAAAAAATTAATTTTAAGTATTAATATGCATAAAATATTACACAGTAACATCAATATACCAATTTACTTTAATCTTTAAATTTGAAAGAATACAACATGTAGGAACGTTAATAAAAATAAGTTTTACAATGAAACAAAGGAGAGCAGAATCCAGAGGCACATAATATTATTGGATCTAGTACGATGATATAAGAAGGTAAATATTCTCCCAGTTTTTCTTTATATTAAAAAAATCTTGTTATAAGAGCACATTCAAGGGTAGATGTAATAAAAGTAGGAAACCACAGTCAGCGAGGGGTCAATCACCCATTTGCAAAAATGGTTTAACAGCTTTTTTGTCTCTGGCCAGGCGGTGACATACAATGCCCATCAGGATGCAGTAAAGGGCATTGCAGGAGCAGCAAAACTCCAAAAGAAAATCAACAAACCACAATCCAGAACTTCAGAGACTCTATATCAACCACCTAGAACTAGGCCAGCTTAATCTCTCCCCATCCTGAAGCTCAGGGACATTTGCGGAAGAGGGGGCGGTAAGAGTGTAAGAGCAAAAGGATGGCAAAAGCAATGATTTGCAAGATACTCCACACAAATTAGGGCCGAAGCAATCATAATTGGACTTTGCATGCCCTGCGCAATGTCCCACACACTATTGACCTCACAAAGTCTAGCATCTGCTAAAGGCACCAAGATCCTTGGAGACAAGGGATTGGCAGCCACAGTAGTGTTCCTATGCTTAAGGGGAACACAAGAAAGGGTTCAGGGAAATGCCACTGGGTCCTTGTATGTCATCGGAGAGGAGGGCCCAGAGGAGAGTCTGACATGCACATTAAAGGACTCTCTGGGGATTGGGGGGGAGGCACTGGGGGATGGGGAAGGAGGGGTGAGGGGAGGGGAGGAGAAGGGAGGGAGGGAACCGGTGTACCTATTAAGTTTGTATGAGCAGAAATAATAATAAAAAATGTTATTATTAAAAAAACTCTTTGGTCAAAAGATTTTTTTTAAAAAAGTACAACACTTATCTGTGACTCTCATGGGAATCATATCACACTATAATAAGTATTAATTAAAAATATTAATATATGAAAACAAAACCAGCAAACATAAATAAGGAAATAAATAAGTAAAAGGGTAGTGAAAAGGTTCATTGCTCATTCTTAGTGGGAATTTAAATTGGTGTAGATGTCATACAGTACAGCAGGGATACTCCTCAATAAAATTAAAAGTAGCATTATCATATCATTCAACAATTCTACCTCTCGGCATATATCCAAATGATTTCAAAGTAAGTCCACCAAGAGATGTTTCCATCTACTTTTTAATAGTAGCATTATTTACAGCAGCAGACACACTGCTATTTACAGTAACCAAAAGCTGGCAATCCAAATGTCCACCCACATAATGAAGTATAAACAGCATGGTTATTCATATAAGTGAATGTACTTTTGTCATGAATGGAAGAAAAATTTATCTACAGTGTGCATGCTACTTGAGAAAACTGTGTTAATAGAAACAAGCCACTTAAAAATACCATATAGTTCCTTACTGTCCCAGACTCCAGACCTGGACAAATGCCCTGCTCCCCAGATAAGATCCCTAGACAACGCTACAGACTATCTGCATGTCCCACTAGCCACTCTAACTTTCTGACCTGGACCCTGGGCCATAGCAGATTCCCTACTTCTCGGGATTCAATAGAGTCCAGAGGAAACTCAAGCAATAGGCTACCGGACCAACACATTATTATGAAGTCTTCTAAAATCATTCCATCACATGGGAGAGAATCTTCAAATCCAGCTCAAAGATAAGTAAGCCCTTTTTACAATCCTGTTCCTCAATTATTAATCACCATAGTTTAACATTTCCATATAGCCACCCCAAAACCCATACAACTTCACGGACTATAACATTCATCCTCACATGTCGCCAAGGAAGTAAACATAGAAAGTGCACTACCATACTAATTCTTGTCTACTAAACCTACCTTAATTGATGTACTAACAGTCTAATAGGCTTATCTAGGATATAACACCAATAGCACACAGGCATATCCAATTCAAAGGCAAACACTAGCAATAACTGCTCAAGTGTAATAATGCTGGCTAATTCAGTTCAACCAAAACACACACACACACACACACACACACACACACACACACACACACACACAAAGACATAAGAGATAAAATAAAAATGCCCAGGTCACAGTGCAAATCCCTGAGAAACAAAAACCAAGACAACAAATCTTCTACAGAAAGAATTAACCACGTATAATGGAATCCAACAAGAACAAACACAGAAAATAACAAAGAGGCCTTTGTCGGCGCCGCCATCCCCAGGTTAGTGAGTCAGTCCGCCCAGCCACCCAGCCACCCAGGTTGCCCAGTGTCCCGGCAGCCTGCCGTGGGAGGCCTCCGGCTTAGGCCTGGGCCACGCCCTGGGCCCCAGCCCCTTTCTTCCTCCCGCCCTCCTGTCGGACCAACTGGACAGGGCTTGCTCACATTCCTCCATCCCTGGAGCTTGGGAGGGCCATTAAGCCAAGTCCCAGGCCCCAGTTGAAGAATTCTGCCAACAACATCAGCCCCTCTGCCACTCTGGCCCACCAGGGACCCACACAAGTGGTCTACAGAAGACACACTGCTACTCAGAATTCAATAGAGTACAAAGAAAACTCAAGCAAAGTTCTAAGGGTCAAAGGCCATACATCTGAAAACCTCTACAATCATCCTATCACATGGGAGAGATTCTTCACATCCAGCCCAAAGATAAGTAAACCTCCCTTTGCTTTTCACCTTACTGTTCCTTTCTAATATTAATCACTATAGATTAACCTTTCCATACAGCCACCCCAAAAACATATACAACTCCAGGGAATATACCACTCACTCTCACATATCACCAAGATACTACATCGTAAAAGTGCACTACCATACTAATATTCACCCCCTGTCTACTTAGCCTGATTTAACTGATGTACTAACAGCCTAATAGCCTCAACTAGGAAATAACAATAACAAAAGACAAACATACCCAACCCCAAGGCAAGCACTAGTAACAACTGCCCAAGTGTAGTAATACCAACTAAATCAGTTCAGTCAAAAACATACAGAAACTGAAAAGCCCTAGAAGACAAAACAACAATGCCCAAGTCAAAGTACAGATACATGAGAAACAAAACCCAAGGAGACCAATCTCCCACTGAAAGAATCAACCCCTTAAGGATGGATTCCAACCACAACAAATTCACAGAAAATAGCCAAGAAAGCCAGACCCAAGACAACAACTTTCAAAGTATGATCATTACCATGATTAATACTATGAAAAAGGAAATCCAAGAGGAATTAAACAACCGCATCAACCACTTTGAACAGGAACACAACAGGCATTTGGAGGAATTGAGAAAAACAGTTCAAGAAACAAAAATAGGTATAGAGCAGTTAAAACAGTCTCAGGCACAGTTTAAAATTGAACTAAAAGACAAGTTATCTTCAACCCAAAACTCGACAGAGAGTCTTATCAGCAGAACTAACGAAGCAGAAAATAGAATTTCAGATCTTGAAGACAAAGTGGGAGAATTAACCAGCTCAATGGAAGAGGTAGTTAAAGCCAAAAAGGTACTTGAGAGGAACATTCAAGAGATATGGGAAACTCTGAAGAATCCTAACATGTGCATTCATGGAATACCAGAGCAAGAATCTCAAAATATCACACCTGAGGAAATTTTTCAATTTATCATAAATGAAAACTTCTCTCAACTGAAGAATGAGAGGCCCATCCAAATACAAGAGGCATTTCACACTCCAAACAGATATGACCAAAATAGAAAATCACCACAGAAAATAATAATCAAAACACCCCACATTCAAGACAAAGAAAAGGTGCTGAGAGCTTCAAGAGAAAAAAAGCAACTCACTTTTAAAGGCAAACGTATTAAAATAATGAATGACTTCTCAATGGAAACAGTAAAAGCAAGAAGAGCTTGCAGAGACATACTTCATGTTTTAAATAAGCAAAAATGCCAACCCAGACTGAAATACCTGGCAAAATTATCTGTCATGATGGAGGGAGAAAGAAAAATTTTCCAGCACAAAGACAACTTGAAGGGATACATGTCTACCAAACCAGGCCTTCAAAAAATGCTAGAAATGATACGCAAACTTGAAGAATAAAACAACCATATCCAGGAAGACAGAAGAGTAGTATAATACCACAAAAATATAAATGTAAAATAATAAGCTTACAAAATTCACTAAACATAAAAATGTCCAGAATTAAAAGTAATTTCTCCATTATAGCATTAAATGTCAATGGTATTAACTCACTGATTAAGAGACACAGATTACAAACTTGGATTAAAAACCACAACCCATCAATCTGTTGCCTTCAGAAAACTCATCTCACCACAAAAGATAGGCACATCCTAAAAATAAAAGGCTGGTCCAAACTACGGCTAGCTAATGGAACCAGGAAACAGGCAGGGGTAGCCATTATGCTGTTGGACAAAGTGAACTTCAAACCAAAAAAATCATAAGAGACACAAATGGATACTACATTTTAGTCACAGGTACAATTCATAAGGAAGACTTCACAATACTGAACATTTATGCAGCCAATAAGGGCCCCTCCACATTCATTAAGAAAATCCTACAGCGTCTAAAGTGAGAAATCAACCCCCAAACGATAATTCTTGGGGACTTCAACACCGCCCTCCCAACATGGGATAGATCAACAGGTCAAAAGCTTAACACTTTGGAACTGAATCAAACCCTTAAAGAAATGGACCTTACATATCTCTATCGAACTTTTCATCCACACACCACAGAATACACATTTTTTTCAGCAGCACACAGAACTTACTCCAAAATAGATCACATATTGGGCCACAAAACAAATCTACACATATACAGGAAAGTTGAAATTCTAGCCTGTGCCCTATCAGACCACCACGGCCTAAATCTGGACATCCACAACAGAACAAATGACAGAAAATACACTAACTCCTGGAAACTTAACACTATGATGCTGAATGAGAACTGGATTCAGGAAGAAATTAAAAAGGAAATTCAAGATTTCCTGAAAGCAAACGATAATGAAAATACAACTTACCAAAATCTCTGGGACACAATGAAAGCTGTCCTAAGATGTAAGTTCATAGCTCTTAATGCCTACATCAAAAAAATGGAAACATCAGAAATAAATAACTTAACAATGCAGCTTAAAGCTTTAGAGAAACTAGAGCAATCTGATCCCAAAAACTCCACCAGAAAGCTCCTGGAACTAATTGAGAAGTTCAGCAGGGTGGCAGGATACAAAATAAATGTGCAAAAATCAGAGGCATTCCTATATGCCCAGAATGAAAGAAATGAAAAAGCCTTGAGAGAAACAATCCCATTTACTGTAGCCCCTAAAAAAATGAAATACCTTGGTATAAACCTAACCAAGGAGGTAAAAGACCTTTACAATGAAAACTTTAAAACCCTAAAGAAGGAAATAGCAGAAGACACCAGAAGATGAAAAGACCTCCCATGTTCCTGGATTGGTAGAATCAACATTGTAAAAATGACCATCCTACCAAAGGCAATATACAAATTCAATGCTATACCAATTAAAATCCCAAAGCAATTCTTTAAAGAAGTTGACCAAATAATCTCAAAATTCATATTGCGGCACAAAAGGCCCAGGATAGCAAAGACAATCCTGAGTAACAAAAACACTTCTGGAGGTATTACCATACCAAACCTTAGTCTATACTCAAATCCATAGTTATAAAAACTGCCTGGTACTGGCTCCAAAATAGACACACAGATCAATGGACAAGGGTTGGAGACCCAGATATAAGCCCTACAAAAATACAGCCATTTGGTCTTTGACAAAGGGGCCCAAAGAATCCAATGGAAAAAGAACAGCATCTTCAACAAATGGTGCTGGCAAAACTGGATCTCCACATGCAGAAGATGAAAGCTGCACTCATAATTGTCACCATGTACAAGACTTAATTCCAAATGGATCAAGGACCTTGATTTAAGGCCAGAGACTTTAAAAACCATAGTTGAAAGGATAGGGAACTCCCTCGAGCTGATTGGGCTAGGCCAACAGTTCCTAAACAGACATCCAATGGCACAATCACTGCTACCAACTCTCAACAGTTGGGATCTTGTGAAATTAAAGAGCTTCTGTTCAGATAAAGAGATTGTAACACGAGCTCAAAGGCAACCCACAGAATGGGAGAAAATCTTCACTCACCACATATCTGACAGAGCTCTACTGTCCAGAGTGCACAAAGAACTTAGAAAACTAAACTCCAAGGAAAACAATGGCCCAATTAAAAAATGGGCCCTGGAACTTCAAAGAAACTTTACCAAGGATGAAATTAAAATGTCTAACAAATATCTTAAAAAATGCTCCACATCCTTAGCCATCAGGGAAATGCAAATCAAAACTTCCCTGAGATATCATCTCACCCCGGTCAGCATGGAAAAAATCCACAATACAAACAATGACAAATGCTGGAGAGGATGTGGAGAGAGGGGAACTCTCCTACATTGCTGGTGGGAATGCAGGCTCATACAGCCACTCTGGCGAGCCATCTGGAGATTCTTAAATTAAAGGTTGAAATGCCATATGACCCTGCTATCCCACTTTTGGAAATAACCCCCCATGTGGCAGAGGTTCGCCTCAATAGCACAAGCTCGACCATGTTCATAGCAGCACTGTTTATAATAGCAAAGTCATGGAATCAACCTAAATGTCCAACAGTTGACGAGTGGATAAGGAAACAGTGGTACATCTATACAATGGAGTACTACTCAGCCATCAAAAATGATGAATTATTGGAATTTGCTGGGAAATGGATGTCATTAGAAACAATTATATTAAGTGAATTATCCCAAACCCAGAAAGTTAAGCGCCGTATGTACTCCCTAATAGGTGGCTCCTAGTACCAAACTCGCCCAGCCCACATTGAGACTACTGAAAGGTAAACCTATGTAACACAGTAATTGCAAGGATTATGAACAAGAGAGATGGGGTAGGAGGGCTACACCAGAAACAAGGAGAGAGGGGACCATGTTACAGCAGAGAAAATAGGCCTTCATCAAGGTCTGCAAGTAAGTAATGAGAAACCTGTTTAAGTTCACAGACGTTCTTTCCTGATCTCGCCAGAAGTGGAGGGCATATAGTCTAGCAGATAAAAAGTAATCATTTTGCAAATGGGTGATGGACCCCTCCCTCATTGAGGTTTCCTACTCTTATTACATCTACCCTTGAATGTGCTATTATAACAAGACTCCAGTTTAACAGCTTTTTGTCTCTGGCCAGGAGGTGACATACAGTGCCCATCAGGATGAAGTGAAGGGCATTGCAGGAGCAGCAAAACTGCAAAAGAAAATCAACAAACCACAATCCAGAACTTTAGAGACTAGGCCAGCCTAAGCTCTCCCCATCCTGGAGCTCAGGGACATTTGCGGAAGAGGGGGCGGTAAGATTGTTAGAGCAAAAGGATGGGAGGAACAACGATTTGCAAGATTCTCAACAATAGTTGGGGCCAAAGCAATCATAATGGGACTTTGCATGCCCTGCACAATGTCCAGCGCACTGTTGCCCTCATAAAGTCTAGCATCTGTTAAGGGCACTGACATCCCTGGAGGCAAGGGATTGACAGCCATAGTAGTGCTCCTATGCTTAAGGGGAACAAGAGAAAGGGCTTATGGAAATGCCACTGGGTCCTTATATGTCATCGGAGAGGAGGACCCAGTGGAGAGTCAGGCGTACACAATAAAGGACTCTCTGGGAATTGGGGGGGAGGCACTGGGGGATGGGGAAGGAGAGGAGGGGGTTCGGGGGGAGGATGGGGGAGGGAGGGAACTGGTAAAAAAATTTGAAAATGTATAATTAAATTTTTAATTAAAAAAATAAAAAAAAGAAAGAATAGGAGATGCATGGTCTCAAAACCCCTACCCCATCCACTTCTTGGTGTGTGTGTATGCCAGGGTGTGCTCGTGTTTTCCTGTGGATACCTGAGGATGACTTCAGGAATCATCCTGAATTGCTGTCTCCTTACTGCTTTGAGCTGGGTTTTTCCTAGGTTCTACTTTCCAGGGTCTGAAGTGCAAGCGGCTGCCAATTTCTGTCTGGAATTTTTTATGTTATCTGGGGATCCAAACTTGGATTCTTTTGCTTGTAAAGCAAAGGCTTAAATACCTGAGCCTGGGTCCCAGACACCTTTGTTTGTTTGTTAATGTAAGATTGATTTTGTGGTGCTGCTCAAATACTGGATGTGTGAGGTAGTTGGGACGTCTGTTTCAAAGCCTGTCTTGAGCATGGTCATGCCACAGTCCACTCAGCTGGCACTGTCATCTGCTGTGTAGAAATATGACAGTCATGTTTCTTCATAATGTGGATGTCCTCAGCATCACACAAGGATGGGAACATGTCACTGCTCCGGGACAGTAGAGACGTGGAAGAGGTCCTCCCTTTGCCAGAGAGACTTTGACAAGGAGACCGATAGGAAATATTTCTGTGGGGACAAGAACTTGACCTCAGGATGCCATGCCACAATGGAGGAGCAGCTGTTGGCAGTCAAGGCCAGACTGTGGCAAAATGACTGACTCCCAAGGTGGTGTGAGTGGTAGTGAGCCTGCAGACCACCCTTGCTGCCTTGCCTCCACTCCCAGGCTAGCTCTGCTTTCACCAGACCCTTGCTTCTATGATTAGACATTTTGATTTGGTACTTCTCATCCCCCTTCAGACTGTCAGGGAGACCCTGTACTTGAGGTTTGTTTTAAAATTGAATTTGGAATTAAAAAGCTATGGATTCTGGAAAAAAAAAGAAAAGCACTGCTTATTGCAATATTCTTTACATAGACTACTTTTATTTTTCCTCTCTTTTTGGGCATGTGTATGTGTATGCATACATGCATGTGTGCATATATGTGTTTGTTTGTAATTAAGTGTCAATGCTTGTGGAGGACTAAGGGTGACACTGGGAATTATCCTGAACTTCTTTACCTCCTTATTACTTTGCTCTAGGGTTTCCCAGGCTGCACCTTCCAGGGATGCCACCATTTCTGCCCAGCATTTTCACATGGGGTCTAGGGATCCAAACTCATATCCTTTTGTTCCTTTTGTTGCTTTTGTTGCAAAGGCTTCAATCCCTCACATATCTTCCCAGTCCACAGATATTTTTTAAAAGAATCTATTTTTCTTTCCAATTCCTGTTTGAAATAAAGATACACATTTTCTGTGAGCAAAGATAAGAAACCTTTCACAGCTTTTGTTCTGTAATGCTACTATAAAAAGATTTTTAGCATTGTTCCAAATCAAGATATGTAAGTGAATTATTATTATTGTTGTTGTTAAAAAGAGATCAGCAATGGAGAAAATACCTAGAGAAGCACTTCAGTGCCACTTGATCTTTGATAACTTAAAATTATTAATTTTGTAGGTCACACCATTAAGAATATTATCATTAGTTCCTGATTGAAGCGGGAATGCTTCGAGTTTTTCCCCATTGACTATAATCCTTGCTGTTGGCTTGTTGTATAGAGCTTTTATTATATTAATAAAGGTTCCTTTCATTCCAACTGTCTCTAGGGTTTGGATCAAAAAAGGCTGTTGGATCTTTTTTTTTTTTTTTGAGTCCAGCGATTTTAATTAAAATGAGTTAAAAACAGGAGAGATGAAAAAAGAATTTTCAGTGAAGGGAGACCTGCATTTAAAATGCAGAAGACCTCCTCCTTGCAGCCAAGAATAAATTGGAAACTATTTTTAATTGACACAGATACTGCAATTCAACTGTTACTAGAAAGACAGATTAGTCGATTGATTTGCATTTTAATAAAACCAATACTTTACATTTTGGTAGCTAATGCTGATTTTTAAATGAGTTGAGAAGTTATCAAGAGTTTCAATCCTGAGCCCTTTTTCAGTGTTGACTGAAGCATTCCTCTCTTTTGTGTAGAGCTTGCTGATTTTATTTTTGCCCAGCTGACTGCTTCCTACACCACACTCACACCATAGACCCTGAAGATCTAGCAGGTGGGCGAGGCCCTGAGCGGCTCACGGTGCAGCTGCATCATCTTGGCAGTCCAGGACTGTGTGTGCCACAGATGGAGCTCGGAAGGTTGACAAAGTGGTAAGGCCTAGTGCCTTTTTAAAATTTTTTACTCCCAAAATTTAAAGCAAGATGGCTTAGCAGGTAAAAGCATGTGGAGCACTGTGGAACCTGAGGTTCCATCCCTGGAATCTACATCTACATAAAGATGCTCTACACATAAATACCTGTGTGCATACACATACACACAATGAAATAATTTTTTTAATTATGGAAAGCTAAAAGAACAAACAAGACTCACTTGTTATCCCATAACTACTTTTTAAGCAAGACAGTGGTGATCCTATCACTAGGCCTGTAATCCTAGTACTTGAAAGGCTAAGGTAGACTATCCTGCATAGAGAGAGACCTTGTTTCAGGAGGATGAGGAGGAGGAAGAGGAGACCATCCTTGTATTTAGTGCTTCCCTATCCTCTCTTGAGTATATGTACCCATACCCAGCGGCCCATGGTTCCCCGCAGTATAGATGCTGGTGAGCACGTAGTGTGGAAGACTTGGATGATTCTTCTTTCCTTCCTTTCCTTCCTTCATTTCTTCCTTCCTTCCTTCCTTTCCTTCCTTCCTTCCTTCCTTCTTCCTTCCTTCCTTCCTTCCTCCTTCCTTCCTTCCTTCCTTTCCTTCCTTCCTTCCTTCTTTCCTTCCTTTCCTTCCTTCCTTCCTTCCTTCCTTCCTTCCTTCCTTCCTTCCTTCCTTCCTTCCTTTCCCTTTCCTTTCCTTCCTTTCCTTCCTTTCCTTCCTTCCTTCCTTCCTTCCTTCCTTCCTTCCTTCCTAGGAAGGTCCTATTTCCTTCCTTCCTTCCTTCCTTCCTTCCTTTTTTCCTTCCTGCCTTCCTTCTCCTCTTTCCTTTTCTTTTTGTTGTATAGAGCTTTTATTATTCCTTTTCTTTTTGTTGTATAGAGCTTTTATTATATTAATAAAGGTTCCTTTCATTCCAACTGTCTCTAGGGTTTGGATCAAAAAAGGCTGTTGGATCTTGTCAAAAGCTTTTTCTGCATCTATCAAGAGTATCATGTGGTTTTGGATTTTGGACTGGTTTATATGGTGAATTACGTTTATTGATTAGTGTATGTTGAACCAACCTTTTATGCCTGGGAAAAAGCCTACTTGATCCCCATGAATGATCTTTTTGATATGTTTTTGAATCTGATTTGCTAAGACTTTGTTGAGAATTTTGCATCTGTCCCCATCAAAGAGATTGGCCTATAGTTTTCTTTTTTAAGTGTATCTTTATAAGGTTTGGGGATTAAGATGATATTAGCTTCATAGAAAGACCAGTGGTGTTACCTTTTTTATTTGATGGAACAGTTTAAGGAGTATGGGCATTATTAGCTCCTTAAATATCTGGTAGAACTCTGTGCTGAATCCATCTGGTCCAGGACATTTTTTGGTGGGAAGATTTGATATTACTTCAGGAATTAGACAAGGCTGTTCATGTTCACTCTCACCACTTCTATTCAATATTGTACTTGAAGTCTTAGCTGAAGCCATAAGACAAGCAAGGGAGATAAGAGGGATTCATATCGGCAAGGAAGAAGTCAAGTTATTTCTATTTGCAGATGACATGATCATATACCTGAGTGATCCTAAAAACTCCACCAGGAAGCTCCTGGAACTAATACAGAAGTTCAGCAGGGTGGCAGGATACAAAACAAATGTACAAAAATCAGTGGCCTTCCTATATACCCATAATGAAAGAAGTGAAAAAGCCCTGAGAGAAACAATCCCATTAACTATAGCCCCTAAAAAAATGAAATACCTTGGTATAAACCTAACCAAGGAAGTAAGAGACCTTTACAATGAAAACTTTAAAACCCTAAAGAAAGAAATTGCAGAAGACACCAGAAGGTGGAAAGACCTCCTATGTTCCTGGATTGGCAGAATCAATATCATAAAAATGACTATCCTACCAAAGGCAATATTCAGATTCAGTGCTATACCAATCAAAATCCCAAAGCAATTCTTCAAAGAGATTGATCAAACAATCTCAAAATTCATATGGAGGCACAAAAGACCCAGGATATCCATGCTTTTCATTTGCATTTTGTAAATACTTGATAACATACATAAAAATACTTTTTTCTGAAAAAGTTTCATCATATTTAATTGGATAAATTTGAAGTATAGGTTACGTTTGTAAATAACCAATTTTTTCTCTTTCCACATATACAAATCATGCATTTTATTTGGTTACAGTGTATCTATTAATTTGTCAAAATTTTACTGATCCATTCATAAATTATTTAATAATTTGATAATTTACTTACAGAGGAATGTTTTCTCAAGCTCTATTTTCTCTAGGATTTTTTTAGTTTTCTCCCACATTTTTTATTTTTCCTGACCATACAAGCTCAATAGATACCCCTGTCCTCTCCATCTCTCTTCTTCTGTTGTCCTCCATTGCACTCACCCCCCCTTTTCCCCTGCCTTTTACCTCCCTCCCTTCCTTCTCTCTCCCAATGCCTCCCCTTCTTCCCTCCCATCCCCTGGAGCACCCTTTCATGTGAACACCAAACCTCCTTCTGAGTCCTCCACCCTAGTGAGGGTTCAGGACTCAGTGGCATAGTCCGGAGACCCTTCTTGGGCTCCCCATTGGTATTATGACTGTGTGAATAACCATTTTTTTCTGTCTTTGATTGTAAGTATAATGTCTTTTAGTGATGAGAAGGGAAATTAATGAAATAAGAAAAGGAATATTTCAGTATTGTCAGTTGTCAATAAATGCATGACCAAGGGGCTTAGGGGAGCCAGGGAGTTTTATTCTTGCTTATGATTCTCCATTACAGTTTATAATCCAGCTGGGTAGGAGAGTTCATATCAACACCAAGAGCCAAGGGAACAGGCCACACCATATCCACAGGGATTGTTCAGAGAGGGGCAAACTTACCTTGCCAGATTGAAAGTCTGTCCATGTTTGCCAAAGTACACCAAGTTACTGAACCTCTCTGTCTTATTTACCTGTCCCACCACCATGGACTGGGTCTTCCCATATGAGTTAGATATTCTCCTGCAGATTTGTTTAGCACATTACTTAACTAGCAATTCTTTGCAAATGTGCACAGAGTTCAGCCTTGTCAAGTGGGCACCTATATCTAACTAGCATAGGGAGTAAAGAGGATAATTCATTTCATGTCCTCTGGCAGTTCAAAGAAGGTGTTATGTTGCAGAGTAAAGTTTAGAGGGGAAAGACAGGCCATTCTATATCTGAGAGGAAGTACCAACAACAGACTCACTTCGCCTTACTCCAATTATTTCCCAAATTTTTAACTACCTGTGCCTTGGTTTAAAAAGTTACTGACCTGTTAGTTCTCTGATGTCACAGTATTGCCAGAGTGAGAAGGTGCATCAGTCGTATGGCTGGAACAATACACGGAGCCCTGACTTACACTTGCAAGTAATATTGCTTTGTCTCTTTTCCCACCAGGCCCCTGATTTTCATCTCAGCTTTATATCTATGACATGTACATAAGGGATTGGAAATAACTTTTAAATAACTTTGTTCCAATTACCTGTAAATGAAAACATGTCTAAATTATATCAGCAAGCCTGCAGAAACTATTCCAAAATGATCATAGGGAAACTTTTCTGGGAGTCCTGAGAGAATCCAGGGTATCATGGGGAAAGCACAGAAATCCAATTCTAAAGAAGCCAAATAAATAGTTACATGTTTTCCTCCCCTCTAGATTTAGATCTTTCCTAACACTTAATATCCTGGCAGGATTCAGAAATCCAAGAATGAGAAATGCAATTTGGAAATTCCATGGATTATTTGCATCACCCTTTGGCCAAACAGCATTTTACTAAATGTCTTTCTTGCTTTGTGTGTAGCTGAACTTTAATCACTTCCATGTGTTAGAAAACACTATTACATGCATATTAAAATTATTTATATGACCATTCATTGAATAGGCTGCTATTTTGAGATGCATTTTTATAATAATGATTTTTCTTATAAATTGATTCTGATGCACACATGCATATATTTTTGAAGGCACGGATTTAAGAAAAATGACTGAATCTTGAGCTATATGAGTCTCAAGATACTAATAAGCAGTTTTTTAAGACTTCCATCAGTAATTTCTGATGATATTCATTGATTAATATTTTTATAGAGAAATTAAAATTAACATTTAATAGTTCCATACATTCTAACCTAAATGCTGTAGATATTAACACATTTTCTGCATGCTATAAATCATATGTGTCACACATAGTTTATTGATTTTTCTTTTAGCTTTTGTGTCAATTAGATACACTGATGATTGGGGAATGTCATAGGTATAGGTATCAGCTTGACAGTTGAGGGTCCAAGCTCTGGGCACATTTGTGGATAATTAGTCCTTAAGCCCTGAGCAAGCCTGCAGGAGACTGTCTAGTTGATGGGGAGTCATAGCCTATGGGTGTGACTAGTCCTTGGGCAAGTTGAATAAGATGAAGGAGCTGGTTAGGGAAGCTGGCATCCTTGGCCAGACATGCTGGTGCAGTACGTAAGGATCGTCGTTCTGTAAGCAGGCCTATGGATTTGGTGTAGTCAGTGCCCTTGTCTCCTGGTATTGGCATAGATTCTCCTGTCAAACTGGACAAAGAAATGTAACTGGAGTATCCTAAAAGAACATAAAGCACTTTGTTTTCTTAAGCCTTTTCATCATGAATTCATCAGCAACAATTCAGGTTAAGTGCACCAGGGACTGAGCTCTAGCCATATCTGTGAGGAATTTGTAGTCGAGACAAGCCCTGGGTAAGCTTGCAAGAGATTGTCTGATTGATGTGAGAAGACACAGCCACTGGAAGGTGGGACCATTCCCTGGATAAGTGGATAAAATGGACAAAGCTAGCTTAGTACTTTGACAAAATAGGGCATACTTTAGCTCAAAAACACTGCAGAGCTGTGGAGGCAGCTCAGTGGGTAAGAGTGCTTGCCATGGAAGAAGGAAGATCTGATCTGGAATCTCCAGCATTCATGCAAAAAATAAAAAAGAACAACTATCACAACTACAAAACCTAGGTATGGCTACTTGGGATTTCAACCTTACTCTTGTGGGCTAAGACAGAGGATCCTATAGGCTGACTGGCTGGCTAGCCATTCTAGTTACAATGACAAGCTTCAGGTTGATCCTGCCTCAAGAGAACAAGGTAGAAAGAGAATGAGCTGGTCAAACAATGTCGTCTTCATGCCTCTGTTTGCATGTAGGGGTATACATGCACACACACACACACACACACACACACACACACACACACACACACACATACTCCACATACAAATACACACACATACACACACAAACACACACACCAAACACACACACACCCCAGACACATATCCACACACCACACACACACATACCCCACACACACATATACACACCACACACACACATCAAATAAACAATATTAAAAGTAAAACTACAATTATAACAATTACAAAATAGATTTTTGAGTTACCCAGGATCAAATGTGGACTTTTTTCATGTTAGACACAGTCTATATTCATGCATACATACATACATACATACATATATATATACAGATAGATAGATAGATGATAGATAGATGATAGATAGATAGATAGATAGATAGATAGATAGATAGATAGATAGATAGATAGATGTAGAATCTTTTGAAGGACTAGTACTATCATAGCAACTGAATTTCATAGCTGTGTGACGTACTGTGCCATTGTAATTGTGCTGTCTCCTCCTGAAAAAAATAGTTTTAATGTACAAGAAAATTAAGAGCAATACTGCTGGTAATTTTGCATGAAAAATTAGATAAAAATGCAAACAGCCTCAGAATGTGGCAGCATAAACGCTAAGGCCAGTGTCCCTGCTCAAGATAGCTTGGAGGAGGCAGATCAGGTTCAAAGTCACAAGGTTCTTAGGAACAAAAGGCAGATGAAATCTGAAGCTCTAGTATGTAATTCTTCCTAGGATCATAAAAGTTATGTCCTCAAAATTCTTACTGCAATCTATTGCTTTTTCTGAGGACATGTGGTAAAAATTATCCATCAGTACATAACTTTTCCCTCAGAAGCTTTCCTTGTGTTCTACTCACACTGACTGGAGGCCACATCATCCATAGACTGGGGAAGACCTGGACACATAGGTTTTGGGCTCTGGGACTCCAAATATTCAAAAGACAAGAGTCAGACAAAATGCCTGTGACATTTTTTTATTTATTTTTTCCACTCATACAAGCTTGATAGCCTCCCCATTCCTCTCCCTCCCTCCACCCCTTCCTAGATCCCCTTACTCCCTCCTCCCTTTTCCCCTACCTTTCCCCCCTTCCTCCCTTTCTCCCAATGCCTCCTCCCCCATTCCTGGAGCATCCTTTAGTGTACATGTCAAACTTCCCTCTGGGTCCTCCTCTCTGATAAGGTGGAAGGAGCCTAGAGCTTTTTTTGTGTGTTCCCCTTTAGTATAGGAACACCATCGTGGCTGTTAATCCCTTACCTCTAAGGATCTTAGAGCCTGTGACCCATGCTAGACTTTTGGGGGGTCAATGACATGTTAGTCATTGCACAGGTCATGCAAAGTCCTATTATGATTACTTCGGCCCTAATGTGTGTGGAGTATCTTGTATATCATTGTACCTCCCCATCTTTAGGCTTTTACCATCTTACTGCCCCCTCTTCTGCAAATTTCCCTGAGCTTTGGGATGGGGAGAGATTAGGCTGGCCTGGTTCCTGGTGATTAATGTAGGGTCTGTGATGTTCTGAATTATGGTTATTTTCTTCTTCTTCTTCTTCTTCTTCTTCTTCTTCTTCTTCTTCTTCTTCTTCTTCTTCTTCTTCTTCTTCTTCTTCTTCCTCTTCCTCCTCTTCCTCTTCCTCTTCCTCTTCCTCTTCCTCTTCTTCTTCTAAATTTTGCTGTTCCTGCACCACCCTTGGCTCCATCCTGATGGGCATTGGATGTCACCTCCTACCTAGACAGCCATCTGCTGAGGAGTTCATTTCTTCTCTAGCCAGCAAGTCTTCGTTGGTTTGGGAAGAGAATGTGTTTGTAAACCAAGAGATGGACAGAATAAGATGGTTTTGGTAACTTGCCTCATGATTTTGGAAAATGTCAACTTGTGGTTAGAGCACAGCTGTTATCATCACTAAAGTGCCTGCCATTTAGGTTCATTAAAAGCTACGCTATGCAGGTCTGTATTATCTGAGCCTCCTGGGACTACAGTTCTTGGCTGCAATTTTCTAGAGCACAAAGGCTGAGTAGAGAAGGGTCAGAGCCAGCACAGCTGCACAGACTTCTGGGAAAACCCAGAGACTACTATTGTAATCAGAGCCTGCAGAGTTTTCTGGGACTAGAGGCTGCTGGGAATTAACCATATACCTGGAGAGTCTGTATATGTGAGAGCTTTAATTCATAATTCACAATATTTGTGAAATCAGG
Organism: Typhlomys cinereus; assembly: GCA_023101885.1. NCBI lineage: Eukaryota > Metazoa > Chordata > Mammalia > Rodentia > Platacanthomyidae > Typhlomys > Typhlomys cinereus. Next base: position 3,583,825 of record JALPQD010000118.1, read on the forward strand.
TTGTCAGAGGGCAATGATGGGTTAGAGGCATCTGGAAAATGCAGGTTTCTCTGCCAAATATCTAAGTTTGCTTCCAGATTTTGCACTTAATTGTGGTTCTAGACGCAGAGGCTTATGGGAAATATAAGTCCTGGTGACGTGCTGTTTTGTAGGTAGGCAAGTACAGTTGGAAATGCAGTTCATGTGGGCAGTGTGCTGCAGGGCTTGCCTGTGATGACCACCTGGACTCAGTGGTTTCTGGGAAGGGAGTTTTCCTGGAAGTTCATTTTTTTTGAATGTTTAGAATCTTTTTTTTTTATTTCCATTCATACAAACTTAACAGGTACACCGGTCGCATCCCTCCCTCCAACCTCCCACTGCCCTGTACCCCCCTCCCCTCCCTACTCCCTCCCTGTCGCCCAGTGCCTCCCCCTCCAATCCCCGGAGCATCCTTTAATGTGCATGCCAAACTCTCCTCTGGGTCCTCCTCTACGATGAGGTGTAAGGACCCATTGGCATTTCCCAGAACCCTTAAGTGTTCCCCTTAAGCATAGGAACACTACTGTGGCTGTCAATCCCTTGCCTCCAAAGATCCTAGTGCCTTTAGCAAATGCTAGACTTTGTGAGGTCGATAGTGTGTTGGACATTGTCATGCAAAGTCCAATTATGATTGCTTCGGCCCTAACTTGTGTGGAGTATCTTGCATATCATTGCTCCTCCCATCTTTGTGCTCGTACAATCTTACGGCCCCCTCTTCTGCAAATTTCTCTGAGCTTCAGGATGAGGAGAGATTAGGCTGGCCTAGTTCCAGGTGGTTGATATAGAGTCTCTGAAGTTCTGGATTATGGTTTGTTGATTTTTTTCCAGTTTTGCTGCTCCTGCAATGCCCTTCACTCCATCCTGAGTATTGGATGTCACCCCCTGGTCAGAGATAAAAAGCTCTTAAACTAGAGCCTTGTTATAAGAGTATATTCAAAGGCAGATGTAATAAAAGTAGGAGACCGCAGTGAGGGAGGGGTCAGTCACCCATTTGCAAAATGGTTACTTATTATCTGCCAGACTATATGCCCTCCCCTACTGGTGAGATCATACCCCATCAATTGTAAATGAACAGGAACTAAAGTCTGTGAACTTAACCAGATGTCTCATTACTTACTTGCATTCCTTGATGGAGGCCTATTTTCTCTGCTGTAACATGGTACCCTCTTTCCTTGTTTCTGGTGTGGCCATCCTACCCCATCCCTCCTGTTCGTATTCCTTGCAATTACTGTAGGTATTACAGAGATTTATCCTTGAGTGTCTCTAGGTGGGTTTGGTACTAGGAGCCACCTATTAGGGAGTCTGGGTCTGGGATACTTCACTCAATATAATTGTTTCTAATGACATCCATTTCCCAGCAAATTTCAGTAATTCATCATTTTTGATGGCTGGGTAGTACTCCATTGTATAAATGTACCACATTTTCCTTATCTACTAGTCAACTGTTGGACATTTGGGTTGATTCCATGACTTTGCTATTGTAAACAGTGCTGCTATGAACATGGTCGTGCTTGTGCCATCGAGGTGAATTTTTGCTGTATGGGGGGTTATTCCCCAAAGTGGAATTGCAGGGTCATATGGCATTTCAATTTTTAATTTCCTTAAGAATCTCCAGACGGCTCACCAGAGTGGCTGTATGAGCCTGCATTCCCACCAGCAATGTAGGAGAGTTCCCTTCTCTCCACATCCTCTCCAGAATTTGGTGTTTTGTGGATTTTTGCCATCCTGACTGGGGTGAAATGATATCTCAGGGAAGTTTTGATTTGCATTTCCCAGATGGCTAAGGATGTGGAACATTTTTTAAGATATTTGTTAGACATTTTAATTTCATCCCTGGTAAACTTTCTTTTAAGTTCCAGGGTCCATTTTTTAATTGGGCCATTGGTTTCCTTGGTGTTTAGTTTTCTAAGTTCTTTGTGCAACCTGGATAATAGACCTCTATCAGATATGTGGTTAGTGATTTTCTCCCATTCTGTGGGTTGCCTTTGTGCTTGTGTTACAATCTCTTTATATGAACAGAAGCTCTTTAATTTCACAAGATCCCAACTGTTGAGAGTTGGTTGCAGTGACTGTGCTATTGGATGTCCATTTAGGAAATGTTGGCCTAGCCCAATCATCTCGAAGGAGTTCCCTACCCTTTCAACTATGGTTTTAGTAGTCTCTGGCCTTATATCGAGGTCCTTGATCCATTTGGAGTTAATTCTTATACATGGTGACAAGTACGGGTTCAGCTTTAATCTTCTACATGTGGAGATCCAGTTTTTCCAGCACCATTAGCTGAAGATACTGCTCTTTTTCCACTGGATTTTTTGGGCCCCTTTGTCAAAGACCAAATGGCTGTAGTTGTGTGGGCTTATATCTGGGTCTCCAACCCTTATCCATTGATCTGTGTGTCTATTTTGGAGCCAGTACCAGGCTGTTTTTATAACTATGGATTTTAGTATAGACTAAGGTTCGGTATGGTAATACCTCCAGCAGTGTTTTTGTTACTCAGGATTGTCTTTGCTCTCCTGGGTCTTTTGTGTCTCCATATGAATTTTGAGATTATTTGGTCAACTTCTTTAAAGAATTGCTTTGGGATTTTAATTGATATAACATTGAAGTGACCCACTCATTTTCATCTGGGTTGTCTATACTGGCATGTGTCTGCTCACTTCCTGAAGCATGGATCTTATATCCATGGGTATACCAATAGAGAAAGTAATTCCCCTTTCACCATCCAACATATGTCCTAGTAGTCTCTCAGAGAAATGTGGTGCCACATTCAATCTTCCTTTTGCATGGGGTGCTGTTGTTGGACTAAATCTTGTGCATGTCTTGTGGGAGTAGATGTAGTTGCACTGAGTTCAAGGATGCAAAGATACCATCTGGTCATCCCCTCCCTACTCTGTGTCTTTTATTCTTACTGCTCACTCTTCTGCAAAGTTCCCTGAGCCTTGGTGTGGGAGGGGTTGGTTTAAACGTTCTGTTTATGCCTGAGTAGTTCAAATTCATTGATTCTTACTATTTTGACCTGTTGTGATTCTCTGTGTTAAATATCTTCTATTGTGGAAGGAAGTTTCTCAGGTGAGAGCTGAATGATGTTTTAATCTATGGTATACAAATATGTGTTTAGATGGCAGCTGGATAGCATATTCTTAAGCAACAGTAGTTTGACCCCCCTAAGACTTGTTACTTTATCAGCTATAGGTTTTTGGCCTTGTTAGTATGTTTCCTGCTAAATGACCTATGTTCCCTGATAAAAAAAATAGGTTTTAATTTCACCCAGAGAGTAGTTGGTTACTTCCTCAACACTCAGGACATTGTTGCACCAATGGGAACTTCTTGTTGTTATAACTTGGAGAACTCACAGATAGGTAAGAATACCACAGTTCTTCTTCCCCAGTTTGAATGTTTTCATTTCTAGAGGTTTCAGGACAACTTCCAATGGACAAGTGTTATAAGACTGTGTTATAAAACTATATGAAATTATTCTGGCTATGTATTTGTATGACTTTATTATTTGATAAATTGTTTAGCTTATATTTTTATTTCTATTTCCACAAGTCTAGCACTTGATGGATTAACTTAAGAAGGTCCTCTTAGCTAAATATTTTAATCATTTTTTCTGTGTGTGTGTGTGTATCAGAGGGTCCTGTGTGTGCCTGTGGAGACCCAAGGGTGACTTTGGGAATCATCCTGGATTGTTTCTATCTCTTTTCTGCTTTGCTCCGGGAATTCCCAGACTTTACCTTCCAAAGCCAGAAGTGTATGTTGCCATCATTTCTGCTCCATATTTTTATGTGTGATCCAGCATCTTTACTCAGGTCCTTCTGCTTGTGAGGTAGAGTCTTAACTCCTAAGCCAGCTCTCCAGCTGAAGTACTTTTAAACAGCAGTGTTTGCACCTAGATTGTATTTGTAAGCCTTTCCTTATCAAATATGGAGAGGTGAACATTTATTGTTTGAATTTATTTTTTATACACAAATAAATAATATTCAATGATTACTCAGTTTGTAAATATGCACACTATTACCCCACACTTCCCATTCACAAGAACTTAATATTTCATTAGAGTACGTTTCTCAACACCCCATACTTAGAAAATTGTTATGGAATAGTTTAAAAATATGTGACAAGGAAAAATTTACCCAAACCAAAAGATAGCTGCAATATTTCAAACTACATATTTTACACATATATGTTGAATCCTGTGTGCTGCCCAATTCTATATACATGCAAAAATGCTGAAAAACAAATGCTTTATTTATTTACTGGTATAGGTGTGTGTGTATGTGTGTGTGTGTGTGTGTGTGTGTGTGTGTGTGTGTGTAAAAGAGGGCACTGTGTGTATGCCTACGGAAGTTCTAATTGAGACATAGGAAATCATCCTGGATTGCTCTACCTTATTGCTTTATTCTAGATTTCTTAAGCCTTACATTCCAGAATTGGAAATACAGGCTGTCACCATATGTGCACAGAATGTTTACAAGGGATTGGAGTTCGGAACTCAGGTCCTTTTGTTTGAGGGACAAAGGCTTGAGCCCTGATCCATCTTTCTACCCTCAACACATGCTTTTATAGGAATGATTAGGAATAGTAATTTTATTATTATTATTTCCACTCATACAAACTTAACAGGTACACCAGTCCACTCCCTCCCTTTACTTTCCCCCGACCTCCCTGTTCCCCCTCCCTTCTGCCCTCCCACTTCCCCCAGTGCATCCCCCCAATCCCCAGAGTATCCTTTAATGTGCATGCCAAACTCTTCTCTGGGTCCTCCTCTCCAATAAGGTGCAAGGACCCAGGGGCATATCCCAGACCCTTTCCTGTGTTCCCCTTACACTTAGGAACACTACTGTGACTCAGTCCCTACCCTCCAAGAATGCTAATGCCTTTAGTCCATGTTAGACTTTGTGGGGTCAATAATGTGTTGGACATAGCGCAGGTCATGCAAAGTCCTATTATGATTGCTTCGGCCCTAATTTGTGTGGAGTATCTTGCATATCATTACTCCTCCTATCCTTGTGATCTTACAATCTTACCGCCCCCTCTTCTGCAAATTTCCCTGAGCTTCATGATGAGAAGAGATTAGGCTGGCCCAATTCCATGTGGTTGATATAGAGTCTCTGAAGTTCTGAATTATGGCTTGTTGATTTTTTTTTTCGGTTTTGTTGCTCCTGCAATACCCTTGGCTACATCTTGTTGGGTACTGGAATTCACCCCCTGGCCAGAGATAAAAAGATGTTAAATTAGAGTCTTGTTATAAGAGTATATTCAAAGATATATGGAATAAAAGTAGGAGACCACAGTGAGAGGAGGGTCAATCACCCATTTGCAAAATGGTTACTTTCTATCAGCTAGCCTATATGCCCACCCCTTCTGGTGAGATCATACACCATCAGTTGCCTATGATCAGGAAGGAAAGTCTGTGAACTTAACCAGATGTCTCATTACTTACTTGGAGTTCTTGATGGTGGCCTATTTTCTCTGCTGTAACATAGTCTCCTCTCTCCTTGTTTCTGGTGGGGCCCTCCTTCCCCATCCCTCCTGTTTATAATCTTTACAATTACTGTAGGTATTACAGAGATTTGTGTTTGAGTGTCTCTAAGTGGGTTTGGTACTAGAATCCACCTATTAGGGAGTACATACGGTGCTTAATTTTCTGGGTCTGGGATACTTCACTCAATATAAGTGTTTCTAATTCCATCCAATTCCCAGCAAATTCCATTAATTCATCATTTTTGATGGCTAAGTAGTATCCCATTGTATATACATGTACCATATTTTCCTTATCCATCGTCAACTGTTGGACATTTGGGTCGATTCCATGGCTTTGCTATTGTAAACAGTGCTGCTATGAACATGGTTGTGCTTGTGCTATCAAAGTGAACTTTTGCTGTATGGGGGGTTATTCCCAAAAGTGGAATAGCAAGGTCATATGGCATTTCAATTTTAACTTCTTTAAGAATCACCAGACGGCTTGCCAGAATGGTTCTATGAGCCTGCATTCCCACCAGAAATGTAGGAGAGTTCCCCTCCTTCCACATCCTCTCCAGCATTTGTTGTGTTTGCATTGTGGATTTTTTCCATCTTGACTGGGGTGAGATGATATGTCAGGGAAGTTTTGATTTACATTTCCCTGATGGCTAAGGATGTGGAGCATTTTTTAAGATATATGTTAGACATTTTTATTTCGTCCTTGGTAAAGTTTCTTTTAAGTTCCAAGGCCCATTTGTTAATTGGGCCATTTGTTTCCTTGGTGTTTAGTTTTCTAAGTTCTTTGTGCACTCTGGATAATAGAGCTCTATCAGATATGTGGTTAGTGAAGAATTTCTCCCATTCAGTCAGTTGACTTTGTACTTGTGTTACAATCTCTTTATCTGAACAGAAGCTCTTTCTGTTTTTTTTTAATTTTTTAAAGATATTTATTTTTTCCATTCATGCAAACTTTTTTATTTTTTTTCTTTCTTTTTTTATTAAAAATGTAATTACACATTTTAAAATTTTTTACCAGTTCCCTCCCTCCCCCTTCCTCCCTACGAACCCCCTCCTCCCCCTCCTCTCCCTCCCCATCCCCCAGTGCCTCAACCCCAATTCCCAGAGAGTCCTTTATTGTGTACAGCTGACTCTCCACTGGGTCCTCCTCTCCGATGACATATAAAGACCCAGTGGCATTTCCATAAGCCCTTTCTCTTGTTCCCCTTAAGCATAGGAGCACTACTATGGCTGTCAATCCCTTGCCTCCAGGGATGTCAGTGCCCTTAACAGATGCTAGACTTTATGAGGGCAACAGTGCGCTGGACATTGTGCAGGGCATGCAAAGTCCCATTATGATTGCTTTGGCCCCAACTATTGTTGAGAATCTTGCAAATCATTGTTCCTCCCATCCTTTTGCTCTAACAATCTTACCGCCCCCTCTTCCGCAAATGTCCCTGAGCTCCAGGATGGGGAGAGATTAGTCTGGCCTAGTTCTATGTGATTGATATAGAGTCTCTGAAGTTCTGGATTGTGGTTTGTTGATTTTCTTTTGCAGTTTTGCTGCTCCTGCAACGCCCTTCACTCCATCCTGCTGGGCACTGTATGTCACCTCCTGGCCAGAGACAAAAAGCTGTTAAACTGGAGTCTTGTTATAATAGCACATTCAAGGGTAGATGTAATAAGAGTAGGAAACCTCAATGAGGGAGGGGTCCATCACCCATTTGCAAAATGATTACTTTTTATCTGCTAGACTATATGCCCTCACGTTCTGGTGAGATCAGGAAAGAACGTCTGTGAACTTAAACAGGTTTCTCATTACATACTTGCAGACCTTGATGGAAGCCTATTTTCTCTGCTGTAACATGGTCCCCTCTCTCCTTGTTTCTGGTGTAGCCCTCCTACCCCATCTCTCTTGTTCATAATCCTTGCAATTACTGTGTTACATAGGTTTACCTTTCAGTGTCTCAATGTGGGCTGGGCGAGTTTGGTACTAGGAGCCACCTACAAGGGAGTACATATGGCACTTAATTTTCTGGGTTTGAGATACTTCACATAATATAATTGTTTCTAATGACATCTATTTCCCAGCAAATTCCAATAATTCATCATTTTTGATGGCTGAGTAGTACTCCATTGTATAGATGTACCACTGTTTCCTTATCCACTCGTCAACTGTTGGACATTTAGGTTGATTCCATGACTTTGCTATTGTAAACAGTGCTGCTATGAACATGGTCGAGCTTGTGCTATCGAGGCAACCTCTGCTGCATGGGGGGTTATTCCCAAAAGTGGGATAGCAGGGTCATATGGCATTTCAATCTTTAATTTCTTTAAGAATCTCCAGATGGCACGCCAGAGTTGCTGTATGAGCCTGCATTCCCACCAGCAATGTAGGAGAGTTCCCCTCTCTCCACATCCTCTCCAGCATTTGTCATTGTTTGTATTGTGGATTTTTGCCATCCTGACTGGGGTGAGATGATATCTCAGGGAAGTTTTGATTTGCATTTCCCTGATGGCTAAGGAAGTGGAGCATTTTTTAAGATATTTGTTAGACATTTTAATTTCATCCCTGGTAAAATTTCTTTGAAGTTCCAGGGCCCATTTTTTAATTGGGCCATTGTTTTCCTTGGAGTTTAGTTTTCTAAGTTCTTTGTGCACTCTGGACAGTAGAGCTCTGTCAGATATGTGGTGAGTGAAGATTTTCTCCCATTCTGTGTGTTGCCTTTGAGCTCGTGTTACAATCTCTTTATCTGAACAGAAGCTCTTTAATTTCACAAGATCCCAACTGTTGAGAGTTGTTAGCAGTGACTGTGCCATTGGATGTCTGTTTAGGAACTGTTGGCCTAGCCCAATCAGCTCGAGGGAGTTCCCTATCCTTTCAACTATGGTTTTTAAAGTCTCTGGCCTTAAATCAGGGTCCTTGATCCATTTGGAATTAAGTCTTGTACATGGTGACAAGTATGGGTCCAGCTTTAATCTTCTGCATGTGGAGATCCAGTTTTGCCAGCACCATTTGTTGAAGATGCTGTTCTTTTTCCATTGGATTCTTTGGGCCCCTTTGTCAAAGACCAAATGGCTATATTTTTGTGGGCTTATATCTGGGTCTTCAATCCTTATCCATTGATCTGTGTGTCTATTTTGGAGCCAGTACCAGGCAGTTTTTATCACTATGGATTTGTAGTATAGACTAAGGTTTGGTATGGTAATACCTCCAGCAGTGTTTTGTTACTCAGGATTGTCTTTGCTATCCTGGGTCTTTTGTGCCGCCATATGAATTTTGAGATTATTTGGTCAACTTCTTTAAAGAATTGCTTTGAATTTTAATTGGTATAGCATTGAATTTGTATATTGCCTTTGGTAGGATGGTCATTTTTACAATGTTGATTCTACCAATCCAGGAACATGGGAGGTCTTTCAATCTTCTGGTGTCTTCTGCTATTTCTTTCTTTACGGTTTTAAAGTTTTCATTGTAAAGGTCTTTTAACTTCTTGGTTAGGTTTATACCAAGGTATTTCATTTTTTTAGGGGCTACAGTAAATGGGATTGTTTCTCTCAAGGCTTTTTCACTTCTTTCATTCTGGGCATATAGGAAGGCCTCTGATATTTGCACATTTCTTTTGTATCCTGCCACCCTGCTGAACTTCTCAATTAGTTCCAGGAGCTTCCTGGTGGAGTTTTTGGGATCACTCAGGTATAAGATCATGTCATCTGCAAATAGGGATAGCTTGACTTCTTCCTTGCCGATTTGAATCCCTCTTATGTCCCTTGTTGTCTTATGGCTTCAGCTAAGACTTCAAGTACAATATTGAATAGAAGTGGTGAGAGTGGACAGCCTTGTCTAGTTCCTGATCAAAGTGGGAATAATTCCAATTGTTCCCCATTGAGCATAATCCTTGCTGTGGGCTTGTTGTATACAGCTTTATTGTACTGATAAAGGTTCCTTTCATTCCTACAGTCTCTAGCGTTTTGATCATAAAAAGCTGTTGGATTTTGTCAAAGGCTTTTTCTGAATCTATCGAGAGTATCATGTGGTCTTGGACTTTGGACTGGTTTACATGATGAATTACATTTATTGATTTGCTTATGTTGAACCAACCTTGTGTGCCGGGATGAAGCCTACTTGGTCACTGTGAATGATCTTTTTGATATGTTTTTGAATCCGATTTGCTAAAACTTTGTTGAGAATCTTTGCATCTGTGTTCATCAGAGAGATCGGCCTATACTTTTCTTTTTTAAGTGAATCTTTATTAGGTTTTGGGATTAAGACGATATTAGCTTCATAGAAGGAATTTGGTAGTGTTCCTTCCTTTGCTATTTGATGGAACAGTTTAAGGAGTATTGGTGTTATTGGTGTTATTAACTACTTAAATGTCTGGTAGAATTCTATGCTGAATCCATCTGGCCCAGGACATTTCTTTGTGGGAAGATTCGAGATTACTTCTTCAATTTCCTTATATGTTATAGGACTATTTAAATAATTCACAACTTCCTGATTCAATTTAGGTAAGTTGTGTTTACTTAGAAATTCATCCATCTCTTTTGTGTTGTCAAACTTCACAGAGTACAAGTTTTTGAAATATGATGTTATAATTCTCTGGATTTCTTGGGTATCCGTAGTGATAACTCCATGTTCATTTCTAATTTTGTTAATATGGGTTTTCTCTCTCTTGCTTTTGGTTAATTTAGCTAGGGGTGTATCAATCTTATTGATTTTTTCAAAGAACCAGCTTTTTGACTGGTTGATTTTTTCTATCGTTTTCTTAATCTCGATTTCAGATATTTCTCCCCTTATTTTGCTGATCTCCTCTCTTCTACTACTTTTGGGATCAGATTGCTCTAGTTTCTCTAAAGCTTTAAGCTGCATTGTTAAGTTGTTTATGTCTGATGTTTCCATTTTTTTGATGTAGGCATTAAGAGCTATTAACTTACCTCTTAGAACAGCTTTCATTATGTCCCAGAGATTTTGCTAAATTGTATTTTCGTTATCATTCACTTTCATGAAATCTTGAATTTCCTTTTTAATTTCTTCCTGAATCCAGTTCTCATTCAGCATCATATTGTTAAGTTTCCAGAAGTTAGTGTATTTTCTCTTGTTTGATGTGTTGTGGATGTCCAGCTTTTTGCCACGGTGGTCTGATAGGGCACAGGTTAGAATTTCAACTTTTTTGTATATGTGTAGATTCGTTTTGTGGCCCAATATGTGATCTATTTTGGAAAAAGTTCCATGTGCTGCTGAGAAAAATGTGTATTCTTTGGTACGTGGGTGAAATGTTCGGTAGAGATCTGTAAGGTCCATTTCTTTCAGGGGTTGATTAAGTTCTAAAGTGTCTCTGTTAAGCTTTTGACCTGTTGATCTATCCCATGTTGAGAGGGTGGTGTTGAAGTCCCCAAGAATTATCGTTTGGGGGTTGATTTCTTGCTTTAGACTCTGTAGGGTTTTCTTAATGAATGTGGAGGGGCCCGTATTGGGTGCATATATGTTCAGTATTGTGAAGTCTTCCTGGTGAATTGTACCTGTGACTAAAATGTAGTATCCATCCGTGTCTCTTATAATTTTCTTTGGTTTGAAGTCCACTTTGTCTGATAGCATAATGGCTACCCCTGCCTGTTTTCTGCTTCCATTAGCTTGTAGAATTGTTGACCAGCCTTTTATTTTTAGAGCGTGCCTATCTTTTGTGGTGAGATGGGTTTCCTGCAGGCAGCAGATTGATGGATTGTGATTTTTAATCCAAGTTTGTAATCTGTGTCTCTTGATCGGTGAATTATAAGTATATTGCTTCGCTTTTAATGGTGTTATACTTGCCTTCTGTTCTCCTGGATATGCCTGTTTTTTTCTTCTCGCTTGAGTATCATTTCTAGCAATTTTTGAAGGCCTGGTTTGGTGGACATGTATCCCTTCAAGTTGTCTTTGTGCTGGAAGATTTTTCTTTCTCCCTCGATCATGATGGATAGTTTTGCAGGGTAAGTCAGCCTGGGTTCACATTTTCGCTCATTCAATACTTGAAATATGTCTCTCCAAGCTCTTCTTGCTTTTACTGTTTCGACTGAGAAGTCATTTGTTGTTTTAATAGATTTACCTTTGAAAGTGACTTGTTTTTTCTCCCTTGAAGCTCTCAGCACCAGTTCTTTATCTTGAATGTGGAGTGTTTTAACTATTATTTGCCATGGGGTGCTTCTGTTTAGGTCATATCTGTTTGGGGTGCAGAATGCCTCTTGTATATGGATGGGCCTCTCTTTTTTTTGATGAGGAAAGTTTTCCTTGATGATCATTTGAAAAATTTCCTCAAGGGTGGTATTTTGAGATTCTTGCTCTGCTATTCCACGAATATGCATATTAGGCTTCTTCAGGGTGTCCCATATCTCTTGGATATTTCTGTCAAGTATCTTTTTGGCTTTAACAACCTCTTCCATTGAGCTGGTTAGTACTCCCACTTTATCTTCAAGGTCTGAAATTCTGTTTTCTGCCTCATTAGTTCTGTTGATAAGACTCTCTGTGGAGTTCTGGGTTGAAGATAACTTGTCTTGTAGCTCAGTTTTAAACTCTGCTTGAGTCTGTTTTAACTGCTTTATGCCAGTTTTTGTTTCTTGCACTGTTTTTCTCAACTCCTCCAAATGTCTGTTGTGCTCCTCTTCAAAGCGATTGATTCGATTATGTAATTCCTCCCTGATTTCCTCTTTCATAGTATTGAACATGGTAACTGATCATATTTTGAAAGTCATTATCCTGGGTCAGGCTTTCTTGGCCTTTTTCCGTGGTTTTTTTCTGGTTGGAGTCTAACATTATGGGATTAATTTCTTCAGCGGGAAATTTGTTTACTTGAGTGTTGCTTCTCATGGATTTGCACTTTGACTTTGGCATAGTCGTTTTAACTCTTAAAATCTTTCAATTTCACTAAACTGAATTATTTGGCCTGGGGTTCTGGGGGTGGGCAGGGACAGAGCTTACCTAGGTCGCGGGTGAGGCTCGGCTGGACCTCGCTCACATCCCGACCAGCGGAGCGGAGTGGGGTAAAGGGAGGATGGGGGGGTTGGCTGGGAGCTATTTAACCCAAGGGCAGCTGGGGTGGGGCCCGGGCTCAGGGGGAGGTCCTCCTCTTCCCTCGGCCCTGCGCGCACGGCTCCACTGGATGGCGGGAGTCGGAGCCAGGTCCCTTCGGGCTGACCTGGGGTTCTGGTTCGTGGGTGCGGCCGGGGCTTACCTAGAGTTGCGGGCAGAAGCTCTTTCATTTCAGAAGATCTCATTTGCTGAGTGTTGGTTGCAGTGACTGTGCTATTGGATGTCCGTTTGGGAACTGGTGGCCTAGCCCAATCAGCTCGAGGGAGTTCCCTACCCTTTGAACTATGGTTTTAATAGTCTCTGGCCTTATATCGATGTCCTTGATCCATTTGGAATTAATTCATGTACATGGTGACAAGTATGGATCCAGTTTTGCCAGCACTTTTTTTGAGATTGCTGTTCTTTTTCCATTGGATTTTTTGGGCAACTTTGTCAAAGATCAAATGGCTGTAGATGTATGGGCCTATATCTGGGACTTCAACCCTTACCCATTGACTGTGTGTCTATTTTGAAGCCAATGCCAGGCTGTTGTTACAATTATGGATTTGTAGTATAGACTAAGGTTTGGTATGGTGATACCTCCAGCAGTGTTTATGTTACTCAGGATTGTTTTTGCTATCCTGGGTCTTCTGTGTCTCCATATGAGTTATGAGATTGTTTGGCCAACTTCTTTAAAGAATTGCTTTGGGATTTTAATTGGTATAGCATTGATCTGTATATTGCCTTTTATAGGATGGTCATTTTTACGATGTTGATTCTGCCAATCCAGGAACAAGGGAGGTCTTTCCACCTTCTGGTGTTTCCTGCAATTTCTTTCTTTAGGGATTTGAAGTTTTCATTGTAAAGGTCTCTTACTTCCTTGGTTAGGTTTATACCAAGGTATTTCATTTTTTTAGGGGCTATAGTAAATGGGATTGTTTCTCTCAGGGCTTTTTCACTTCTTTCATTCTGGGCATATAAGAAGGCCACTGATTTTTGCGCATTTATTTTGTACCCTGCCACCCTGCTGAACTTCTCAATTAGTTCCAGGAGCTTCCTGGTCGAGTTTTTGGGATCACTTAGGTATAACAATATGTCATCTGCAAATAGAGATAACTTGACTTCTTCCTTGCCAATGTGAATCCATTTTATGTCCCTTTCTTGTCTTATGGCTTCAGCTAAGACTTCGAGTACAATATTGAATAGAAGTGGTGAGAATGGACAGCCTTGTCTAGTTCCTGATCAAAGTGGGAATGCTTCAAGTTTTTCCCCATTGAGTATAATCCTTGCTGTTGGCTTGTTGTATACAGCTTTTATTATATTGACAAAGGTTCCTTTAATTCCAACCTTCTCTTGGGTTTTGATCATAAAGGGCTGTTGGATCTTGTCAAAAGCTTTTTCTGCATTTATCAAGAGTATCATGTGTTCTTGAACCTTGGACTGGTTTATATGGTGAATTACATTTATTGATTTGCATATGTTGGACCAAACTTGTGTGCCTGGGATAAAACCTACTTGATCCCCATGGATGATCTTTTTGATATGTTGTTTAATCCAACTTGCTAACACTTTGTTGAGAATCTCTGCACCTGTGTTCATCAGAGAGATTGGCCTATTGTTTTCTTTTTTAAGTGTATCTTTATTAGGTTTTGGGATTAAAAGATATTAGCTTCATAGAAGAATTTGGTAGTGTTCCTTCCTTTGCTATTTGATGGAACAGTTTAAGGAGTATTGGTGTTATTAGCTCCTTAAATGTCTGGTAGAACTCTGTTCTGAATCCATCTGGCCCAGGACATTTTTTGGTGGGAAGATTCGAGATTACTTCTTCAATTTCCTTGTATGTTATAGGACTATTTAAATAATTCACAACTTCCTGATCCAATTTGGGTAAGTTGTGTTTACCTAGGAATTCATCCATTTCTTTTGTGTTTTCAAATTTCACCGAGTATAAATTTTTGAAATAATGACGTTATAATTCTCTGGATTTCCTGGGTATCAGTAGTGATACCTCCATTTTCATTTCTAATTTTGTTAATTTGGGCTTTCTCTCTTGCTTTTCGTTAATTTAGATTAAAATCAATCTTATTGATTTTTTCAAAGAACCAGCTTTTTTTTTACATTTTTATTATTATTTCCGCTCATACAAACTTAATAGGTACACCGGTTCCCTCCCTCCCTCTTCCTCCCTCCTACCCCCCTGCTCCCCGTCTTTTACCCCTCCCTCACAATCCCCCAGTGCCTCCCCTCCAATCCCCAGAGAATCCTTTAATGTGCATGCCAGACTCTCCTCTGGGCCCTCCTCTCTGATGACGTACAAAGACCCAGTGGCTTTTCTCTGAACCCTTTCCCGTGTTCCCCTTAAGCATAGGAACAGTACTATGGCTGTCAATTCCTTGCCTCCAAGGATCTTGGTGCCTTTAGCAAATGCTAGCCTTTATGGGTCAATATTTTGGGACATTGCACAGGGCACCCAAAGTCCTATTATGATTGCTCCGGCCCTAACTTGTGTGAAGTATCTCGCATATCAATGCACCCCCCATCTTTGTGCTCTAACAATCTTACCGCTCTCTTCCGCAAATTTCCCTGAGCTTCAGGATGGGGAGAGATTAAGCTGGCCTAGTCCTAGGTGGTTGATATAGAGTCTCTGAAGTTCTGGATTATGAAAGAACCAGCTTTTTGATTGATCGATTTTCTGTATCATTTTCCTAATCTCGATGTCAGATATTTCTCCCCTTATTTTGCTAATGTCCTCCCTTCTACTGCTTTTGGGATCAGATTGCTCTAGTGTCTCTAAAGCTTTCAGCTGCATTGTTCATTTATTTATTTGTGATGTTTCCTTTTTTTGATGTAGACATTAAGAGCTGTGAACTTACCTCTTAGGACAGCTTTCATTGTGTCCCAGAGATTTTGGTAAGTTGTATTTTCATTATCTCTCACTTTCAGGAAATCTTGAATTTCCTTTGTAATTTCTTCCTGAATCCAATTCTCATTCAACATCATCATGTTAAGTTTCCAGGATTAAGTGTATTTTCTGTTGCTTGTTGTGTTATGGATGTCACACTTTAGGCTGTGGTGGTCTGATAAGGTACAGGCTAGAATTTCAACTTTCCTGTATATGTGTAGATTCGTTTTGTGGCCCAATATGTGATCTATTTTGGAGAAAGTTCTGTGTACTGCTGAGAAAAATGTGTATTCTTTGGGGCGTGGATGAAAAGTTCTATGAAGATCTTTAAGGTCCATTTCTTTGAGGGTTTGATTAAGCTCCAAAGTGTCTCTGTTAAGTTTTTTACCTGTTGATCTTTCCCATGTTGAGAGGGTAGTATTGAAATCCCCAAGAATTATCGTTTTGGGATTGATTTCCCGCTTTAGTCATTGTAGGGTTTCCTTCATGAATTTGAGGGGGGTGTACTGGGTGCATAGATGTTCAGTATTGTGAAGTCTTCCTGTTGAATTGTACCTGTGACTAAAATGTAGTATCCATCTGTGTCTCTTATGATTTTTTTATTTGAAGTCTACTTTGTCCAATATCATAATGGCTACCCCTGTCTGTTTTCTTCTTCCATTAGTTTGTTGAATTTTTGACCAGCCTTTTATTTTTAGGATGTGCCTATCTTCTGTGGTGAGATGGCTTTCCTGCAGGCAGCAGATTGATGGATTGTGAATTTTAATCCAAATTTGTAATCTGTGTCTCTTGATCACTGATTAACATTTAGTGTTATAATGGAGAAAGTATTTTTAATTCCAGACATTTATTATGTTTAGTAGTTTTTATAAGTATATTGCTTCGCTTTTACTAGTGTTATACTTGCCTTCTGTTCTCCTGGATATGCCTGTTTTTTTCTTCTCGCTTGAGTATCATTTCTAGCATTTTTTGAAGGCCTGGTTTGGTGGACATGTATCCCTTCAAGTTGTCTTTGTGCTGGAAGATTTTTCTTTCTCCCTCGATCATGACGGATAGTTTTGCAGGGTAAATCAGCCTGGGTTGACATTTTTGCTCATTTAATACTTGAAGTATGTCTCTCCAAGCTCTTCTTGCTTTTACTGTTTCGACTGAGAAGTCATTTGTTGTTTTAATAGATTTACCTTTAAAAGTGACTTGTTTTTCCTCCCTTGAAGCTCTCAGCACCATTTCTTTATCTTGAATGTGGAGTGTTTTGACTATTATTTGCCACGGCGAGCTTCTGTTTTGGTCATATCTGTTTGGGGTGCGGAATGCCTCTTGTATATGGATGGGCCTCTCTTTTTTTAGATGAGGAAAGTTTTCCTTGATGATCGTTTGAAAAATTTCCTCAGGGGTGATATTTTGAGATTCTTGCTCTGCTATTCCATGAATATGCATGTTAGGCTTCTTCAGGGTGTCCCATTTCTCTTGGATATTTCTCTCAAGTATCTTTTTGGCTTTAACAACCTCTTCCATTGAGCTGGTTAATACTCCCACTTTATCTTCAAGATCTGAAATTCTCTTTTCTGCTTCATTAGTTCTGCTGAAAAGACTCTGTGAAGTTCTGGGTTGAAGATAACTTGTCTTTTAGCTCAGTTTTAAACTCTGCTTGAGTCTGTTTTAACTGCTTTATGCCAGTTTTTGTTTCTTGCACTGTTTTCCTCAACTCCTCCAAGTGTCTGTTGTGTTCCTCTTTAAAGCGATTGATTCGATTATTTAATTCCTCCCGGATTTTCTCTTTCATAGTATTGAACATGGTAATGATCATATTTTGAAGGTCGTTATCCTGGGTCAGGCTTTCTTGACCATTTTCCATGGGTTTGTTCTGGTTGGAGTCTAACATTATGGGATTAATTCCTTCAGTGGGAGATATGCTTACTTGAGTGTTGTTTCTCATGGATTTGCACTTTGACTTTGGCATTGTCAGTTTAACTCTTAAGATCTTCTTTCAATTTCTGTGCGTTTTTCACTAAATTGAATTATTTGGCCTGGGGTTTTGGGGGTGGGCGGAGATGGAGCTTACCTAGGTCAAGGTGAGTCCAGGCTGTTCCCTGTGTGTCCCTGGTGGAGATGTGGGGCAAGGAAGTATGGGGTGCTGTTGGGCGCTATTTAACCTGGGTGACCTGGGGGTGAACCCGGGCGCAGGGGGTGCCCTCTCCTCCTCCCAGGCCCTGCGTGGCTCCGGTGGATGGTGGGAGGAGCTGGGTCCCTTGGGCAGGCCTGGGGCTCTGGGGTGGGCAGGGACGAGCTTACCTAGGTCGCGTGGTGAGGCCCGGCTGTACCGTGCGCACATCCGCGCGGCGGAGTGGAGGGAAGGGAGGATGGGGCGTAGGCGGTGCGCTATTTAAACCTGGGGGATCTGGGGGTGGGGCCTGGGCGCAGAGGGGTGCACTCTCCTCCTCCCAGGCCCTGCACGTGTGGCTGCGGCTGGATGGTGGGAGGAGCTGGGGCTCTGGGGGTGGGCGGGGACCGAGCTTACCTAGGTTCGCTCAGTGAGGCCCGGCTGTACCGCGCGCCGGTCCTGAGCAGCGGAGTGGAGGGAAGGGTAATGTATTTTATTTTTTATTTTAAAGAAATGGGGAGAGGGTTGATGGAAAGGTAGCTTAGCAATTAAGACACCTGCTGGTAAACCTGATGACCTGAGTTCAATCCTCAGAAACTCACATGGTGGAAGAAAAGAACTGACTTCTGAAAGTTGTCCTCTGACCTTCATTATTGCACCATAACACCTTGGCATGCATGTTCTTGATCTCTTTCACTCTCTCTCCTCTTAAGTAGGTAAATAACAAATAAAGGCTTTTTTAGTGACAAAAACATTGTTAGAAACAGTAGATGCACAGAGATGCCAATAGCCATTCAGGTTAGGGAGTACCCTGCTGCTGTGCTCCTGGTACAGTGCTCCTAACTAAAACTCAAACCATACTGGGCTCTCCCTAGAATGTTCTGTCATTTCACAGAATAAGTGCAGATCTTTGCCTTTGCACTATGAAAGTCACCAAGACCCTCTCTCCTCTTCCCTCTAGAGGCCTGACCTCAAGTCTTAAAATACCCTTACCCTCAGAATACACCAGAAATAACCACTGGTCATTTATCCATTTTCTTTATTTGGATTTCAATCAATAATTGTTTGAAGGGTTCTGAATAATAGTTGGTATCCCTCTGGTAACTGAACCCAAAGCAGGAGAACAGTTACTATCTCTGATTCTTCTTATTAAAAACAAGGTCTAGTAATCAGCTGATCTTTAGTAAAGAACTTCATATTAGCTTTCATCAGGGATGCAGGAAAAGACAAGAACACTTGCACAATTATGTATGCTCCATGGTCCTGACCATGCATGTTTTCTCTTTGAATTTGACAAGTGCTTAAGAAGAAGTGTGGTAAATTCCTATTTTGATAGGAAGTTAAATGTCAATTAGCCATATCTTGTGAGAGGTAGATATAAAAATCCAGTTTTTAAAAATAAATAAGCATTTTTGTTTACTGTTTTAAGGCTGGTAATTTTAATGAATAAAAGCAAAAATAGAATGAAATCAGAGAAGGAAAAAGAGGACAATTCATTCATCCCTGGTCGTGAAATCAAAGAGAACGCATAGTAGCACAAGGGCCAATCAGCACAGACTGAGAGAGAACAAGACTATTTTGTCAGGCCATCACAAATGTTGGCTTTTCTACATTTGCTATGAAATAGGAAAGACCTCAAGGGAGACCCTACCTCTCTCAGAGACTAACAAGAATTAAGGCTGAAAAAGAAGAGTTAAGGCTGGGTGGGGGACAAGGGGAGCAGTGCTCCCCAGTCACATACCCATTTGTACACTATCCTTGCTCCAGCACGTTTCTAGACACATGTCATTAACAGTAATCTGCTTTCATGATCAAAGTATCTCCCCTTTCAGGTAACTATGGAACCTTGTAGACGGGGCGAGGTGATAAGATTGTAAGAGTCTAAAGATGGGGAAGTGTACTGCCAGCCAGGGCATTCACATCATGACAGTGCTGGTGCATCCAGGAGCTCACTGCAATAAGATCTAACCCCACCAGGTTTACACAGTGTCTGACGTCAATATTCCCCTCATGGACCAATGATGACACCAGGAAAAACAACTACATGCAGTAGGAACCCTAGGGGCAGGTGCTGGGCAAGTGAAGGGGAGCATTCCCACTTGTGGGTTTACCCACTGAAGGGACACTTATACTTTCACCGAGATCCAGTCCCTTACTTGTACAGGTACCCTGAAGGGAGCTTTGTGATCCATATAAGCAGAGAGACATGAGGGCAGAAGGGACAGGGATGGGTTGCGCAGGGAGGGGAGGGGGTAAAAGAGGAGAGAGTGGACATGGAGAGAAATCCATTTCATCTCTCAAATTAATAAAATAAAATAAAATAATATAAAATAGTAACCCAGGTGGGACTTAGTAAGTCATATGGAAACAGAAAGACATGAAAGTGAGATGGACCAGGAAGAAGAAACTTTGTGGTGAAAAAAAGTAAGGGATGGGGATTAGGCAATAATGGGTGAAAATGACATGAATACATGTGTAAAAGAATATAAATAATCATTTTTTGAAAAGAAGACGACTTTATATTTAATAGAAATAGCCCCAACTTCAGGTTTCACTTCCAAAACCAGCTACAGAGTCACTTATCTCTATCTTGCCTGTTTCCTATGCTCCTAATTACCTGTGTCTTCATAGGAAAATGACTTACTGCATGCTCTCTGCAACCAGGATTGTGACTGTCACAGTGAGAGGCAGTCTGTTCTGAGACTGGAATTACATATTGAGCCCTAACTCCCAGCTTTATTATTCCCTCATCTCCTTTCACAACAGAACAGTGCTTTTATATTCAACTCAATTCTAGATCTGTGATAAAATCTACATGGGGGAAGATGTTAAGCTTGTTTGATTGGGGAAAAAATATTTTAAAAACTTGAAACAAGTTTCCTGTAATTACGCATAATTGTAAAATCATGCCTAAATTACATCAACAAGCCCACAAAAGGAATTGGAGGGAAAATATTTTATTAGCCCTTAGAGAACCAAAGACATCATGGGGAGAGACCCAGATGTCTAAAGTTGAAGAAGCAAGAGTCAGGTGCATTGCTTTGTCTGGACATGAGCCTACCAGAGGGCCTTTCCCCAACATCTCAGAATATAGCAGATTTCAAAAGTGTGAAGAACCAGAACTCAGAAGCATGAACTGGAAGGTGCCATAAATCTATTGTAGCATTCTTCTTTCAAGCAGCATTTGTTAAAAGCTTCTTTGCTTTGCATGTAACTGAAGTTCATTCATTTTCTCCTGTTAGAAAACTCCATTGAATGTACATAAAACTATACACATGAGCGGTCAATAAGTGGCCTGCTATTTGGAGCTGTTACCAATGAACTGATGATTTGAACTTTCTTGCACAAGGATTCTGGCACACATGCATGCACTTTGAAGACATTGACTTAAGAATTACTGTTTCTTGGGGTATATGTTTCTTAATACAATGGAAATCAAGTTGCAAAAATGATTATAGCAATTTACTTACCAATCTGCAGTAGGTGCGGCTTCTCACTGATCTATATCACTTTAGAGAACATTAAAAAGAGTATTTAATGGCCGACAAGATGATTCAGGAGGTAAAAGCATTTGCTGCCAAAAGTGACGAACTGAGTTTAATCCCTGGAACCCACATGGAGAGATCCAATTCTCACAAGTTGTTCTTTGACTTCCACACATGCACTGTGTCACATATAAACACACACCCATACATATATACACAGACGCACACAGACACACAGACATGCAGACATCCACAGACACACAGACATGCACACACATACACATGGCAAATTTAAAATGACTTTTTAAAATTAGCACTTAATAGTTCCATGCATTCTTAGCCAAATTTTCTATATATCAATAAAAACATGTTTTCACTCACATGTCTTGTTAAATGATTTATTTTTCCTTGCTTAAAACCAAGTGTAATTATTCATATCACAGTAAAATTATTAATATCAAGGCATAGTCTAACATTTGCATAGTTACATTACCTTACTGTATATAGTACTCTAATTTGCCAGTGACCCTGCTCATACCATTGAGTACATAAGAAAAAAATAATCTAGTCCAAGATGTCAACAAAGATTACATGTTACACATATGTCTTCTTACACTATGTAGACATTCACATAGCCAAGGATACCGGCATACAAGGCAAATCATAGATCATAGTAAAATAAAGCAATAATAACATATTCAGACTTTTTCCAGTTGAAAGCCGGAATATTCTGTTGTCCAGTATGCAAAGAACTCTTAAAATCCACTCTGAAGGAAGAGAGGCAGGGAATAATATCAAATAAAAGGCAGAAAAATCAACTTTGATAATAAAGAAAATAACCCAGTTTCATTAAACATCTGTATCAAAATAGGGATAATGGAGATCTGAGTGGCATTTTTGATATTTTGTTTATCATGAAGAAAAAAGAGATGGAGAAAAAGAAAGAGAAAAAGAGAGAGTAATATGTGCATGTGAAAGTCAAAGGACAACTATTAGAAATGAGTTTTCTCCTTCCATTATGTGAAAAGGCAGAAGGCATGTGAAAAAGTACCTTATTTAAAGTTCTTTAGTATGTTTTCTAGACAGGCTATGCAAACAAGGTTCATGGTCCCTGTAGTAAGTGATTTGTCAATATCTCTTGAAAGTACTTTCCCTGAAATTTTTTCTTGAGCTTCCAGATGAGTACTGGACCACTTCATGCATATTTTTCATGGTCACCCAAACTCAGTAGAAGGATATTTGCAACATGTCAAATGATGTAATCATTTAACGTGTGTGTGTTTAAACCTGAATGCTAAGACAGTGAAAATAGCACAAAGAAGACCTTCAGCCTTAGCAAAATGCCTATCAGTGCAGCAACCATAGGTGAATGCAGAGAACTATGAGTTGTTAAGAGGATCAAAAGTGGGGCGGAAAGAATGTTAGCTTAAGAAGACAGGCAAAGGATTATGAAATGTCCTCTTCCAAAAAAGACATGACCATAGCAATCATGAACACACTATAGAGGTGGTTACTGATATAAGCCTGATGATCAGCTGTGAACAGAGGAGAAACCATGGGATCTTACAGAGGACTGGTGAACAAAAGATTTGGGGTGGAGAGAAAACTGTTTAGTTGTTTATCTGCAAAATGGGTCTATTATGCGCCAAGAGTTAGTTCCAAGCCCAGGATCACACAAAAGACCCTGATTATACATAATGGGACATAAAACCAAACAAAAGGACATAAATACAAGAGGAAGACTTGTAGTGAATGGGGTCTGGCAGGATGAGGGAGGGAGATGAGAAAAGACAGGAGAGAATCATCTGAATGCTCTATATGCATGTCTGAAATTGCTAAAGAGCAAACTTCACATTTGAAGCGGAAAAAAATCTGCACACTGATTAAAACTAACCATATACTGTGTAGGATATTTTGAAAGAAAAATGCTGCTGTAGAGAGGCCTAGTGATTACTTTATTTAATGTGTAAATAAGTGCCAAAGATTGTTGATGTTTTCATATGTTTTCTAATGCTGTCTAATCTGGCAGTTTCTCTTTATTCTGTCTCACTCAACTGAATTACCAGGACTAGGTCAAAATTGTGCATTCAGTGAACTCTATTCAAGACTGGCTGACTGGCCAAATACTAAGCCATTTGTAATAATTTCTAACATCTGAGATTTCAGAAAGAGGACAAAAAGATGAATAGCATTGAAATATGTCACAGTCTTTATAGTGGCCAGGGTGACATGCAATGCCATTGAATTACATGGAATTCTGTTATCGATAGTAAAGTCTGAACATCATGTGATAATTGAGTATATGAATATGTTAGAAAATAAAACCCATTACAATTGTAATAAAAACTTCCTAGAAACAGATTTGTTATTACTGGTGATAATGAAAGGGCATAATGTGGGGAAACATATTTCTAGAAAGGCAAAGACATTGATTATTTGCAGGCTTGGATTGTTACATAGTGTTACATAGACAGCATGGAAGACAGAGAGCAAGTAGAAGGTGACAAATGTGCACACCAAGATCAAGATTGTCTGGGTGGCTCTGGCTTCTGGAGAGAATCTAGATGAGCACTTGGCATTGTGTAGATATTGTACTTGCCTTTTATGCCTGTAAAGGATGCACACCATGGAACCACTGGCCCAGGCCATGAGACTCAAAAACAGACCATCAGTGAGGATGAACAACAAAATACAAAACAAAGCTGCAGTGGTATCATAAACAACCCCAGAGCAGTACCCAAAACTGAATCCCATAGAGACATTTATGCTCTTAGTGGGTCCAGTCACTCTCAAGGGAATCATGATGTTCAGAAGCAGATGCACCAGCCAGCTGAGCAAACAGCAAGGGCTGATGTACTTGGTGACTCTTTGTTTAAGCTTTATCCACCTAGAGCTGTTGGAGCTGATGGTGATTGCTTGGAAGCAACTCAGAAGACACGTGGTACATAGGAAAACTCCCCTGGCCACTCGATAAAGGTGGACAACAAGTTTACACCCAATGTCATTCAGGAAAATATTCAACTCAAATTCCACCATCGCTTGTGGAATTCCTCTTGAGATAATTGCCAAAGAGTTGGCAAAAGTCAGATGATTTATAATCAGGTCTTTGGGCATCAAGATTTTTCCAGTGGATATGATGAAGAAGGAATAATGAAATAGAATTGAGGAATTTCCCACTACTCCCACTAAGACCTGAGAGATGAAGAATATCCCCATCGTTAAGTTCTTGGGGATCATTATTTGTCCATTCAAAAATAAATTACAAAATATTTGTGTTAAGAACCAAGAGAAAATGCTACAAGGCTTTATGACTGCTATTTGAGGGCTTTAAATCAAACATTACCTTATATATTTTATGAATTTTTTTCTATCTCCCAACAGCATGTTGTTTATATCAACTTGTTAATACATTTGTTGATCTCAGTGGTACATGTTTCATATATTTTCTGAGTTTAAACAATTGAGTCAAATGTAATCAAAAACTGAACCTACTACTTTAATATTTGTCTAAAATTAAAAATAATATTTTCATTTTCTATTTTAGCCTACTTTTTTAAAGTCAGAGAATTATTGGAATGTTCTTATTTCTCCTAAGAATAAATGTGCACATATGACACATATATCATGCAAAAAGTTCCTGTAGAATTTTTCCCTTGTTTTTTTTTTTTTTTTTGGTCTTTTTGTAATTTTATCTTTTTTTTTTTTTTTCAGTGCTGGGGACCGAACCCAGGGCCTCGCATTTGCTAGGCAAGCATTCTACCACTGAGCTAAATCCCCAACCCCAAGTTCCTGTAGAATTTTTAAATGATCCATGATGAATGTATTTTGCTCCTTGTTAATTGATAATTCCTGTATTTGAATCACCATTAAAGTTAAAGAAATATAAGACTATAGTAGACATAAATAACAATTTTGCAAAGATATCATCTTCATCCTCAGGTGCTTCATGAACTGTAAGTTTCTGGTGTGGCTTTGTCCAGTCTAAGAATTTCCTCATATACAGCCAGGCTTAGAATGAAAGAGAAGCAGAGTCAAGGAAAGTTGGGATATAGATCAGTGGTAGTTCAATCATCTAGAGTTCACAAGACTTGGACTTTCATCCATAGATTTTGGAGAAACAAATGAAGGAAAGAAGGAATAAGGCAAAGAAAGCAAGAATGGAAGGAGGAAAGGAAAGAGAAGAGGGAAAGAAGGAATCAAAGAAGAAAAGAAGGAAACATGAAGGAATGAGAGAATGAAGAAAGGAATAAAGGAAGGAATGAAGAGAATTAGGAAGGGGGAAAGAAAATAAGGAATAAAGGAAAGAAAAGAAATCTTAACTGTAAAGATAAAAATTTCTTAAGTAGGAAGACTAAAAATTCCTGATGAACATGCACTTCTCTAAGAAACACAAGAACAGACAGAAAAGATGAAGGTAGATAAAAACAATGTCATGCCGATGCTACCAAATCCCTTGTGAAGCCAGGAGGGCAGGCCCAGGGTCACAAAGGGTTAACTGAAAGTTCAATAGATTATCCAGGTCAAACTCAGGGAGTATATTGATGTCTACATTGACAAGGGTCTCAAGTTCTATCAGTTTAAAGAACAATACTAAGATTCGAACTAGAGCGAATTTACAGACTGCTCCATCTCTGGCTTTAGATTAGCCTTCTAGAAGTGCCTGGGGAATCCATGGTTAAGGTTTCTCCCTCAATGGGGGACATGGAGCTGTACAACTCAGGGGTCAAGACTGGTGTGTTCCTGGGAGGTTTTTTATGAACAATAAACCTAAGTTTGAAGAAAGGAAAATTACTGTACAATCACTCTGACACAAAATGAAAAAGTAAAGCAAGCACAGTGTGTGTTATACATTAATATACTTTTAGAAATTTTATTACACAATGTTACTGTTGAATTGAGTTAAGTAGTTCAACACTGGAATTATGTAAAGATGCAATACTTTTTCCTACATGAGAGAAAAAAGCTTAAAAGTACCACGCAATAAGTTCAGTACATAAATTTACACCACAGTTTTTAATTTCAGGGACTGCAAGTATAGGAGGATACTTAAATGAAAGATATTATTTTCAGAATGAAAAAAAGATTAATAAGTAAATAACGAAGTGTAAAATACCATTAGCATAAGTAAGATGACACTTTAAAATTATTTTCTTTATTAAGTAAATGTCTAATAAATTTTTAGTTTAATAAGTAACTGATTTTTTTGCAACCATGAGTTTACTGCAAATAAATTTACCTGTACAAAACTTATTCAAGATTGGTACAATGAATGAAGGAGGAATTCTAGTGGCCCCAAGCCTCTTTGGGTGATCATTGATTTCAAAGCTGATTAGAAGTGGCCCCTCATGTGTCTGTGATACCTCCACTGAATATTGAAAATGTGATGCACAGGGTACTTAGGCACGTGAAAGATCAGGCGTACCTTTCTCATCTCAAGTACATATACATAGCACAGTGTATAGGAGGTAGGAATGAAAGCAAGTCAGGAAGAAGTCTCTTAATGGGAGAACAGGGAATGAGTGAGAGTAATAAGCAGTGGAGAAAACAACAAACACCGATTCTAATTTAAATTAACATTTTACTAATGTGTGGGTCATTGCACAGGTCATGCAAAGTCCTATTTGTGGAAGAGGGGAAAGTAAGATTGTAAGAGCACAAGGATGGGAGGAGTAATGATATGGAAGATACTCTACACAAGTTAGGGCCTAAGCAATCATAATAGGACTTTGCATGACCTGCACAATGACCAACACATTATTGATCCCTCAAAGTCTAGCATGGACTAAAGGTACTAGGATCCTTAAAAGCTAGGGATTAACAGCCACAATAGTGTTCCTATACTTTAAGGGGAACACAAGAAAAAGTTCTGGCATCAGGGAAATGCAAATCAAAACTTCCCTGAGATATCATCTCACCCCGGTCAGGATGGCAAAAATCCACAATACAAACAACGACAAATGCTGGAGAGGATGTGGAGAGAGGGGAACTCTCCTACATTGCTGGTGGGAATGCAGGCTCATACAGCCACTCTGGCGAGCTGTCTGGAGATTCTTAAAGAAATTAAAGATTGAAATGCCATATGACCCTGCTATTCCACTTTTGGGAATAACCCCCCATACAGCAGAGGTTCACCTCGATAGCACAAGCACGATCATGTTCATAGTAGCACTGTTTACAATAACAAAGACATGGAATCAGCCCAAATGTCCAACAGTTGATGAGAGGATAAGGAAACTGTGGTATATCTATCTATACAATGGAGTACTACTCAGCCATCAAAAATGATGAATTACTGGAATTTGCTGGGAAATGGATGTCATTAGAAACAATTATATTAAGTGAAGTATCCCAAACCCAGAAAATTAAGCGCCGTATGTACTCCCTAATAGGTGGCTCCTAGTACCAAACTCACCCAGCCCACATTGAGACACTCAAAAGTAAACCTATGTAACACAGTAATTGCAAGGATTATGAACAAGAGAGATGGGTTAGGAGGGCCACACCAGAAACAAGGAGAGAGGAGACCATGTTACAGCAGAGAAAATAGGCCTCCATCAAGGTCTGCAAGTAAGTAATGAGAAACCTGGTTAAGTTCACAGACGTTCTTTCCTGATCTCACCAGAAGGGGAGGGCATATAGTCTAGCAGATAAAAAGTAATCATTTTGCAAATGGGTGATGGACCCCTCCCTCAGTGAGGTTTCCTACTCTTATTACATCTACCCTTGAATGTGCTATTACAACAAGACTCCAGTTTAACAGCTTTTTGTCTCTGGTCAGGGGGTGACATACAGTGCCCAGCAGAATGGAGTGAAGGGAATTGCAGGAGCAGCAAAACTGCAAAAGAAAATCAACAAACCACAATCCAGAACTTCAGAGACTCTATATCAATCACATAGAACTAGGCCAGACTAATCTCTCCCCATCCTGGAGCTCAGGGACATTTGCGGAAGAGGGGGCGGTAAGATTGTAAGAGCAAAAGGATGGGAGGAGCAACGATTTGCAAGATTCTCAACAATAGTTGGGGCCAAAGCAATCATAATGGGACTTTGCATGCCCTGCGCAATGTCCAATGCACTGTTGCCCTCATAAAGTCTAGCATCTGTTAAGGGCACCGAGACCCCTGGAGGCAAGGGATTGACAGCCATAGTAGTGATCCTATGCTTAAGGGGAACAAGAGAAACGGCTTATGGAAATGCCACTGGGTCCTTATATGTCATCGGAGAGGAGGACCCAGTGGAGAGTTAGGCGTACACAATAAAGGACTCTCTGGGAATTGGGGGGGAGGCACTGGGGGAAGGGGAGGGGGAGGAGGGGGGAGGGAGGGAACTGGTAAAAAATTTTAAAATGTATAATTAAATTTTTAATAAAAAAATGATGAATTACTGGAATTTGCTGGGAAATCAATGTCATTAGAAACAATTATATTAAGTGAAGTATCGCAGACCCAGAAAATTAAGCACCGTATGTACTCCCTAATAGGTGGCTCCTAGTACCAAACTCACCAAGCCCACATTGAGACACTCAAAGGTAAACCATGTAATACAGTAATTGCAAGGATTATGAACAGGAGGGATGGGGTTGGAGGGCCACACCAGAAACAAGGAGAGAGGGGACCATGTTACAGCAGAGAAAATAGGCCTCCATCAAGGAATGCAAATAAGTAATGTGACACCTGGTTAAGTTCACAGACGTTCGTTCCTGATCATTTACAACTGAGGGGGTATGATCTCACCAGAAGGGGAGGGCATATAGTCTGGCAGATAAAAAGTAATCATTTTGCAAATGGGTGATTGACCCCTCCCTCACTGAGGTTTCCTACTTTTATTATATCTACCCTTGAATGTGCTATTACATCAAGACTCCAGTTTAACAGCTTTTTGTCTCTGACCAGGGGGTGACATACAGTGCCCATCAGGATGCAGTGAAGGGCATTGCAGGAGCAGCAAAACCACAAAAGAAAATCAACAAACCACAATCCAGAACTTCAGAGACTCTATATCAACCACATAGAACTAGGCCAGCCTAATCTCTCCCCATTCTGAAGCTCAGGGACATTTGAGGAAGAGGGAGCGGTAAGAGTGTAAGAGCGAAAGGATGGGAGGAGCAATGATTTGCAAGATTCTCCACACTAGTTAGGGCCAAAGCAATCATAATAGAACTTTGCATGCCCTGCGCAATGTCCAACACACTATTGACCTCACAAAGTCTAGCATCTGCTAAAGGCACCAAGATCCTTGGAGGCAAGGGATTGACAGCCACAGTAGTGTTCCTATGCTTAAGGGTAACACAAGAAAGGGTTCAGGGAAATGCCACTGGGTCCTTGTACATCATCGGAGAGGAGAACCCAGAGGAGAGTCAGGCATACACAATAAAGGACTCTCTGGGAATTGGGGGGGAGGCTCTGGGGAATGGGTAGGAAGGGGTGAGGGGAGGGGGAGCAGGGGGTTCGGGGGGAGGACGAGGGAGGGAGGGAACTGGTCTACCTATTAAGTTTGTATGAGCAGAAATAATAAAAAATGTATTAAAAAAAAGAAAAAGTTCTGGCAAATGCCACTGAGTCCTTACACCTCATCAGAGAGGAGGATCCAGAGAAAAGTTTGACATACACATTAAATGATGCTCCAGGGAATGGGGGGAGGAGGCACTGGGAAACAGGGAGGGAGGGGGGAAAGGAAGGGGAAAAAAAGGGAGCAAGGGGGTCCAGGAAGGGGTGGAAGGAGGGAGAGGACCGGGGTACCTATTAAGTTTGTATAAGCAGAAATAAATAAATAAAATAAAATAAATAAATTAGTGCATCTAGTATGGAAATCCCTGTGGGGGATCAAAAAAGTGTAAAACAACAGAAAAACTTTACTAGGCTACCACCCAAACACAAGTGAACATTCCACAGAGATACCTGCATGTTCATGTTTATTATATTATAATAAGCAAGGTATAGAATCAACAGAGATCTATATTAATAGGTGAAAAAAATAAATTAACATTTTATAAAAACAACTGATTTTTTTCCTAAACTCACAAAAGTTGTATTTAAATCATTATGAAGATATTGGAGAAATCTCCATGGTCTGTTGAGGTGATACAGGCAAGAAGAAAAAGACAGAAAAGCTGAGATCAAATGGAGACACAGCAGCCCAGATCAGCCCAAGTATGTTTATTATGTAGACAAGCTAATAACAGCAAAGCGTCAGTAGATGTGAAGAATAAAGATGCTGTGCGTTTCCTTGAAGCATACAAATATATTCTATAAAAAGATGAAACATGCACAAATAACTTTATTGGAGGGAGCAGGCAAGTGCAATATACTCTGTGAAGGTCAACTATGCACAAACACCAACAACTGTTATCTGGGGAACAAGACATAGATATGCTCAATAGTTCAAGCCCATAATATTTAGAAAGTATCTATAACTTAAAAATAAGTAAGTTGAAAACTTGGTACTGGAATGCTATATATTTTCTCAAACCAAGCTCTGATGAACAATGGAAAACTAATGGATTTGCAGGGAGTGGAACAGAGATAAAATATCCAGTTATATATAACCATGGAGGACAAACTAAATCAAGAGGACATTAATATGGGAGGAATACTTGTAAGAAAAGGGGACTGAGAAATAGAGGGGAGGGATTTAAATAAAAGTTAGAGGGAAATGTAATCAGAATATTCTGTACACCTATATACAATTGTCAAAGAGAAAAATTTACCAACAAATAAGTAGAAAAAATACATATGGACAAATACAGAGAAAGAAGAGGAGGACGTGAAGGGAGGAGTAGGGGAAGAAAAGAGGAGTGAAAGAAAGTGCATTTCAGGAATAAAACCTCAGATTTTGAAGCACACTGTAAAATATTGTATCTTCAGCAATATGAAAGACTATGACAGTGTCCTTGTTCACTTTCCTTCTAGAATCCTGGATTTACATGAAGGTCTCTTTAGTTTCACATAACACCAGGAACGGTCATTAGCTAGCAGTGAGCTTTCTCCATTTGGACTGGAATCAAAATATGTTTTCAAGGTTCTCAATGTGAGGTGCTAGGAATGTAAATAACTGCTTTTCACCTGAAATTCTTCAAACTATTCAAAATGGATATTGATTGTACTAAAAAGAAGAAGGGATTCTTCCTTGAAACATTTTTTATTCTTTGATAATTTCATACATGTACATAATGGATCTTTGTCACTTTCCAGAGTGTCTTACCTCATACCCTAAGACCCCCTCCTTCACCCTTCCCAATAAGAGTCTTTATCTTAATAAGTTTCCTCTTACTTTCATGTCTGTGTATGTGTCCCTGTGTGTATCCATGTGTGTGTGTGAGTGTGTGATTCATACACACACCACTGAGTTCAAGAAGAGTTGTCCACATTAGTACATGTCTGGGCACTTCGATACAGTATTTTTACACATGAACTCTGATAACATTCTAAAAAGGGAAGTAACATCCAATGATATTCATGGTGCATGCTTCAGGTTCCAAAGTAAGGATAATTTCCATTTACTTAGTAATAAGTTTCCAACACAAAGTAGGCAAATCTCTTTCTTTGCTATAAAATTTAACTCCACTTAATTGACTGAAAGAATTTAAGTAGTCATAAGGGACTGCAGAGATGGCTCAGGGGTTAAGCCTATATCTCAAAAGCATAAGGACCTGTGTTCAAATTCCAGATCCCATTTTAAAACAGCAGGCAGAAATAGCAATGGCCTGCACTTCTATCCCTAGAAGACAGAGCCTGGGAAACTCTAGAGCAAAATAAAAAAGAGGTAGAACACTCCAGGATGATTCCTGAAGTCACCCTTGGACCTCCACAGGTATACACACTCAAATGTCCTCATATACACATAAACACACACACACACACACACACACACACACACACACACACACACAAATATTATGGAATATTCATTTAGTCACATATGACTTTAACACTAGAAATTTTCAATCAAGAGACAAGGATAGAGGGTAAGGGAGAAGGTTCTGTTTCAGTCTGCCAGCACGTTGCCAATAAATTCTTGACAAAAAGTTTTGGGGAACAAGGGATTTTGTTCTTGTTTATAGTTCTGTTATAGTTCACAGTTCAGTTTTGTGGGGACACTCATTTCAACACCAGGTGTCTAGGGAACTAGCCACACCATATCCACAGGAATTGTTGTGAAAGGGGTAAACCTTACTTGCTGCACTGTAAATCTGCCAAAGTATGATGAAGCATGCCATACTACTGAACAGCTCTCTCCATCTTGTGTACTTGCACAGGGAAGACCCACTGTAGAATGGGTTTCCCACATCAATCACACAATCTTCTGCAGGTTTGCTTAGGGTTGTCTTAACTACCAGTTCTTCACCATGTACTCAGAGCTCAGCCTGAGATCGTCAAGTTGATACCTATATATCTAACTAGCAAAGGATCTAGCCTTGAACATGAATGATAGGAAGGGGAATTTCAGGAACTTATGAAAAGAATTCAGATTTGCAGAGTGGGAAGAGTTGAAGATAGTCCATACTGTGCCTGCACTGTGCTCTGTGCAGATTTACTGTGCAAAAAATACAATAGCTCACACTTCACATGAAAGACCTTTCAAAGTCTCACATTCTCAATCAGTAAAAGTCACTTTACCCTATCCCCATATATTTCTAGATCCTATGGCTTATCTGAGTACTTGGTATAAAATGAAAATGGACTCACCTGTGTGATCTGAGAAACTACAATGGAAAAGTGTTACAGTGAGAGGTTGGCTATATTGTGGTTGGGGTGTGACACTGCTTTCTCGACTTATAGGTTTATTATTCCCAGTTCCATTTCCCCTGTCCTCAGCTCTCAACTCTAGATCTATGACAGCAACTATATGGGGAATTGAGTATAACTTTTAAATACTTTGTCTTAATTATCTATCAGTAAAAATAAGTATCAATCACATGAAGAATTCCAAAGAAGTATTCAGGAAGAATTGAGAGGTATACTACCTCGTACTATCATTTGTGTGTTTGCATGAGTGTGTGAGGGTGTGTGTGTGTGTTTACTGATGAGGTTAATAAAAGTTTTCTGCATTAATGGATTACATTCTTAGAACCTTCATGCAAATTTTCCAGCATCCATTTCTATTATCCAATTGAAAAAATCACCAAAAAAAGCCACTTTTGCACCCAGGGAAATCTCTATTACAACTGATGCATGCCTATGTGTTACTACAAAGTACTCTTTAGTATATGATATCTAATTTTAGGGTTTAACTTAATTTAAATATTTTGTGGTCTCTGTGCTTATTGAGATAACTGTGTCCAACGTATGATATTATTAATTACAGTCTATTAATTATTTCTCATAATCTTGTGAGAAAATAAAACGACAGAAACTACTTAAGAAAGTAAAGGTTTATTTGAAGTGAAGCTTGAGGCTAAATCCATCAGTGTGGGGAAGTCCTGGTGGATGGAGTGTGAGGGCAGCTGGTCACATTGCGTCTGTAGTCAGGAAGCAGAGAGAATGATGAAAATTGGTATTCAGCTTATATTCTCCTTTTCAGTTCAGGACCGCGGCCAATGAAATGATGCCACACAAGTTTGAGGTTGGTCTTCCTTCCTGCAACTATTAATCCAGTTTTGAAGCATCCTCACAGATGTACCTGGAGATGTGACTCTTAGATGATTCTAGATCACATTAAATCAGTGATTGATATTATCCATTACATTGCTTAGTAGTGTTTGGTCTACCGTGGAGCTTGGATTTACACAAAGAATAAAGGACATGTGAATGTTCCAAAGAACAGAAATCATCAGAACTCATGACATATGCAGAGAAAAATGTATCTTTTTCATTTCAGGAAAAATATAGCTTGAAGGAAGAGTTGGCATTACTGAGAAGTAGAATATGGACATATATTTGAAGAAATGTAAAAACATTTATCACCATTGCCTTGAATTATCACAGAATGCCATATTGAATACCAGGATGGAAGAGACTGTTCAAAAAATGACAGAAATGTACAACAGGATTGGGATAGGTTGAGTATATCGGGCTGCAAGTATGCCTTTAAGGGAGTAGTGAGCACTGTGGATATGTACTGCTTGGCCCCTGTTTCCATAGCAGAAACTTACCATAGAACTACTTCCCAAACCATGGAATCCAATATAGAATATCAGTAAAACAGATCATAAGTCATACAAACACGAAATTATCATGATGCCTGAAATCCTGGATATTTCAAAATTTCTCCTTTTGTCATCCCTCAGTTTCTCTATAGAAGTACAGTTAAAATTTAGCCTGTGCTTGCAGTGGAATTCACAGTATATCAGCTGGTTGTCCAGCTGTAACCATAAGGCAATATATGATGACTTTAGAGCTTTTGGAATGAAAACTAAGTGATATCTCAACATCATTAAACTATGTAAATAGCCACTATGATAGCTAGGACAACTGAAAGTATTTAATGTACAGAGCCATTGAATTATCTAATAGTGTCTGGTCATTAGCAAAGCTGATCTCCCATAATGGAATGAAAAAATATCAGAGAACACAATCTATCAGAACTTGTACAAATTGACCAGAAAAGTTACTTTTTTCTACCATAGGGACAATGGAACTTGGACAAAGAATTGCTATTACCAATGAGTATGAAGGGGCAAAAAGTAGGGAAGCACGTATCCAAAAATGTAAATATGCTTATTAGCCATAGCCTTTGGTTATCAAAGACTGCTGTGTAGATGACTAGGAAGAAAGACATTGAGTAGAAGGTGACAAAGGTGCACACTAGGATCAAGATGGCTTGGATGGCTCGGGATTCATGAGAAACTTTAGGAGAATGTTGTATACTGTGAAGGTAGCAGATCCGTTTCTTGTGTTTGTAGAGGATGTTCACCATGGAGACACTAGCCCAGGCCATGAGGCTCAAATACAGACCATCCATGAAGCAGAGCAACAGCAAATATAGTGAAGTTACAATGCTGTCAGAACCAAACCCTGAGCAGTAGCCCAAATTGAATTCCTTAGTAAAATTTCTGCTGTTACCAAGGGCAGTCACCCTTGCAGCAATTCTGCTGTTCAGAAGAAAGTGCATGAGCCAGCTGAGTGAACAGGAAGGACCCATGTACTTGGTGGCTCTGTGTTTAAGCTTCACCCATCTGGAACTGCTAGGATTGATGGAGATTGCTTGGAAACAACTCAAGAGACATGTGGTATACAGAGAAATTCCCCGGGATGCTCGATTACTATAGATAATAAATTTACATATGAGATCATCCAGAAGAAATGCTAGCCCAAACTCTGCCATTGTCTGTGGAATTCCTCTTGACATAATAACTAAGGAGTTGGCCAAAGTCAGATGCTTTAAAATCTGGTCTTTGGGCATCAAACTTTTTCCAGTCAATACAGATATGAAATAATGAAATAGAAGTGTCCAGTTGCCCAGGAGTCCTATGACTGTCTGGGAAAAGAAGAAAATCCCCATTGGCAAGTTCTCAGGAATCATTCTCTTTTCATCTGAAAAGGACAAATTTAACCACATTGACAGACTTAGGAAGAAAACTTAAATGTGCATCAATTTTGTGAGTAGTTTAAATTAAATAATTATCTCATTATTGTCTTCATAAATATTTCCTAATGATAAATATTCCTAAAACACTTTGCACTGATAGAATTTTATGGTAACATAAGTGGCACTTATAGACAGTAAATGAACTTTAACACACTATTCTCAAGTTTTAAGCATCTATACTTTAATCAAAATGTTTCTCTTAGATATCAAAAGTCTGTCCATTATTGTGGCCTTTGTATATCTCATTCTTTCAAAGAAGAGTTTGTGGGCTGGACAGATGGCTTGAGGGCTAAAGTCTTTGCCTTGCAAGCAAAAGGTTCTGAGCTCTGACACCCCAGATCTCACATAAAAATGATGCCTCTGAAAGGTGGAAGCTGGAAAACTCCAGAGCAAAGAAATAAAGAGGTAGAGTAGCCCAGGATGACTCCCAATGTCCACTCCTTGGCCTTCATAAGCACACACATAGAACACACATATGCATACATGGATGCAAACGATATTATTCTCTTAAGAGACACTTGAATATCTATCACAATAAGAAGGAAATGGAACTAGTCTAAAGGTTCTTCACCAGATTAAAAATATATATTTACACACAATTGAATGTTATTCAGCTGTAAGAAAAATGAAATTATTAAGGAAATTGATGGATCTGGGAATGATTATATTAAGTAAGGCAAATCATGTTCAGAAAGAGAAATATTGGTTGCTCTCTCTCATATGTAGATCCATATTTTTAATGTCCATACCACACTTGATCTTAGCCAAAAGGCCAAGAAGCGATGACAAATTTTTAATGTTTATATATGCATATAGATGTGAATGAGTATGTAAGAATAGGCTTGAAACTAGAAAGGTGAATGGGAAATGGGAAGATGTGCTCAGGGAGAAGGTTGGTGGGGCAACAGAACACATGGGACATTAAGCAGGAAAGAGGCTACTGGATAAAAGTGTACAAGAGGGGTCACAGGGTGGGAAAGAAGTGGAGTAGGGAATTATCAATAAAAACAAATTACATAGTTAAAATTTATACTCTATTCCCCTTAAATATGTTCATTAAAGTATAATTTTTAATATTAATTATATTTTTTATTTTTTAAATTTTTAGTAATTAATTTAACTTTTATTTTAATAATTATATATACATATGAAGGGGCTCAGGAGTTAAGGCTCTGACTCACAGTGAGAAAGATTTGAGTTTTGGTCCTAGATCTAATGTAAGTATCCTAGACTGGAAGAGCAATGGCCTGCACTTCTGGCCTTGGAAGTCAGAGACTGTGAAACTCCAGAGCAAAGCAATAAGGGAGGCAGAATGATTCATTAAATTTCAAGAAACATTAAGTAAAATCATGGAGGAACTCAAACAAAAAGTATTCTTTAGAATGTGAAAACAAGAAAAATACATTAACAGATTAGGAGACATACTATATTGCTGAATATAAAATCTCATTAAAATAATGTTTTGCTAATTTCCCCATTTACTAAATTTAAATTAATTCTTTGCATTTTTATTTTACAAAAATGAATTATTCTGAAATTCATACAAACTATAACTGAAAATTCAACAATAAACTCACAAATCATGTATCTAACAAGAGGTTAATGATCAACATCTTACTAAAACATAAGCATGATATATGAACACAAGTCATTATCCCTTTGAAAGAAATAACCATAAGTGAAGAACAATGTGAAAAGACAATCCAGATCACTTACAATTAGAGGAATTCAAGCCAAAATAACAAGGAGATACTTCATTCTTACTAAGAAAATTACTACCCCAAACAAAACTATAAAATAATAAATGACAGTGTAGCAGTTACTACGCATGTTGTCAATAAATTCTTGACCAAATAACTTAAGGGAAAAAATGGTCCTATTCTGATTTATCATTCTTAGTTGCAGTTCTTAATCTAGCTTTGCAGGAGTACTCTTACCAACATGAATGGCTGAGAAAACTGGACATATAACATCCATATATTCACAGAACTGATAACAGGGACAATCCTCATTTGTCAGATCAGCATGTCTATGCAAGTATATGTAAGGATGCCAACTTCCTCAACTTGTTACCTCCATCTTATTAACCTACCCAAAGACTAATCCCACCTGCCTTAGGTTGAGTCTTATCTATCACTTAGAAAATCTTATGCAGGCTTGCTCAAGGTTCAACTCAACTACAAACTTCTCACAACTGTGCCCAGAACTTGGCAACACAGTTGCCAAGTTGACATCAGCATCTAACTAGGACTGATGGTGAAAATATGGAAAAATTTAAACCCATGTGAACTTCGTATGGATGTGAGCAGACTGAGAACCAATGCCACAGCTTATCATAATCTCTCAACACAAAAGTGGTTTTATTTTTTCTGCTGGATGCCTGCTAGATGTTGTCAAAGTGGGCAAGTTCATGAAACCTGGGAAAGTGGTGTTGGTCTTGGCTGGACACTACTCCAGATGCAAAGCCATCATTGTGAAGAACATCGATGATGAAATCTCAGACCTCCCTACTGCCATGCTCTGGTAGCTGGAATTGACCACTATCCCAGAAAAATGACTGCTATGGGTAAGAAGAAAATCTTCAATAGGTCAAAGTCCAATTCTTTTGTAAAAGTTTGTAACCACAATCACCTTCTGCCCACAGAGTACTCTGTGGACATCCTCTTGGACAAAACCATCATCAACAAGAATGTCTTCAGAGATAGCTCTGAAGTGCAAGGCCAGGCAGGAGGCCAGGGTCAAGTTTGAGGAGATACAAGACAGTTAATAACAAGTAGTTCTTCCAGAAGCTTTAGTTTTAGGTGGTTTTTTTTGTTTCCCATGAGTAAAAAAGAAAATAAAATAGTTTTTTTTCATCGGTAAAGAGTTTTTGTGAGAACCACAAAACATCTGTGAAACATTAATGACAACTTAAAAACACTAAGGTAAAATATAAATTTCTGTGAAAAACAAAAAATAAATTTAAAACTATTTTGATACTATTAAAATTCCTACTCAAAACCAAGCACTGATTCCATTAAAAGATGTCCAAAGCAATGCTAAAAATTTCTACAAAAATTTTTGTGACTTATATTGATTTTTCCTTTAAATTTTTTTATTAATTTTTTCTTTCATAAGGATATTGAGTATTCATCCGAGCTTCCCTCCCTCTCTTCATCCTTCCATCCTTTCCCATCCCTTTATTTTTCCTCCCATTCCCTCCCACCTTCTTTCTTTCTTTTTTATTAATTTTTTCTATTTTTATAAGCATATTGAGTATTCATCCCAGCTTCCCTCTTTCCTCCCTCCTTCCTCTCATTCTCTCCTTTCTCTTCACTATTCCCTTCCACTCCCTCCCACCCTTCTGTAGAGTACTCTGTGGGCAGAAGGTGTTTGTGGTTACAAACTTTTACAAAAGAATTGGACTTTGACCTACTGAAGATTTTCTTCTTACCCATAGCAGTCATTTTTCTGGGATAGTGGTCAATTCCAGCTACCAGAGCATGGCAGTAGGGAGGTCTGAGGTTTCATCATCGATGTTCTTCACAATGATGGCTTTGCATCTGAAGTAGCATCCAGCCAAGACCAACACCACTTTCCCAGGTTTCATGAACTTGCCCACTTTGACAACACCTAGCAGACAGCCAAAAAAAAAAAAATGGTAACAGAATGGACCTCAGGGTTCACTAAGGGGCTTAAGCCTCCTTAGTGTAGCAAGTTACCTCTCTTCAGGCCATCCTACTGATATGTGCATTTCCCTTCACTCATCCAGCTTCAGATCAAAGGTTTCCACTGTAATTTCTATTCTATGTATATAATAACAGCTGCCTACAGAGCAGTTTGATGTACTGTCTTCCTACCTATAGGTTTATTGGTTGTCTTCCCTACTGATCTATTTCCTTCCCTTTTTTATGTTTTTGTTATGTTTATGGTAACAGGTATAGGTACCATTCTGAAAAGTTGGTCTTGAGTCCAATCAGAAAGCTGTTGGTTGTCTTCTTGGTACTCATGCCACTATTACTGATAGTCACCTGTTGCCATGGTGATTTATATTGTGATTTACAGATCTTATGCCATTGATGGGGTTTGTGGTTATTTCTCTCCCCCAGCAGCTTCTGTAGTATTCCTTGGTACTGCATAAGCTACCCAACAAGGAAAAAGTCTTCAGACCAGTTCTAGTTGATACACTTTGCCCATGGAGTGTAATCAATTTGTGTTGCATCTTCAGTAACAGAATCTTACTGATGGGTTTTAGAGAGCAACCAAGAGCCATGGCAAAAGCCTATAATGTTTGGGGGCCTTTAAGAGCTCTCTGACCAACATTTTATCAAGAAGTGCCACATTCCTGTTACTTCTAGTATAATTGTGTCCCTGGGTTCTAAGTGAATCAACTCAAGGCTTTTATTTTATTTTTCCCTGGTTTTCCTCATTCCATGCTCCTCTGTACAGGGACTGCTGAAGAAAATAAAGTAGTTTTACTATGTTACTATGGTAACTTGGCATACACACACACACACACACACACACACACATACACACAACTATTTTATAATCATCCTTACCTATATGAGCTATCAAGAGTGATCAGTTTCCTAAAGAAAAATAATCTAGAATAAATGTCAGAAATCAAGAGACACAGATTTGGAATTATTAATAGATTAAGTGTGTTGGCCTTGCAATTACAGAATATTGTACATATTCTTCATACTAAAAGAACTTTACCCATAAGATGATCAAGATAATAAATTTTTGTTCTATGCATTTGCACCAATTTAAAAATATAAGTGCATATTAGCTAATAAATGAAGACTGCTTGCTCTGTTATATCCATGGGAGAGTTACAGTAATGATGAACAGAAAGCAATGGCTTAAGCACAGATTTCTGGTAAAGAGCTGAAGTTTACAATGATCAACTTGTTTTCCTGCCCGTAGGTGAAAAAATGAGAAAGATATTGGATCACAGTTTAATATGGTTTGTGCTGTGGTCCGAAGTTCATTTACTGACAGCAGAGCCTGATAGGAGACTGTCCTTTGAGAACTGTTGAAATTCCTAGCCAAAAAAATGGTAACAGAATTGAGAAACAAGTCATGTGTTTTAAGAGTAGGGACACAAGCCTTTATTGCATAGTTGCGTGTGTGTGTGTGTGTGTGTGTGTGCATAGCTATGTGTAAAAGAAGGTATTTGAGTGTGTGTGCCTGGAAGAACCAAGGGTAACTTTGTGAATCATCCTTGATTGCTCTACCATTCTATTGCTTTGCTCTGGAATTTCCCAGGCTCTGCTTTCCAGGGTCAGAAATGCAGGCCACCACCATTTCTGTCCAGCATTTTCATGTGGAATCTGGGGATCTGAATTCAGGTCCTTTTTTTGTTGTTATTAGGCAAAGTCTTAACCCTCTGATCATCTTCCTGGTCCCATTGCACAGGTTCCATTGGTATATCTTAAATATGACAAGTAAACCTGGATCTGTTTAAACATAAGCAGGATGATTTTAGTGATAAAGGAAGTAAGATGAAGACAAATACCTATTTCATCTCAGACACAATAAGCCATTAAAATAGAATGTCATGGTCCAACACATAATATATTACCTTTTGATGTAGTGAAGAAGGTTATCTAAACTAGGACTCTTAGTTTTCATATTTCTATTTCTTTAATTTATTTTTCCCCATCCTTTTTTAATGTTGTATACATGAATATAGTGCCTTTATAATATTTTCAACCCTTAGTATCTTCCCCCCTTTTCCTCTTATTACCCTTCATCTCCCTTGCCTGACTCCCTCTTATTTTCACATCTTTTTGCTTGAGTGGCCCACTATGTTTCATCTAGCTTGTGATGATTTATGCATGACCTGATTTATGCATGATCCAATTCTGTAATTTCTAAATTAAAAGCTCAATATATCCTACCACCATTTGTAACAGGATTGAATGTCCTAATGTCTGCAATAGGAGCAATTCTTTCCTGTGATGTAGCCACTTAGGAACACAAGTAGAATTCAAATCTCCTTCTGAACAGACTTAGAAACTTGTTAGGTTGATTAATAGAAAAGAAAAAAATGTATATGAAGAGAATATTGAGATGAAGTAAAGTTGAATATGTTGGAAAATTAAAGATTTACTTTTTTAGAATTCTTTTATATTTAATGAATGAACAGAATACAGGGCTCCTTTAATCACTCTTAAAAGTCAGATTTCTTCTTTTTCTGTTTCTCTCTCTGTCTCTCCCTCTCTCTCTCCTTCTCTCTGTCTCTGTCTCTCTGTCTCTTTCTAATCCTTCTCTCTGAGATAGAGATTTTAAAGAAAAGGAGTATTGATTATTTTAGTTTTTGATTCCTCATTTCATTTTCCTGGTAAATAAGGGTTTTGTACTGATTATTCTGTCTCATTCTAGGATACATGTGCAATCTATTTTCTCTTTTTCAATATAATAAGATATATTTAAATTTCTAAACTGATGGAAATGTTCATTTTAAAAATTAATTAATTATTTGCATGTGTGTGTGTGTATGTGTCCGAGGGCATTATGTGTGCCTATGGAGGCCCAGAAGTGACTTTGTGAATTACCCTGTATTGATCTACCTCTTCATTACTTTGTTCTGGAGTTTCCCAGGCTCTGCCTTCCAGGATCAGAAGTACAGACTGCTGCCATTTCAGGCTGGCATTTTTAGGTGTGATCTGGGATCCAAACACAGGACCTTCTGCTTTCGAGGCAGAGGCTTAATCTCAGAGCCATCTCTCTAGCCTTAAATGCTCTTTTTTTTTTTTTTCAAAAATAATGCATTTCGCCTTTAAAATAATTCAACCCTTTAGATTGTTGAGGGTTAAGGTTAGAGTGTGAATAAGATGTTTTCTCAATAGTATACTCACTGATAGCCACTGATTTATGTACTGACAAGTGCTTAGGCACATACCATTAAAGGCAACCTAGACAGAACATTGTGGACCACAAATGCAAAAAGACATGAAAGTAGAAGGGAGGCTGGCAGGGAAGAAGAAGGATTGTAATATGGAGAGGAGAATTATGAAAATATCATAAATTGAATTTGTGTATGAAACTCTAAAAGAATAAAAATAAAATTAAAAATAAAATTATTTCTTCAATTTAAGAAAGTAGAAAATGAGTTTTTAATTCCCATCTGTCTCTGATTTGTTTTTTAGTGGAAATATAACATCAGATTTATGAATAGTACATCCAGTGAGAGAAACATCAACCTTACTTCACGTTGCATCATCAGACATTGAGTGTCTGCCTGAATGGAAAATTTCCTCCTTATTTACCATAATCTTCTATAGTATATAATAATGCATGTGCCCCTTCAACATAAAGAAAAAATGTTAAGGAGATAGATATAATGGTCAATTAAAGAGATCAATAGAGTCAGTATTTGTAGTGTATAAGTTCAATTTCAGGGCTGGAGAGATGGCTCAGGGCTTAAGGCCTTTGCCTCACAAGCAAAAAGACCTGAATTTGGCTACCAGAGGTCAAGTAAAATGCCAGGTGGAAATGGTGGTAGCATGAACTTATGGTCCTGGAAGGCAGAGTTTGGGAAACCCCAGAGCAAACCAAAAAGGAAATGTAGCAATGCAAGAAGATTCCTGGGGTCACTCTTAAGCATCCACAGGCACCCACACTTATACCACTACATACACTCACAGCAGCATGCAAAAAAAGTTTAGTTTTGCAACTCTGTCTTGTTACATAATATGGCATAGAGAATGTTGGAGGAATATGGGAGGAAGAAGAAGATGAAGAAAAATAAGAAGAAAGAGAGAGCAAAGTAAATATGAAAATTCATCTATGATATGTTTATGTCTTTAAAGAGAAAAGGAACTGAGTTCATGTGAAAATATCTCCTCCAAATTACCACGGCACGAATCACCAAAGATAAAGATTCAAAGTAAAGAAAGACACTACAATGGTTAAAGGGTTGAAGGATAGTACAGATGGCTCCTTTCCATTCTCCCCTCCACTCTTGGGAATTTATTACAATGTCACGTGATAATTTATTTTTTCTTTTTTTTATTAATACATTTTTATTATTATTTCAGCTCATACAAACTTAATAGGTACACCAGTTCCCTCCCTTCCGCCTCCTCCCCCCGTACTCCCTGCTACCCCTCCCCACACTCCTCCCTTATCATCCCCCAGTGCCTCCCGCCCCAATTCCCAGAGAGTCCTTTCTTGTGCATGCCTGATTTTCCTCTGGGCCCTCCTCTCCTATGATGTACAAGGACCCAGTGGCCTTTCCCTGAACCCTTTCCCGTGTTCCCCTTAGGTATAGGAACACTGCTGTGGCTGCCAATCTCTTGCCTCCAAGGATCTTGGTGCCTTTAGCAGATGCTAGACTTTGTGAGATCAATAGTGTGTTGGACAATGCGCAGGGCATGCAATATCCAATTATGATTGCTTCAGCCCTAACTTGTATGGAGTATCTTACATATCATTGCTCCTCCCATCCTTTTGCTCTTACATTCTTACCACCCCCTCTTCCGCAAATTTCCCTGAGCTTCAGGATGGGGAGAGATTAGTCTGGACTAGTTCTAGGTGGTTGATATAGAGTCTCTGAAGTTCTGGATAGTGGTTTGTTGATTTTCTTTTGCAGTTTTGCTGCTCCTGCAATGCCCTTCACTCCATCCTGGTGGGCATTGTATGTTACCCCCTGGCCAGAGATAAAAAGCTGTTAAACTAGAGGCTTCTGATAAAAGCACATTCAAGGGTAGATGTAATAAAAGTGGGAAACCACAGTGAGGGAGGGGTCTATCACCAATTTGCACAATGGTTACTTTTTATCTGCCAGACTATATGGCCTCCTCTTCTGGTGAGATCATACCCCCTCAGTAGTAAATGATCAGGAATAAAACTCTGTGAACATAATCAGATGTCTCATGACTTATTTGAGTCCTTGATGGAGGTCTATTTTCTCTGCTGTAACATGGTCCCTTCTCTCCTTGTTTCTGGTGTGGCCCTCCTACCCCATCCCTCCTGTTCATAATCCTTGCAATTACTGTCTCTAGGTGGGCTGGGTGGGTTTGGTACTAGGAGCCACCTATTAGGGAGTACATACGGTGCTTAATTTTCTGGGTCTGGGATACTTCACTTAATATAATTGTA
Organism: Typhlomys cinereus; assembly: GCA_023101885.1. Taxonomy (NCBI): domain Eukaryota; kingdom Metazoa; phylum Chordata; class Mammalia; order Rodentia; family Platacanthomyidae; genus Typhlomys; species Typhlomys cinereus. The sequence goes on from JALPQD010000118.1 coordinate 3,628,446, forward strand.
TCTAATGACATCCATTTCCCAGCAAATTCCAGTAATTCATCATTTTTGATGGCTGAGTAGTACTCCATTGTATAGATGTACCACTGTTTCCTTATCCACTCGTCAACTGTTGCACATTTGGGTTGATTCCATGACTTTGCTATTGTAAACAGTGCTGCTATGAACATGGTCATGCTTGTGCTATCGAGGTGAACCTCTGCTGTATGGGGGGTTATTCCCAAAAGTGGAATCGCAGGGTCATATGGCATTTCAATCTTTAATTTCTTTAAGAATCTCCAGACGGCTCGCCAGAGTGGCTTTATGAGCCTGCATTCCCACCAGCAATGTAGGAGAGTTCCCCTCTCTCCACATCCTTTCCAACATTTGTTGTTCTTTGTGTTGTGGATTTTTGCCATCCTGACCAGGGTGAGATGATATCTCAGGGAAGTTTTGATTTGCATTTCCCTGATGGCTAAAGAAATGGAGCATTTTTAAAGATATTTGTTAGACAATTTAATTTCATCCCTGGTAAAGTTTCTTTTAAGTTCCAGGGCCCATTTTTTAAATGGACCATTGGTTTCCTTGGTGTTTAGTTTTCTAAGTTCTTTGTGCATTCTGGACAGCAGAGTTCTATCAGATGTGTGGTTAGTGAGGATTTCTCCCATTCTATGGGTTGCCTTTGAGCTCCTGTTACAATCTCTTTATCTGAACAGAAGCTCTTTAATTTCACAAGATCCTAAACTGTTCAGAGTTAGTAGCAGTGACTGTGCCATTGGATGTCTGTTTAGGAAATGTTGGCCTAGCCCAATCAGTTCGAGGGAGTTCCCTATCCTTTCAACTATGGTTTTTATAGTCTCTGGCCTTAAATCAAGGTCCTTGATCCATTTGGAATTAAGTCTTGTACATGGTGACCAGTACAGGTCCATCTTTAATCTTTTGCATGTGGAGATCCAGTTTTGCCAGCACTATTTGTTGAAGATACAGTTCTTTTCCATTGGATTTTTTGGGCCCCTTTGTCAAAGACCAAATGGCTGTATTTTTGTGGGCTTATATCTGGGTCTTCAATCCTTATCCATTGATCTGTGTGTCTATTTTGGAGCCACTACCAGGCCATCTTTATAACTACAGATTTGTAGTATGCATTTAGGTTTGGTATGGTAATTCCTCCAGCAGTGTTTTTGTTACTCAGGATTGTCTTTGCTATCCTGGGTCTTTTTTGCCTCCATATGAACTTTGAGATTGTTTGGTCAACTTCTTTAAAGAATTGCTTTGGGATTTTAATTGGTATATCATTGAATCTGTATATTGCCTTTGGTAGGATGGTCATTTTTACGATGTTGATTCTGCCAATCCAGGAACATGGGAAGTCTTTCCACCTTCTGGTGTCTTCTGTAATTTCTTTCTTTAGGGTTTTAAAGTTTTCATTGCAAAGGTCTTTTACCAAGGTATTTCATTTTTTTAGGGGCTATCGTAAATGGGATTGTTTCTCTCAAGGCTTTTTCACTTCTTTCATTCTGGGCATATAGGAAGGCCTCTGATTTTTGCACATTTCTTTTGTATCCTGCCACCCTGCTGAACTTCTCAATTAGTTCCAGAAGCTTCCTGGTGCAGTTTTTGGGATCACTCAGGTATAAGATCATGTCATATGCAAATAGGGATGCCTTGACTTCTTCCTTGCCGATTTGAATCCCTCTAATGTCTCTTTCTTGTCTTATAGCTTCAACTAAGACTTCAAGTACAATATTGAATAGAAGTGGTGAGAGTGGACAGCCTTGTCTAGTTCCTGAACGAAGTGGGAATGCTTCCAATTGTTCCCCATTGAGCATAACCCTTGCTGTGGGTTTGTTGTATACAGCCTTTATTATATTGATAAAGGTTCCTTCCATTCCTACTGTCTCTAGCGTTTTGATCATAAAAGGCTGTTGGATCTTGTCAAAAGCTTTTTCTGCATCTATCGAGAGTATCATGTGGTCTTGGACTTTGGACTGGTTTACATGATGAATTACATTTATTGATATGCGTATGTTGAACCAACCTTGTGTGCCGGGGATGAAGCCTACTTGGTCCCCATGAATGATCTTTTAAATGTTTTTGAATCCGATTTGCTAAGTCTTTGTTGAGAATCTTTGCGTCTGTGTTCATCAGAGAGATTGGCCTATAATTTTCTTTTTTAAGTGAATCTTTATTAGGTTTTGGGATTAAAACGATATTAGCTTCATAGAAGGAATTTGGTAGTGTTCCTTCCTTTGCTATTTGATGGAACAGTTTAAGGAGTATTGGTATTATTAACTCCTTAAATGTCTGGTAGAACTCTGTGCTGAATCCATCTGGCCCAGGACATTTTTTGGTGGGAAGATTTGAGATTACTTCTTCAATATCCGTATATGTTGTAGGACTATTTAAATAATTCACAACTTCCTGATTCAATTTAGGTAAGTTGTGTTTACTTAGTAATTCATCCATCTCTTGTGTGTTGTCAAACTTCACAGAGTATAACTTTTTGAAATATGATGTTATAATTCTCTGGATTTCTTGGGTATCAGTAGTGATAACTACATGTCCATTTCTAATTTTGTTAATTTGGATTTTCTCTCTCTTACTTTTGGTTAATTTAGCTAGGGGTGTATCAATCTTATTGATTTTTTTCAAAGAACCAGCTTTTTGACTGGTTGATTTTTTCTATCGTTTTCTTAATCTCGATTTCAGATATTTCTCCCCTTATTTTGCTAATCTCCTCTCTTCTACTACTTTTGGGATCAGATTGCTCTAGTTTCTCTAAAGCTTTAAGCTGCATTGTTAAGTTGTTTATTTCTGATGTTTCCATTTTTTTGATGTAGGCATTAAGAGCTATGAACTTACCTCTTAGAACAGCTTTCATCGTGTCCCAGAGATTTTGGTAAGTTGTATTTTCATTATAATTCACTTTCAGGAAATCTTGAATTTCCTTTTTAATTTCTTCCTGAATCCAGTTCTCATTCAGCATCATATTGTTAAGTTTCCAGGAGTTAGTGTATTTTCTCTTGTTTGTTGATTTGTGGATGTCCAGCTTCAGGCCATGGTGGTCTGATAGGGCACAGGTTAGAATTTCACCTTTTTTGTACATGTGTAGATTCGTTTTGTGGCCCAGTGTGTGATGTATTTTGGAGAAAGTTCTGTGTGCTGCTGAGAAAAATGTGTATTCTTTGGTACGTGGGTGAAAAGTTCGATAGAGATCTATAAGGTCCATTTCTTTCAGGGTTTGATTAAGTTCCAAAGTGTCTCTGTTAAGCGTTTGACCTGTTGATCTATCCCATGTTGAGAGGGCGGTGTTGACGTCCCCAAGAATTATCCTTTGGGGTTGATTTCTTGCTTTAGACGCTGTAGGGTTTTCTTAATGAATGTGGAGGGGCCCGTATTGGGCGCATATGTGTTCAGTATTGTGAAGTCTTCCTGGTGAATTGTACCTCTGACTAAAATGTAGTATCCATCCGTGTCTCTTATAATTTTCTTTGATTTGAAGTCCACTTTGTCTGATAACATAATGGCTACCCCTGCCTGTTTTCTGCTTCCATTAGCTTGTAGAATTGTTGACCAGCCTTTTATTTTTAGAGCGTGCCTATCTTTTGTGGTTAGATGGGTTTCCTGCCGGCAGCAGATTGATGGATTGTGATTTTTAATCCAACTTTGTAATCTGTGTCTCTTGATCAGTGAATTAAGTCCATTAACATTTTAGTGTTATAATGGAGAAACTATTTTTAATTCCAGACATTTATTATGTTTAGTAGTTTTTATAAGTATATTGCTTCGCTTTTAATGGTGTTATACTTGTCTCCTGTTCTCCTGTATATGCCTGTTTTTTTCTTCACGCTTGAGTATCATTTCTAGCATTTTTTGAGGGCCTGGTTTGGTGGACATATATCCCTTCAAGTTGTCTTTGTGCTGGAAGATTTTTCTTTCTCCCTCAATCATGACGGATAGTTTTGCAGGGTAAATCAGCCTGGGTTGACATTTTTGCTCATTCAATACTTGAAGTATGTCTCTCCAAACTCTTCTTGCTTTTAGCGTTTCCATTGAGAAGTCATTAGTTATTTTAATTGGTTTACCTTTAAAAGTGACTTGTTTTTTCTCCCTTGAAGCTCTCAGTACCAGTTCTTTATCTTATATGTGGAGTGTTTTGACTATTATTTGCCGTGGCGAGCTTCTGTTTTGGTCTTATCTGTTTGGGGTGCAGAATGCCTCTTGTATATGGATGGGCCTCTCTTTTTTTTTTTAATTTTTTTTTATTATTATTATTATTTATTCAACTGTGTGTATGTGCGCGCGCATGTCTGTGTGTGTGTGTATGTGTGTGTAGAACCACGGACGAATTCGCGAACCACCATGGACGCCTCCACCTCCTTCTGCCCCGGGATCACAGGCTCCGCCCTACCAGGACCAGAAGCGCAGGCCGCCCCCGCTTCCGTCTGGCGTCTATACGTGGGATCTGGGATCCGAACTCGGGACCTTCCGCCTGCAAGGCGGAGGCTTAACCCTTGAGCCACCTCTCCAGCCCGGGCCTCTCTTTTTTTAGATGAGGAAAGTTTTCCTTGATGATCGCTTGAAAAATTTCCTCAGGGGTGGTATTTTGAGATTCTTGCTCTGGTATTCCATGAATACGCATGTTAGGCTTCTTCAGGGTGTCCCATATCTCTTGAATATTTCTCTCAAGTATCTTTTTGGCTTTAACAATCTCTTCCATTGAGCTGGTTAATACTCCCACTTTATCTTCAAGATCTGAAATTCTCTTTTCTGCTTCGTTAGTTCTGCTAAGACTCTCTGTTGAGTTCTGGGTTGAAGATAACTTGTTTTTTAGTTCAGTTTTAAACTCTGCTTGAGACTGTTTAACTGTGCTCTACTTATTTTTGTTTTTTGAACTGTTTTTTCAACTCCTCCAAGTGTCTGTTGTGTTCCTGTTCAAAGTGGTTGTGCAGTTATTTAACTCCTCCTGGATTTCTTCTTTCATAGTATTGATCATGGTAATGATCATGCTTTGAAAGTTGTTATTTTGGGCCTGGATTTCGTGGGTATTTTCTGTGAGTTTGTTCTGGTTGGAATCTATCATTATGGGGTTAATTCATTTGGTGGGGGATTTGTTTCTTGGTTTTGTTTCTCATGGATCTGCTGTTTTTGTGTGTGTGTTTTTTTTTTTTTTACTGAACTGATTTAGTTGTTATTACTCTCAGGCAGTTATTATTGTTTGCCTTGAAGTGGGGTACATTTGTCTGTTGTTATTTCCTAGATGCGGTTCTTAGACTATTAGTACATCAATTAAGTCAGGTTTAGTAGCCATGGGATGAATATTAGTACCTTGATTTAGTACCTTGGGTATATGTGAGAGTAAGTGGTATAGTCCCTAAATTTGTATATATTTTAGGAGTGGCTATATGGAAAATTAATCTACAGTGATTAATATTTGAAAGGAGCAGGATGGTAAAAAAGGGTTTACTTATTTTTGGGCTCCCCCATGTGATAGGATGATTTTGGAGGACTTCGGATGTATGGCTTTTGTCCCCTACAGCTTTGCTTGGGTTTTCTTTGGACTCCATTGTATTCTGAGAAGCAGGGTGTCCCTCCTGGACCTCGAGCATCCCGGGCTGGTGGGTGGAAGGGTCAGAAGGGCTGATGGTGATGGCAGTGTGCTTCACCTGGGACCTGGGGTACGGCCTAGTGGCCCACCCAAGCCCGGGGGGCAGTCTGAGTGATGCTCAGGCTGACTGGTGGGAGGACCTGGGATGAGTGGGTGACCTGGGAGCTGGTGGGATTTACCTGAGAAGGAAGGTGTCCTCCCTGGAACACAAACAGCCCCGGTAGGTGGGCGGAAGTGCCCACTTTAAAAATATTTTATTTATTTAATTGAGAAGGAGAGAGAAAGAGAATGTTCAACTATGATGATGTAAAGGTGGAGGTCACCACAAAATCTAGCATGGACTAAAGGCACTAGGAGGCTAGTCACAGTAGTGTTCCTAAGCTTAAGGGGAACACAGGAAAGGGTTTTGGGAAATACCCCTGGGTCCTTGCACCACATTGGAGAGAAGGACCCAGAGGAGAATTTGGCATGCAAATTAAAGGATGCTCCGGGGATTGGGGGGGAGCTACTGGGGGGTAGGCACTGGGGGATGGGAAGGAAGGGGGAGAGGAGGGAGGACCAGAGGTGTGGAGGGGGGAGGTGGAAGGAGGGAGGGGATTGGTGTACCTGTTAAGTTTGTATGAGCAGAAATAATAATAAAATTTTTTTAAGAAAAGGTGGAGGTCAGAGGACAGATTTTGTAAGTGAGTCATCTCCTTATACCATGTAGGATCTTCTGGGTATGGAACTCAGATCACCAAGTCTGAAACAAGTTCATTACCTGCCAAGTTATTTCTCTAGTCCTACCCCCTGTACTTCTGAGATGCCAGTGTACATTACAGTGTTGGCAGGAAGTATCAAAGCTACAGGAGAACACTGAAAGATGTTCTCCTTCATAATGAGAACATTAGGATATTATCTTCATCATAAGAGGATGTCCAAAATGAGAGGTGGATATAGGAAAGGTGGATTTATAAATTTGGTATAAATTTATATCAAGAGAGTCATGTTCTATATGCTCACATGAAGGCCAGTAGACAGGATCTTGAGACTGAAGGATGTATGGAGTTAATATGTATTGGAGTATCATATACCCTGATAACAAGCTCCATGGTGTAACTAGTATTTATTATCACAAAGTGATCACTTAGGTTATCGAAGTCATTTTCTGCTTCACATACTCTCTATCTCCTTCTTCCACAAATCTCATAAGTTGTGTCTGAGAAATTTTCTCCCATAAAACATCTGGGACTTTCTATCCCAATACCCATTAATAGTACAGTACAATTTTGTTTGTATGTATGATTTTCTTATTAAGACTTGTAATCCAAAAGTCAAAGCATCATGAGAAGTGATGCTATCCAAACACCTGCTGTATTTATTAAGCAGTTTTAAGACTTGAAGAATGAAGTCACTTGCATGTACTAATCAATAAAAACAGTTTAATGTCCAAATTTTCCTCAAAAGTCAATAGTTTTTATTATATAAACTATCAGATATTTAAAAACTCATTTTTAAAACTATGACTATGAATACTACTGATTATGCATAAGTTTTGTTTTGTTTTACTTTATTCTGTCACAGGCTCAATTTTAGCTTAGTAATTTTTCACCATGCAAGAGAGAGAAATGGATGAATTCCTAAGTAAGCACAACATATCTAAATTGAATCAGGAAGTTGTGAATTATTTCAATAGTCTTATAACACATGAAGAAATTGATGAAGTAATCTCTAATCTTCCCATAAAAAATTGTCCTGGACCAGATGGATTCAGCACTGAGTTCTACCAGACATAAGGAGCTAATAACACCAATACTCCTTAAACTGTTCCATCAAAGAAACACTAGCAAAGGAAGGAACACTACCAAATTCCTTCTATGAAGCTAATATCATCTTAATCCCAAAACCTAATAAAGATACACTTAAAAAAGAAAACTACAGGCCAATCTCTCTGATGAACACAGATGCAAAAATTCTCAACAAAGTCTTAGCAAATCGGATTCAAAAACATATCAAAAAGACCATGGGGATCAAGTAGGCTTTATCCCAGGCACACAAGGTTGGTTCAACATACGCACATCAATAAATGTAAATCACCATATAAATGAATCCAAAGTCCAAGACCACATGATACTCTCAATAGATGCAGAAAAAGCTTTTTACAAGATCCAACAGCCCTTCATGATCAAAACCCTAAACATAGTTGGAATGGAAGGAACCTTTATCAATATAATAAAAGTTGTATACAACAAGCCAACATCAAGGATTCTACTCAATTGGGAAAAAACTTGAAGCATTCCCACTTCGATCGGAACTAGACAAGGCTTTCCACTCTCACCACTTCTATTCAATATTGTACTTTAAGTCTTAGGTGCAGCCATAAAACAAGAAAGGGAGAAAAAAGGGATTCAAATCGGCAAGGAAGAAGTCAAGTTATCTCTATTTGCAGATGACATGATCACATACCTGAGTGATCCTAAAAACTCCACCAGGAAACATCTGGAACTAATACAGAAGTTCAGCAGGGTGGCAGGATATAAAATAAACATACAAAGATCAGTGGCCATCCTGCATGCCCAGAATGAAAGAAGTGAAAAAGCCCTGAAAGAAATAATCTCATTTACTATAGACCCTAAAAAATGAAATACCTCATTATAAACCTAACCAAGGAAGTAAGAGACCTTTACAATGAAAACTTTAAAACCCTAAAGAAAGAAATTACAGAAGACACCAGAAGGTGGAAAGACCTCCCATGTTCCTGGATTTGGCAGAATCAACATCATTAAAATGATCATGCTACCAAAGGCCATATACAGATTCAATGCTATACCAATTAAAAATCTCAAAGCAATACTTTAAAGAAGTTGACCAAACAATCTCAAAATTCATATGAAGGCACAAAAGACCTATGATAGGAAAAACAATCCTGAGTAACAAAAACACTGCTGGAGGTATCACCATACCAATCCTTAGTCTATGACAAATCCATGTTATAAAAACAGCCTGGTATTGGCTCCAAAATAGACACGCAGATCAGTGGATAAGGATTGAAGACCCATATATAAACCCACACAACTACAGCCATATGATCTTTGACTAAGAAGTCCAAAAAATCCAATGGAAAAAAAACAGCATCTTCAACAAATGGTGCTGGCAAAACTGGATCTCCACATGCAGAAGATTAAAACTGGACCCATACTTGTCACCATGTATAAGAATTAATTCCAAATGGATCAAGGTCCTCTATATAAGGCCAGAGACAAAAAAACCCTTAGTTGAAAGGGTTGGAATCTCCCTGGAGGTGATTGGGCTAGGCCAACAGTTCCTAAACAGACATCCAATAGCACAGTCACTACAACCAACACTCAGCAAATGAGATCTTGTGAAATGAAAGAACTGTTCAGATAAAGAGATTGTTACCCAAGTACAAAGCCAACTGACTGAATGGGAGAAAATCTTCACTAACCACATATCTGATAGAGCTCTATTATCCAGAGTGCACAAAGAACTTAGAAAGCTAAACACCAAGGAAACAAATAGCCCAATTAACAAATGGGCCTTGGAACTTAAAAGAAACTTTACCAAGGACGAAATGAAAATGTCTAACATATATCTTAAAAAATGCTCCACATCCTTAACCATCAGGGAAATGTAAATCAAAACTTCCCTGAGATATCATCTCACCCCTGTCAGGATGGCAAAAATCCACAATACAAACAACAACAAATGCTGGAGAGGATGTGGAGAGAGGGGAACTCTCCTACATTGCTGGTGGGAGTCCAAGCTCATACAACCACTTTGGTGAGCCGTCTGGTGATTCTTAAAGAAGTTAATGATTGAAATGCCATATGACCCTGTGATTCCACTTTTGGGAATAACCCCCCATACATCACAAATTCACCTCGATAGCACAAGCACAACTATTTTCATAGCAGCACTGTTTACAATAGCAAGGTCATGGAATCAACCTAAATGTCCAACACTTGACAAGTTGATAAGGAAAATGTGGTACATTTATACAATGGAATACTACTACTCAGCCATCAAAAATGATGAATTAATGAAATTTGCTGGGAAATGGATGGAAATAGAAACAATTATATTGAGAAGTATCCCAGACCCAGAAAATTAAGCACCATATGTACTCCTTAATAGGTGGATCCTAGTACCAAACCCACTTAGAGACACCCTCAAAGACAAATTTCTGTAATACCTACTGTAATTGCAAAGATTATAAACAGGAGAGATGAGGAAGGAGGGCCCCACCAGAAACAAGGAGAGAGGGGATCATGTAACAGCAGAGAAAATAGGCCACCATCAAGGACTGCAAGTGAGCAATGAGACATCTGGGTAAGTTTACAGACTTTCCTTCCTGATCATTTGCAACTGAGGGGGTATGATCTCACCAGACGGAGAGGGCATATAATCTGGCAGATAGAAAGTGACCATTTTACAATGGGAGACTGAACCCTCCCCTCACCGCAGTCTCCTACTTTTATTCCATCTACCTTTGAATATGCTCTTATAATTAGACTCTAATTTAACAGGTTTTTATCTCTGGCCAGGGAGTGACATCCAATACCCATCAGGATGGAGCCAAGGGCATTGCAAGAGCAGCAAAACTGAAAAAAAATCAACAAACCATAATTCAGAACATCAGAGACTCTATATCAACCACCTGGAACTGGGCCAGCCTAATTTCTCCCCATCCTGAAGCTCAGGGAAATTTGCCGGAGAGGGCGCGCTAAGATTGTAAGAGCACAAGGATGGGAAGAGTAATGACATGCAAGATACTCCTCACAAGTTAGGGCCGAAGCAATAATAATAGGACTTTGCATGACCTGCACAATGACCAACACATTATTTACCTCTCAAAGTCTAGCATGGACTAATGACACTAGGATCCTTGGAAGCTAGGGATTGACTGGCACAATAGTGTTCCTATACTTAAGGGGAACACAAGAAAGAGTTCTAGGAAATGCCAATGAGTCCTTACAGCTCACCAGAGAGGAGGACTCAGAGGTAAGTTTGACATACACATTAAAGGATGCTCCAGGAATGGGGGAGGGGGCATTGGGGGATAAGGATGGAGGGGGAGAAAGGAAGGGGAAAAGGGGGAAGGGAGCAAAGGGTTCCAGGAAGGGGTCGAGGGAGGGAGGGGACCGGGGGTACCTATTAAGTTTGTATGAGTGGAAATAAAAATTAAAAAAAGAAGAAATTCAGAAAGAAAGAAAGAAGAAGAAAGAAGAAAGAAAGAAAGAAAGAAAGAAAGAAAGAAAGAAAGAAAGAAAGAAAGAAAGAGAAAGAAAGAAAGAAAAGAGAAAGAAAAAAAGACGTCTGTTAATTGAGGAAGTCTTTTGTTGCTAGGGATGAATCTATTACTTTTTTTTTTTTTTTTTTTTTTTGCAAAATGGCCACGTTGTTGAACTGAGTTATAAATCTTGATGTTCATAGTCACTGACTAAAACCTTCCTCAGCCTTATCATGGAAACTCCTCTTTGCATTGAATGGCAGTAGGTGTGGAGACTCAAGGCTGGTCAAGATGGTGAGAACAAATGACTGCTGATGGTCAGTCTTTAACACCATGCCCATATCATCCCTTCAAGACTTAGGGATATTGTGAAAAAGGATTCTGGGAAAACATGAAGTCAGGGAGGGGTATTAGAGGGATGGCCCAGCAGTTCAAATGCTGTCTTGCAAGTAAAAGGACCAGTTTTCGTTCTCAGATTGCACATAAAACAACAGTTGACGACTGTGGACTGAAATGAAGTCAATATCTTCAGTGATATAATCACTAGTGAGTTACTTAAACTACAAATGGATAATGAAAATGTGGTACATTTATACAATGGAATACTACTCAGCCATCAAGTAAGTTGAATTAATGAAATTTGCTGGGAAATAGATAGAATTAGAAAAAAATATGCTGAGTGAAGTATCCCAGACACAGGGAGTTAGATACCATATGTACTCCCTAATCAATGAATCCTAGTTCCAAACCCACTTAATGACATATTCAAAGGTAAATCTCTGTAATAATCACTGTAATGGCAAAGGATTATAAACAGGAGGGAAGGGGAAGGAGGACCTCAAAAGAAAGGAGACAAAAGAATACACTTCAATAGAGAAATTAGGCCGCAGTCATGTAATGCATGTAAACAACGAGACATCTGATGCAGCTCCTTCTCGCTTTTCTTCCTGTTTACTTGGGACTGAACAGGTTTGATCTCCCTAGTCATGGAGGGTATAGGGACTTGCAGGTAGATGGTAACCAACTGGCAAACGGGAGACTGATCTTTCTCACTGATGTGTTTATTCCTATTCTTCCATCTATCTTTGAGTCTCATATTAAGATCTTTGTTTAAACAGTTTATTATCTTTGGTTAGGAGATGACCTGGACAAGTAATCAGGATTCAGCCAAGGACACTGTAGGAACAGCAAAACTGGAAACAACAACAAACCATAATTCAGAACACCAAAGACTCTACAGTATTCACCCAGAACCAGATTAGCCAAATCTCCCCCCATCCTAAAGCTCAGGGAATCTTGTGTAAGAGGGGGCAGCAAGATTGTAAGAGCCTAATGGTGGGGAGGACCAATGATATGCAATATACTCCACACAAGTCAGGGCTGTAGCAGCCAGGATATAGCCACAATGTGATTGGACCTTGCCTAACCTTCTTTCAGTTCTTTTGGATAATGTTTAATTATATAAGTGAGCATGGTAACTCTGCTTAATTAAGCAGATTGAGTAGATTCTAATCTCTGTTAATGGACTTTATACCAGTTCATATTTATTTATTCATTTAATGAGAGAGAGAGAGAGAGAGATTTGCTCACAAGGCTTTAACTACTGAGTCATCTCCATAGTCCTACATTGATAATATTTTAAATTAAGTTTAAAATTTGTAAAACATATGATTCTGAAATAGATGCTAAAATATGGCATAAATTAAACTGGATAAAAATTTTGCAAACTACATATCTCAAAAAGAGTTAATATTCAGGATTGTTAGTAATTTCTGTAACTCAAAAACCCCAATAATGGTATGACAGCATGTCCAGAAGACATAGATACATTTGCTCCAAAAATGATAATTAAGTGGACAATTTGTTCACATATATTCAATATAATGATAATTAGTAAAGTACAAATAAAATGCAACTGGGCATCATTCACATCCACTAGAATTGATAGCACCCAAAACATCATCATCATCATCATCATCATCATCATCATCATCATCATCATCATAAAACAAGAAGTAGCAATTGCTGGAGAATACATGGAGAAATGGGAATCTTCTGTGCACTTGGTGGGAAATTCTCTCTCTCTCTCTCTCTCTCTCTCTCTCTCTCTCTCTCTTTCTCTCTCTCTTCTAAAATAAGTAAATAAAAATAAATATGAGCAGATGCAGTCTGTAAACAGAGATTGGAAGTTCCTCAACCTAATTAAGCATAGGGTTACCATGCCTATATTAATTACACATCTTGTTAAGTACAAAAGAACTGAAAGCAAAATGTTAAAGAGATAGCTCCACACACTTTTCATAGTAGTAGCATTATTCTCAGTAGCCAACAGATGAACACAGCCTAAATGTCCATCAACAGAAGAATGCATAAACACAATATGGTATATGGATATAGTGGAAAGCTATCCAGCCATGAAGTGGACACTGACACATGCTGCAACATAGATGAACCTTCCCATGGATAAAGCAGTTAAAACTAATGCATATTTCCATATCGTGACTTGTTTGTAGTAGTCAAGTCCTAGACAGAAACTATGATGGAGCTAAAGAAGGGACTATAAAGTTTTTATAAATGCATCCTAATGTGGACCAGGTCCTGGGTCCTAAGTGAAAAAGTTGGGGTGGTTAGTTACAGAACAAGGTGAACAATGCTATGTTACTGAATTCTGATGTAGTTAGAGAAAAAATTAAGGGAATGAGAGACTTTGAAATAATAGGACACATATTAAAAAAAAGTCGAGACATGGTAAATAGAAAGTGATAATTTTAGTATTGTAAGTATAGTTTCAGAAATGGTTTTAGGAAAGTTAGTAATGTCTTATCATTTTGTGTTTTTTAATATGTGGATTATGTAATAGGTTTAAAAATAGAGTGTATGATGTCATAACGGTGAGAAGGTAAATCATTTGGATTTCAATCAATAATTGTTTGAAGGGTTCTAAATAATAGTTGGTTTCTCTCTGGTAACTCCTGAACCTAAAGCAGGAGAATAGTTACTGTCTCTGATTCTTCTTGTTAAAAGCAAGGTCTAGTAATAAGCTGATGATTTTCAATAAAGAAGATCTTCACTTTAGCTTTCATTAGAAATCCAGGGGAAAGACAAGGATCCTTGTACAATTCTGTATGCTCCATGGTCCTGACCATGTATGTTTTCTCTTTGAATTTGACAAATGCTTAAGAAGTGTGATAAATTCCTATTTTGATAAGAAGTTAAATGTCAATTAGTCATATCTTTTGAGAGGTAGATATAAATATCCACTGTTTTTAAAAATAAATACACATTTTTATTTACTATTTTAAGGCTCGCAACTTTAATAAAGAAAAGCAAAAATAGAATGAAATCAGAGAGGTAGAAAGAGGACAATTCATCCATCAGTAGTCAGGAAGTTGAAGAGAACCCATAGTAGCACAAGGAAGCAATCTGCATAGACTGAGAGAGAATAAGACCATTTTGTCAGGCCATACACAAAAGATGGCCTGTCTACATTTTGCTATGAAATAAGATAGACTTTAAGGGAGACCATACCTCTCTCAGAGACTAATAAGAGTTAAGACTAAAAAAGAAGAGTTAAGGCTGGATGGGAGAGAAGGGGAGAAGTTCTCCCCAGTCATACACCCATTTGTACACTATCCTTGCTCCAGCACGTTTCTAGACACATGTCATTAACAGTAATCTACTTTCATGATCAAAGTATCTCCCCTTTCAGGTAACTATGAAACTTTGTAGATGGGGGGAGATGATAAGATTGTAAGAGTCTAAAGATGGGGAAGTGCACTGCCAGCCAAGACACTCACATCATGACAGTGCTGGTGCATCCAGGAGCTCACTGCAATAAGATCTAACCCCATCAGGTTTACACAGTGTCTGACGTCAATATTCCCCTCATGGACCAATGATGATCCCAGAAAAAACAACTACATGCAGTGGGAACCCTAGGGGCAGGTGCTGGGCAAGTGAAGGGGAGCATTCCCACTTGTGGGTTTACCCACTGAAAAGCCACTTATACTTTCACCGAGATCCAGTCCCTTACTAGTACAGGTACCCTGAAGGGAGCTTTGTGATCCATATAAGCAGAGAAACATGAGGGCAGAAGGGACAGGGATGGGTTGCGCAGGGAGGGGAGAGGGGAAAAGAGGAGAGAGTGGACGTGGACAGAAATCCATTTCATCTCTAAAATCAGTAAAATAAAATAATATAATATAATATAAAAAAATAGTAACCCAGATGTGACTTAGTAAGCCATATGAAAACAGAGAGATATAAGAGTGAGAGTGAAATGGACCAGAAAGAAAAAACTTTGTGGTGAAAGAAAATAAGGGACTGGGATTAGATAATAATGGGTAAAAATGGCATGAATACATGCATAAAAGTCTAAAAGAATGTAAATAATCATTTTTCGAAAAGAAGACCACTTTATATTTAATAGAAATAGCTCCAACTTCAGGTCTTACTTCCAAAACCAACTACAGAGTCACTTCTCTTTATCTTGCCTGTTTCCCACGATTCTATTACCTATGTCTTTATAGGAAAATGACTTACCTGCATACTCTCTGAAACCAGGATTGTGACTGTCACAGTGAAAGACAGAGTCTGTTCTGAGACTGGAATGATGTCCTAAGCCCGAACTCGCAGGTGTATTATTCCCTCATCTCCTTTCCCAACAGACCAGTGATTTTTTTTTCAATTCAATTCTAGATCTGCAATAAAATCTACATGGGGGAGGATGTTAAAAATAAATTTGAAACAAGTTTCCTTGTTTCCTTCTGTGTTCATGTTTTACATGTAAAAACATGCCTAAGTTACATCAGCAAATCCACAGAAGGAATTGGAGGGAAAAGTATTTTATCAGCCCTTAGAGAACCAAAAACATCATGGGGAGCGACCTAGATGTCTAAAGTTGAAGAAGCAAAAGTCAGGTGCATTCTTTGTCTGGATGTGAGCCTACCAGAAGGCTTTTCCCCAACATCTTAGAATATCCAGATTTCAAAAGTCTGAAGAACCAGAACTCAGAAGCACGAAAGTGGAAGATGCCATGAATGTACTGTAATATTCTTCTTTCAAGCAGTATTTGTTAAAGCTTCTTTGCTTTGCATGTAGCTGAAGTTCATTCATTTTCTCCTGTTAGAAAACTCCATTGCATGTACATAAAACTGTATACATGAGCAGTCGATAAGGATTTCTGCACAAGGATTCTGGCATACATATGCAAGCACTTTGAAGACATGGACTTAAGAATTACTGGTTCTTGGGGCCTATGTTTCTTAATACAATGGAAATCAAGTTTGCAAAAATGATTATAGCAATGTACTTACCAATCTGAAGTAGCTGAGGCTTCTCACTGATCTATATCGCTTTAGAGAACATTAAAGAGAGTACTTAATGACCAAGAAGATGACTCAATGGGTAAAAACACTTGTTGCCAAACGTGATAAACTGAGTTTAATTTTTGGAACCCACATGGAGAGATCCAATTCCCACAAGTTGTTCTTTGACTTCCACACATGCGCTGTGTCACACAGACGCACACACCCACACATATAGGCACAGATGCACACAGACACACAGGCATGCAGACATGCACAGATACACAGACACAGACACACACACACACACACACATATGCACACACACTAAATAATGGCAAATTTAAAATGAATTTTTAAAATTAGCACTTAATAGTTCAATGCATTCTTTGCCAAATTTTCTAAATATCAATAAAAGCATGTTTTCACTCACATGTTTTGTTAAATGATTTATTTTTCCTTGCTTAAATCAAAATGTAATTATTAATATCACAATAAAATTATTAATATAAAAGCATAGGCTAACACTTGCATAGTTATATTACCTCATTGTATACAGTACTTTAATTTGCCAATGACCCTGCTTGTATCATTGAGTATATAAGAAAAAGATAATCTACTTCGAGATGTCAACAATGTTACGTGTTACACATAGCTCTCATGGCTTCTTACACTATGTAGCCATTCATATAGCCAAAGATACCAGCATACAAGGCAAATTATAAATCATAGTAAAATAAAGCAATAATAACATATTCAGACTTTTTCCAGTTGAAAGTCTGAATGTTCTTTTGTCCACTATGCAAAGAACTCTAAAAATGCACTTGGAAGGAAGAAAGGCAGGGAATAATATCAAATAAAATGCAGAAAAATCAACTTTGATAATAAAGGAAATAACCCAGTTTCATTAAATATGTGTGTCAAGGTAGGGATAATGGAGATCTGAGTGGCATTTTTGATATTTTTTTATCATGAAGAAAAAAGAGATAGATAAAAAGAAAGAGAAAAAGAGAGTAATATGTGCATGTGAAAGTCAAAGGACAACTTTCAGAAGTGAGTTTTCTCCTTCCATTATGTGAAAAAGCTCAAGGCTTGTGAGAAGGTGCCTTATTTAAAATGATTTAGTATGTTTTCTAGACAGGCTATGAAAACAAGGTTCATGGTCCCTGTAGTAAGTGATTTGTCAATGTCTCTTGAAAGTACTTTCCCTGAAATTTTTTCTTGAGCTTCCAGATGAGTACTGGACCACTTCATGCATATTTTTCATGGTCACCCAAACTCAGTAGAAGGATATTTGCAACATGTCAAATGATGTAATCATTTAACGTGTGTGTGTTTAAACCTGAATGCTAAGACAGTGAAAATAGCACAAAGAAGACCTTCAACCTTAACAAAATGCCTGTCAGTGCAGCAACCATAGGTGATTGCAGAGAACTATGAATTGTTAAGAGGATCAAAAGTGGGGCAGAAAGAATGTTAGCTTCAGAAAACAGCCAAAGGATTATGAAATGTCCTCTTCCAAAAAAGACATGACCATAGCAATCATGAATCCACCATTGAGGTGGTTACTGATATAAGCCTGATGTTCAGCTGTGAACAAAGGAGAAACGATGGAGTCCTACAGAGAACTGATGAACAAAAGATTCAGGAGTGGGGAGAAAAGTATTTATTTGTGTATCTGCAAGGTTGGCCTATTATGCTCCAAGAATTAGTTTTAAGTCCAGGATCACACAAAAGACCCTGATTATACCTAGTGAGACATAAAACCAAACAAAAAGACATGAATACAGGGGGAAGACTTGTAGTGAATGGGGTCTGGCAGGATGAGGGAGGGAGATGAGAAAAGACGGGAGAGAATCATCGGAATGTTCTATATGCATATCTGAAATTGCTAAGGAGCAAAATTCACATATGAAGCGCAAAAATTCTGCATCCTGGTTAAAAGCAACCATCATAGTGTGTAGGATATTTTGAAAGAAAAATGCTGCTGTAGAGAGACCTAGTGATTATTTTATTTAATGTGGAAATAAGTGCCAGAGATTGTTGATGTTTTCAAATGATATCTAAATGATGCCTAATTTGGCAGTTTCTCTTTATTTTATCTCACTCAATTGAATTACCAAGACTATGTCAAAATTGTACATTCAGTGAACACTATTTAAGACTGGATGATTGGCTAGATACTAAAACATATGTAATAATTTCTAACATCTAGATTTCAGAAAGAGGACAAAACAATGAATAGCATTGAAATATGTCGCAGTCTTTATAATGGCCAGGGTGACATGCAATGCCATTGAATTACATGGAATTCTGTTATCCATATCTGAACATCATGTGATAATTGAGTATACGAACATGTTAGAAAATACATCCCATTACAATTGTAATAAAAACTTTCTAGAGGCAGATTTGTTATTACTGGTGAAAATGAAAAGGGAAAATGTGGGGAAACACATTTCTAGAAAGGCAAAGACATTGATTATCCACAGACCTGGGTTCTTAAATTGTGTTATATAGACTGCCAGGATGGAAGAGAATAAGTAGAAGGTAACAAATGTGCACACCAGAATCAGGATCGTCTGGGTGGCTCTGGCTTCTGGAGAGACTCTAGGTGAGCACTTGGCATTGTGAAGATACTGCACTTGCCTTTTATGCCTGTAAAGGATGCTCACCATGGAACCACTGGCGCAGACCATGAGACTCAAAAACAGACCATCAGTGAAGCTGAGTAACAGAATATGCATCAAAGCTGAGGTGGCGTCATAAACAGCCCCAGAGCAGTACCCAAAACTGAATCCCATAGAGACATTTTTGCTCTTAGTGGGTCTAGTCACTCTCAAGGGAATCATGATGTTCAGAAGCAGATGCACCAGCCAGCTGAGCAAACAGCAAGGGCCGATGTACTTGGTGACTCTGTGTTTAAGCTTCATCCACCTAGAGCTGTTGGAGCTGATGGTGATTGCTTGGAAGCAACTCAGAAGACACGTAGTACACAGGAAAACTCCCCTGGCCACTCGATAAAGGTGGACAACAAGTTTACACCCAATGTCATCCAGGAAAAAATTCAATTCAAATTCCACCATCAGTGGAATTCCTTGTGAGATAATTGCCAAGGAGTTGGCAATAGTCAGATGCTTTATAATCAGGTCTTTGGGCATCAAGATTTTTCCAGTGGATATGATGAAGAAGGAATAATGAAATAGAATTGAGGAATTTCCTGCTATTCCCACTACGACCAGAGAGATGAAGAATATCCCCATTGTTAAGTTCTTGGGGATCATTATTTGTCTATCCGAAAATAAATTACAAAATATTTGTGTTAAGAACCAGGAGAAAATGCTACAAGGCTGTATGACTGCTATTTGAGGGCCTTAAATCAAACATTACCTTATACTTTTTATAATTTTTTTTCTATCTCCTGAAAGCATGTTGTTTACATCAACTTGTTAATACATGTTTTGATCTCAGTGGCACATGTTTCATACATTTATTGAGTTCAAGTAATTGATTCAAATGTTATCAAAAACTGTATCTATTAATCTTTCTCTAAAATTAAAAATATTTTCATTTTATTTTTTATTTTATTTATTTTTTCATTTTTATTTCTATTTTAACCTGCTTTTTAAAAGTCAAATAATTATTGGATTGTTC
Source organism: Typhlomys cinereus (assembly GCA_023101885.1). Taxonomy (NCBI): domain Eukaryota; kingdom Metazoa; phylum Chordata; class Mammalia; order Rodentia; family Platacanthomyidae; genus Typhlomys; species Typhlomys cinereus. Next base: position 3,648,220 of record JALPQD010000118.1, read on the forward strand.
TCATTTTTCCTAAGAATAAATGTGAACAGATGACACATATGTCATGTAAAACGTTACTGTAGAATTTTTAAATGATCCACAATGAAAGTAGTTTGCTCCATATTAACTAAAAATTCCTATAGTTGAATCAGAGTTAAAGTTAAAAAATATATGACTATAGTAAATATCAAAATAACAATTTTTCAAAAATATTATCATTTTCATCCTCAGGTGCTTTGTGAACTGTAAGTTTCTGGTGCAGTTTTGTCCAGTCCAATTGTCTCATCATATACAGCCAGGCTTAGAATAAGAGAGAAGCAGAGTCAAGAAATATTGGGATATAGATCAGTGGTAATTTAATAGTCTAGAGTTAATAAGACTTGGGCTGCCATCCATAGATTTTGGAGAAATAAATGATAGAAAGAAGGAATGAGGCAAAGAAACCAAAGAAGGATGAAAGGAGGAAAGGAAAGGGAAGAGAGAAAGAAGGAATCAAAGAAGAAAGGAAAGAAACATAAAGAAATGAGAGAATGACAGAAGGAATAAATGAAAGAATGAAGGACATTAGGAAAGGGGAAAGAAAATAAGGAAGGAAGGAAAGAAGGAAAGAAATCCTAATTGTAAAGATAAAAATTTCTTCAGTAGGAAGACTAAAATGTCCTGATGAACATGCACTTCTTCAAGAAACACAAGAACAGACAGAAAAGATGAAGGTAGATAAAGGCAATGCCATACTGATGCTACCAAGTCTCTTGTGAAGCCCAGGGAGGTCAGGCCCAAGACCCCAAACGGTTAATTGAAAGTTCAACAGACTTCTCTATATTACCCAGGTTAAACTCAGGGAGTATATTGATGTCTACATTGACAAGGTTCTCACGTTCTGTCAGTTTAAAGAACAATACTAAGATTCAAACCAGAGCAAAGTCACAGATTGTTCCTTCTCTGGCTCTAGTTTAGCCTCCTGGAAGTGCTTAGGGAATCCATGGTTAAGGCGTCTGCCTGTCAATGGGGGATCTGGAGCTGTATGATTCAGGGGTCAAGACTGGTGTGTTCCTGGGAGGTGTGTTTATAAATAATAAACCTGAGCTTGAAAAAAAATTACTGTACAATCACTCTGATACAAAATGAAAAAATAAAGCAAGCACAGTACACAGTAATATACATTATTATGCTTTTAGAAATTTCATTATACAATGTTACTGTTGAATTAAGTAGTTCAACACTGGAATTATGTAAAGATGCAATACTTTTTCATACATGAGAGAAAAAGGCTTAAAAGTACCACACAATAAGTTCAGTACATAATTTTACACCACAGTTTTTAATTTCAGGAGGATACCCAAATGAAAGATATTATTTTTAGAATAGAAAAAATGTTAATAAGTAAATAACTAAGTGTGAAATCCCATTAGATTAAATAAGATGACACTTTACAAATTTTTCTCTATATTAAGTAAATGTATAATAAATTTTCAATTTAATATGTAATTGTTTTTTTACAACCATAAGTTTACTGCAACTAAGTTTACATGTGCAAAACTTATTCAAGATTGGTACAATGAATGAGGGAGGAATTCTAGTGGCCCTAAGCCTCTTTGGGTGATCATTGATTTCAAAGCTGACTAGAAGTGGCCCCTCATGTGTCAGTGATACCTCCACTGAATATTGAAAATGTAATGCACAGGGTACTTAGGCACATGAAAGATCAGACGTACCTTTCTGAACTCAGGTACACATACATAGCACAGTGCATAGGAGGTAGGAATGAAAGCAAGTGAGGAAGAAGTCTTTAAGTGGGAGAACAGTGAATGGGGTAGCATAGTAAGTAGTGGAGAAAACAACAAAAACCCATTGTAATTTGACAATTTTACAAAAAAGAACTGATTGTTTTTCTCCTAAACTCACAAAATTGCATTTAAATCTTTATGAAGATATTGGAGAAATTCCCATGGCCTGCTTGGCATTGCCCTATTGGGGTGATGCAGGCATGAAGAAAAAGCAGAAAAGCTTGGATCAAGTAGAGACTCAACAGCCCAGATCAGCCTAAGTATTTTTATTATATAGATAAGCTAACAGCAAAGCATCAGTAGATATGAAGAATAAAGATGCTCCCTTTACCCCACCCCGCTCCACCGGTCGGGACACGTGCGCGCGGTCCAGCCGGGCCTCACCCCGGGACCTAGGTAAGCCCCGCCCACGCCCGCACACCAGAACCCCAGGTCAGCCCAAAGAGACCCGGCTCCGACTCCCACCATCCAGCCGGAGCCGCGTGCAGAGCCGAGGGACAAGGAGGACCTCCCCCTGCGCCCGGGCCCCACCCCAGCTGCCCTCAGGTTAAATAGCTCCACTCCCACGCCCCCGTCCTCCCTTTACCCCACTCGCTCCGCCGGTCAGGACACGCACACAGTCCAGCCGGGCCTCACCCGTGACCTAGGTAAGCTATGTCCCTGCCCACCCCCAGAACCCCAAGCCAAATAATTCAGTTTGGTGAAACTGAAAGATCTTAAGAGTTAAAACGACAATGCCAAAATCAAAGTGCAAATCCATGAGAAGCAACAGTCAAGTAAACAAATTTCCCACTGAAGAAATTAATCCCATAATGTTAGACTCCAACCAGAACAAACCCGCGGAAAAAGGCCAAGAAAGCCTGACCCAGGATAACGACTTTCCAAATATGATCATTACCATGTTCAATACCATGAAAGAGGAAATCAGGGAGGAATTACATAATCGAATCAATCACTTTGAAGAGGAACACAACAGACATTTGGAGGAGTTGAGAAAAACAGTGCAAGAAACAAAAACTGGCATAGAGCAGTTAAAACAGACTCAAGCAGAGTTTAAAATTGAGCTACAAGACAAGTTATTTTCAACCCAGAACTCTACAGAGAGTCTTATCAACAGAACTAACCAAGCAGAAAAGAGAATTTCAGACCTTGAAGATAAAGTGGGAGTACTAACCAGCTCAATGGAAGAGGTTGTTAAAGCCAAAAAGATACTTGAGAGAAATATCCAAGAGATATGGGACACCCTGAAGAAGCCTAATATGCGTATTCATGGAATACCAGAGCAAGAAAATCAAAATACGACCCCTGAGGAAATTTTTCAAGTGATCATCAAGGAAAACTTTCCTCATCTAAAAAAAGAGAGGCCCATCCATATACAAGAGGCATTCTGCACCCCAAACAGATATGACCAAAACAGAAGCTCGCCACGGCAAATAATAGTCAAAACACTCCACATATAAGATAAAGAACTGGTGCTGAGAGAGCTTCAAGGGAGAAAAAACAAGTCACTTTTAAAGGTAAACCTATTAAAATAACTAATGACTTCTCAATGGAAACACTACAAGCAAGAAGAGCTTGGAGAGACATACCTTCAAGTATTGAATGAGCAAAAATGTCAACCCAGGCTGATTTACCCTGCAAAACTATCCGTCATGATTGAGGGAGAAAGAAAAATCTTCCAGCACAAAGACAACTTGAAGGGATACATGTCCACCAAACCAGGCCTTCAAAAAATGCTAGAAATGATACTCAAGCGTGAAGAAAAAAACAGGCATATCCAGGAGAACAGAAGGCAAATATAACACCATTAAAAACGAAGCAATATACTTATAAAAACTACTAAACATAATAAATGTCTGGAATTAAAAATAGTTTCTCCATTATAACACTAAAATGTTAATGGACTTAATTCACCGATCAAGAGACACAGATGCAAAGTTGGATTAAAAATCACAATCCATCAATCTGCTGCCTGCAGGAAACCCATCTAACCACAAAAGATAGGCACGCTCTAAAAATAAAAGGCTGGTCAACAGTTCTACAAGCTAATGGAAGCAGAAAACAGGCAGGGGTAGCCATTATGCTATCAGACAAAGTGGACTTCAAACCAAAGAAAATTATAAGAGACACGGATTGATACTACATCTTAACAATACTGAACATATATGCACCCAATACAGGCCCCTCCACATTCATTAAGAAAACCCTACAGCGTCTAAAGCAAGAAATCAACCCCAAAACGATAATTCTTGGGGACTTCAACACCGCCCTCTCAACATGGGATAGATCAACAGGTCAAAAGGTTAACAGACACACTTTGGAACTTAATCAAACCCTGAAAGAAATGGACCTTACAGATCTCTATCGAACTTTTCACCCACGCACCAAAGAATACACATTTTTCTCAGCAGCACACGGAACTTTCTCCAAAATAGATCACATATTGGGCCACAAAACGAATCTGCACATATACAAAAGAGTTGAAATTCTAACCTGTACCCTATCAGACCACCACGGCCTAAAGCTGGACATCCACAACACATCAAACAAGAGAAAATACACTAACTCCTGGAAACTAAACAATATGATGCTGAATGAGAACTGGATTCGGGAAGAAATTAAAAAGGAAATTCAAGATTTCCTGAAAGTGAATGATAACGAAAATACAACTTACCAAAATCTCTGGGACACAATGAAAGCTGTTCTAAGAGGTAAGTTCATAGCTCTTAATGCCTACATCAAAAAAATGGAAACATCAGAAATAAACAACTTAACAATGCAGCTTAAAGCTTTAGAGAAACTTGAACAATCTGATCCCAAAAGTAGTAGAAGAGAGGAGATTAGCAAAATAAGGGGAGAAATATCTGAAATCGAGATTAAGAAAACGATAGAAAAAATCAACCAGTCAAAAAGCTGGTTCTTTGAAAAAATCAATAAGATTGATACACCGCTAGCTAAATTAACCAAAAGCAGGAGAGAGAAAACCCAAATTAACAAAATTAGAAATGAACATGGAGTTATCACTACGGATACCCAAGAAATCCAGAGAATTATAACATCATATTTCAAAAACTTGTGCTCTGTGAAGTTTGACAACACAAAAGAGATGGATGAATTTCTAAGTAAACACAACTTACCTAAATTGAATCAGGAAGTTTTAAATTATTTAAATAGTCCTATAACATATAAGGAAATTGAGGAAGTAATCTTGAATCTTCCCACCAAAAAATGTCCTGGACCAGATGGATTCAGCACAGAGTTCTACCAGACATTTAAGGAGTTAATAATAGCAATACTCCTTAAACTGTTCCATCAAATAGCAAAGGAAGGAACAATACCAAATTCTTCTATGAAGCTAATATCGTTTTAATCCCAAAACCTAATAAAGATTCACTTAAAAAAGAAAACTATAGGCCGATCTCTCTGATGAACACAGACGCAAAGATTCTCAACAAAGTTTTAGCAAATCGGATTCAAAACCATATTAAAAAGATTATCCACGGGGACCAAGTAGGCTTCATCCCCGGAACATAAGGTTGGTTCAACATACGCAAATCAATAAATGTAATTCATCATGTAAACCAGTCCAAAGTCCAAGACCACATGATACTCTCGATAGATGCAGAAAAAGCTTTTGACAAGATCCAACAGCCTTTTATGATCAAAACGCTAGAGACAGTAGGAATGGAAGGAACCTTTATCAATATAATAAAAGCTGTATACAACAAGCTCACAGCAAGGATTATGCTCAATGGGGAACAATTGGAAGCATTCCCACTTCGATCACGAACTATACAAGGCTGTCCACTCTCACCACTTCTATTCAATATTGTACTTGAAGTGTTAGCTGAAGCCATAAGACAAGAAAGGGACATAAGAGGTATTCGAATTGGCAAGGAAGAAGTCAAACTATCCCTATTCGCAGATGACGTGATCTTATACCAGAGTGATCCCAAAAACTCCACCAGGAAGCTCCTGGAACTAATTGAGAAGTTCAGCAGGGTGGCAGGATACAAAATAAAGGTACAAAAATCAGAGGCCTTCCTATATGCCCAGAATGAAAGAAGTGAAAAAGCCCTGAGAGAAACAATCCCATTCACTATAGCCCCTAAAAAAATGAAATACCTTGGTATAAACCTAACCAAGGAGGAAAAAAAGACCTTTACAATGAAAACTTTAAAACTGTAAAGAAAGAAATTGCAGAAGACACCAGAAGGTGGAAAGACCTCCCATGTTCCTGGATTGGCAGAATCAACATTGTAAAAATGACCATCCTACCAAAGGCAATACACAAATTCAATGCTATACCAATTAAAATCCCAAAGCAATTCTTTCAAGAAGTTGACCAAACAATGTCAAAATTCATATGGAGGCACAAAAGACCCAGGATAGCAAAGACAATCCTGAGTAACAAAAACACTGCTGGAGGTATCACCATACCGAACCTTAGTCTATATTACAAATCCATAGTTATAAAAACAGCCTGGTACTGGCTCCAAAACAGACACACAGATCAATGGATAAGGATTGAAGACCCAGATATAAGCCCACAAAATTACAGCCATTTGGTCTTTGACAAAGGGGCCCAAAGAATCCAATGGAAAAAGAACAGCATCTTCAACAAATGGTGCTGGCAAAACTTGATCTCCACATGGAGAAGATTAAAGCTGGACCTGTACTTGTCACCATGTACAGGACTTAATTCCACATGAATCAAGGACCTTGATATAAGGCCAGAGACTATAAAAACCATAGTTGAAAGGATAGGGAGCTCCCTCGAGCAGATTGGGCTAGGCCAATATTTCCTAAACAGACATCCAATGGCACAGTCACTGCTAACAACTCTCAACAGTTGGGATCTTGTGAAATTAAAGAGCTTCTGTTCAGATAAAGAGATTGTAACACAAGCTCAAATGCAACCCACAGAATGGGAGAAAATCTTCACTAACCACATATCTAATAGAGCTCTACTGTCCAGAGTGCACAAAGAACTTAAAAATCTAAGCATCAAGGAAACCAATGACCCAATTAAAAAATGGGCCCTGGAACATAAACGAAATTTTACCAGGGATGAAATTAAAATGTCTAACAAATATCTTAAAAAATGCTCCACTTCTCTAGCCATCAGGGAAATGCAAATCAAAACTTTCCTGAGATATCATCTCACCCCGGTCAGAATGGCAAAAATCCACAACACAAACAACAACAAATGCTGGAGAGGATGTGGAGAGAGGGGAACTCTCCTACATTGCTGGTGGGAGTGCAAGCTCATACAGCCACTCTGGCGAGCCGTCTGGAGATTCTTAAAGAAATTAAAGATTGAAATGCCATATGACCCTGCAATTCCACTTTTGGGTATAATCCCCCATACAGCAGAGGTTCACCTCGATAACACAAGCCCGACCATGTTCATAGCAGCACTGTTTACAATAGCAAAGTCATGGAATCAACCCAAATGTCCAACAGTTGACGAGTGGATAAGGAAACAGTGGTACATCTATACAATGGAGTACTACTCATCCATCAAAAATGATGAATTACTAGAATTTGCCAGGAAATAGATGTCATTAGAAGCAATTATATTAAGTGAAGTATCCCAGACCCAGAAAATTAAGCACTGTATGTCCTCCCTAATAGGTGGCTCCTAGTACCAAACCCACCCAGCCCATCTTGAGACACTCATAGGTAAATCTATGTATTGCCTATAGTAATTGCAAGGATTATGAACAGGAGGGATGGGTTTGGAGGGCCACACCAGAAACAAGGAGAGAAGTGACCATGTTACAGTAGAGAAAATAGGCCTCCACCAAGGACTGCAAGAAAGTAATGCGACACCTAGTTAAGTTCGCAATTTGCTCCTGATCATTTACAACTAAGGGGGTATGAACTCACCAGAAGGGAAGGGCATGTAGTCTGGCAGATTAAAAAGTAACCATTTTGCAAATGGGTGATTGACCCCTCCCATTGCCTAATGCCATATGACCCTGCGATTCTACTTTTGGGTATAAGTATTACATCTACCCTTGAATGTGCTCTTATAATAAGACTCCAGTTTAACAGCTTTCTGTCTCTGGCCAGGGGGTGACATACAGTGCCCATCACGATGGAGTGAAGGGCATTACAGGAGCAACAAAACTGCAAAAGAAAATCAACAAACCACTATCCAGAACTTCAGAGACTCTATATCAACCACCTAGAACTAGGCCAGACCAATCTCTCCCCATCCTGAAGCTCAGGGACATTTGCGGAAGAGGGGGCGGTAAGAGTGTAAGAGCAAAAGCATGGGAGGAGCAATGATTTGCAAGATCCTCCACACAAGTTAGGGCCGAAGCAATCATAATTGGATATTGCATGCCCGGCGCAATGTCCAACACACTATTGACCTCACAAAGTCTAGCATCTGCTAAAGGCACCAAGATCCTTGGAGGCAAGGGATTGACAGCCACAGTAGTGTTCCTATGCTTAAGGGGAACACGGGAAAGGTTCAGGGAAATGCCACTGGGTCCTTGTACATCATCGGAGAGGAGGGCGCAGAGGAGAGTCAGGCATGCACAAGAAAGGACTCTGGGAATTGGGGCGGGAGGCACGGGGGGATGGGGCGGGAGGGGTTAGGGGAGGGAAAGTAGGGGGTTCGGGGGGAGGAGGAGGGAGGGAACTGGTGTACCTATTATGTTTGTATGACCTGAAATAATAATAAAAAATGTATTAAAAAATAATTAAAAAAAGAATAAAGATGGTGTGGGGTTTTTTTGCAGCATACAATATATTCTATAAAAAGATTGAACATGCACGAATAACTTTTACTAGAGGGAGCAGGCAGGTGCAATGTGTACAGATACCAACAACTGCTATCTGAGGAGCAAGACATAGATATGCTCAGGAGTTCATATCCACAAAATTTAGATAGTATCTATAGCTTTAAAAAAAAAGCAAATTGAAACTTGATACTCTTATGGTATGTATTTTCTCAAACCAAGCTCTGACGAACAAGGAAAACTAGATCTGAAGGGGGTGGGACAGAGATAAAAATATCCAGTTATATGTAATCATGGAGGACAAAATAAATCAAGAGGACATGAATATGGGAGGAATACTTGCCGGAAAAGGGGGCTGAGAGGGACAGGGGAGGAAGTTTTTTTTTAAAAGGTAGAGGGAAATGTAACCAGAATATTCTATACACCCATATACATTTGCCAAAGAGAAAATTTTACCAACAAATAAAGTAAAAGAAATACATATGGATAAATACAGAGGAAGACAAGGAGGAAGTGAAGGGAGTAGTAATGGAAGAAAAGAGGAGTGAAAGAAAATGCAGTTTAGGAATAAAACCTCAGATTTTGAAGCACACTGTAAAATATTGTACCTTCAGCAATACGAAAGACCATGACAGTGCTATTGTTCACTTTCCTTCTAGAATCCTGGACTTACATGGAGGTGTCTTTAGTTTCACACAACACCAGGAATGGTCATTAGCTAGCATTGAGATTTCTCCATTTGGACTGGAATGAAATTATGTTTTGAAGTTTCTCAATGTGAGGTGCTAGGAATGTAAGTAACTGCTTTTCACCTGAAATTCTTCAAACTAATCAAAAAGGATATTGGTTGTACTAAAAAACAAAAGATTTTTCCTTGAAACATTTTTTATTCTTTGATAATTTCATATATATACATAATGGATTTTTGTCATTTTCTTCCCATAGTACCTTACCTCATATTCCTATACCTCCTCTTTCCCCCAATAAGAGTCTTCATCTTAATAAGTTTCCTCATACTTTCATGACTGTGTGTGTGTATGTGTGTGTATCCATGTGTGTGTGTGTGTATGTGTGTCTGTGTGTGTGTGTGTGATTCACACACACACCACTGAGTTCAAGAAGAGTTGCCCACATTAGCACATGCCTGGACACTTCAATACAGTATTTTACACATGAACTCTGATAACATTCTAAAAAAGGAAGTAACAGCCAATGATGTTCATGGTGCATGCTTCAGGTGTCAAGGATAATTTTCATTTAGTTAGGAACAAGCTTCCAACACAAAGTAGGCAAATCTCTTTCTTTGCTACAAAATTTAACTCCATTTAATTGACCTAAAGAATTTCAGTTATCATGAGGGACTGGAGAGATGGCTCAGATGTTAAGCCTCTACCTCAAAAGCAGAAAGTTAAAACACCAGGCAGAAATGGCAGTGGCCTGCACTTCTATCCCTAGAAGTCAGAGCCTGGGAAACTCTAGAGCAAAGTAAAAAGGATGTAGAGCAATCCAGGATGATTCCTGAAGTCACCTTTGGACCTCCACAGGCACACACATTCAAATGCCCTCTGATACACAGACACATGCAAACACACACACAGACACACACACACACACACACACACACACACACACACACACGCACACAGGCGTAGTAGTTATGGAAAGTAGTTATGGAATATTCACTTAGTCACATAGGATTTTAACATTAGGAACTTTCAATCAAAAAACAAGGATAGAGGAAAGGGAAAGTTCTGTTTCAGTTTGCCAGCATGTTGCCAATAAGTTCATGACAAAGAGTTTTGGGGAACAAGGGGTTTTGTTCTTGCTTATTGTCCTCTGCTACAGTTCATAGTTCAGTTTTGTGGAGACACTCATATCAACATCAGGAGTCAAAAGGAACTAGCTACACCATATCCACAGGAATTGCTGAGAAAGGGGCAAATCTTACTGTCTAGACTATAAATCTGCCAAGGAATGATGAAGCATGCCATACTAATCAACAGCTCTCTCCATCTTGTGTACTTGCACAGGAAGACCCACCATAGAATGGGTTTCCCACATCAATTAGACAATCTTCTGCAGGCTTGCTTAGGGTTGTCTTAACTACCAGTTCTTCACCATGTACCAAGAGCTCGGCCTGTGATTGTCAAGTTGATATCTATATATCTAACTAGCACAGGATTCACCCTTGCAAATGAATGATAGGAAGGGAAACTTCAGGAATTTGTGTAAAGAATCAGATTTACAGAGTGGGAAGAGTTGAAGATAGTCCATACTGTGCCTGGCAGAAAATACAATAGTTCATACTTCACATGAAAGAGCATTCAAAGTCTCACATTCTCAATCAGTAAAAGTCATTTTACCCTATCCCTATATATTTCTATATCCTATGGTTATCTGTGTATTTGGTATAAAATGAAAATGGACTCACCTGTGTGATGTGTGAAGCCACAATGGAAGAGTGTTACAGTGAGAGGTTGACTGTGTTGTGGTTGGGATGTGACACTGCTTTCTCGACTTATAGGTTTATTATTCCCAGTTCCTTTTCCCCTCTCCTTAGCTCTCAACTCTAGATCCATGACAGCAACTATATGGGGAATTGAGTATAACTTTTAAATACTTTGTGCTAATTATCTATCAGTAAAAAAAGTATCAACCTCATAGAGAAATCCAAAGAAGTCTTCAGGATGAATTGAGAGGTATACTCTCTCCTACTATCATTTGTGTGTGTGTATGTGTGTGTGTGTGTGTGTGTGTGTGTGTGTGTGTGTGTGTGTATGTGTGTGTGTGTTTACTGATGAGGTTAATAAACGGTTTTCTGTATTAATGGATTACATTCTTAGAAACTTCATGCAAATTTCCCAACATCCATTTCTATTATCCAATTGAAAAAAATCAGCAAAAAGCCACTTTTGCATCCAGTGAAGTCTCTGTTACAACTGATGCATGCCTATGTATTACTACAAAGTACTCTTCAGTACATGATGTCTAATTTTAGGGTTTAACTTAATTTAAATACATTATAGTCTCTGTGCTTGTCGAGATAACTATATCCAATGTGTGATGTTATTCATTACCTGTATTAATTATTTCTCATAATCTTGTGAGAAAAGAAAACGACAGAAGCTACTTAAGAATGTAAAGGTTTATTTGATGTGAAGCTTAAGGATAAATCCATCATTGTAGGGAAATCCTGGTGGTTGGAGTGGGAGGGCAGCTGGTCATATTGCATCTGCAGTCAGAAAGCAGAGAAAGTGATGAAAATTGGTATTCAGCTTACATTCTGCTTTTCAGTTCAGGACACCAGCCAATGAAATGATGCCACACAAGTTTGAGGTGGGTCTTCCTTCCTGCAACTATTAATCCAGTTGGGAAGTACCCTCACAGATTTACCTGGAGATGTGACTCTTAGATGATGCTAGATCACATTAAATCAATGACTGATATTAACCATCACATTACTTAGTACTGTTTGGTCTACAGTGGGGCTTGGATTTACACAAAGAATAAAGGACATGTGAATGTTCCAAAGAACAGAAATCACCAGAACTCACGATATATGCAGAGAAAAAAATCTCTTTAATTTCAGGAAAAATATAGCTTGAAGGGAGAGTTGGCATTACTAAGTGGTAGAATATGGACACGTATTTATAGAAATGTAAAGATGTTTATTACCATAGCCTTGACTTATCACAGACTGCTATACTGAATACAGGATGGAAGAGACAGTTCTATAGGTGACAGAAATGTAAAGCAGGATTGAGATAGCTTGAGTATTTTTGGCTGCAAATATTCCTCTAAAGGGTAGTGAGCACTGTGGATATGTACTACTTGGCCTTTGTTTCCATAGCAGAAACTTACCATAGAGCCACTACCCTAACCATAGAATCCAATATAGAATATCAGTAAAACCAAGCATAAGTCATACAAACACAAAATTTTCATGATGCCTGAAATTCTGGATATTTTGAAATTTCTCCTTCTGTCACTTCTTATGCATTTATAGAAGTAGGGCTAAGATTTAGCCTGTGCTTGCAGTGGAATTCACATTATACCAGCTGGTTGTCCAGCTGTAAACATAAGGCACTGTATGATGACTTCAAAGCTTTTGGAATGAAAACTATATAAATAGCCACTCTGATGCTTGGGACAATTGAGGTGTTTAATGTACAGAACCATTAAATTATCTAATAGTGTCTGGTCATTAGCAAATCTGATCTCCCACAATGGAATTAAAGAATATCAGAGAACAAACTTATCAGAACTTATACAAATTGACCAGAAAAGTTATATTTTTCTACCATAGGGACAATGGAACTTGGAAAAAGGGTTGCTATTACCAATAAGTATGAAGGGGCAAAAGGTAGGGAAGCACATATCCAAAATGTAAATATGCTTATTAACCATAGCCTTTGGTTATCAAAGACTGCTGTGTAGAAGACTAGGAAGAAAGATGTTGAGTAGAAGGTGACACAGGTGCACACTAGGATCAAGATGGCTTGGATGGCTCGGGATTCATGAGAAACTTTAGGAGAATGTTGTATACTGTGAAGGTAGCAGATCCGTTTCTTGTGTTTGTAGAGGATGTTCACCATGGAGACACTAGCCCAGGCCATGAGGCTCAAATACAGACCATCCATGAAGCAGAGCAACAGCAAATATAGTGAAGTTACAATGCTGTCAGAACCAAACCCTGAGCAGTACCCCAAATTGAATTCCTTAGTAAAATTTCTGCTGTTACCAAGGGCAGTCACCCTTGCAGCAATTCTGCTGTTCAGAAGAAAGCGCATGAGCCAGCTGAGTGAACAGGAAGGACCCATGTACTTGGTGGCTCTGTGTTTAAGCTTCACCCATCTGGAACTGCTAGGGCTGATGGAGATTGCTTGGAAACAACTCAAGAGACATGTGGTATACAGAGAAATTCCCCGGGATGCTCCATTACAATAGATAATAAATTTACATTCAATATCATCCAGAAGATATGCTAACCCAAACTCTGCAAACGTTTGTGGAATTCCTCTTGACATAATAACTAAGGAGTTGGCCAAAGTCAGATGCTTTAAAATCTGGTTTTGGGGCATCAAACTTTTTCTAGTCAATACAGATGCGAAATAATGAAACAGAAGTGATCTATTGTCCAGCAGTCCTACAACTATCTAGGAAAAGAAGAAAATCCCCATTGACAAGTTTTCAGGAATCATTCTCTTTTCATTTGAAAAAGACAAATTTAACCACATTGACAAACTTAGGTTGAAAAATTTAGATGTGCATTAATTTGGGGGGTAGCTTAAATTAAATAATTATCTCGTTATTGTCTTCATTAATCTTTCCTACTGATAAGTATTCCTAAAAGATTTTGCACTTCCTCCCTTCCCCCACTCCACCGCCCGGGACGCGCTCGCGGTCCAGCCGGACCTCACCGCGAACCTAGGTAAACTCCAAGCCTCCCCCTCCCACCCCCAAAAGCCCAGGCAGCCCAAGGGACCCAGCTCCTCCCGCCATCCAGCCGGAGCCGGGCAGGGCGTGGGAGGAGGCCACCCCCTCTGCGCCCTGGGCCCCGTCCCAGCTACCCCCAGGTTAAATAGTGCTCCCCGCCAAGTCTCAGGGAATATCATGGAAGAGGACACAGTAAGATTGCAAGAGTCTGAATGGGACACTTGTATGCCAGAAATAATCTCCTGGGCATGACAGGACTGAAGTATACATGATTTCCCAAGATCATGTCAACGTCTTACCAGGAAAGGGAAAAGGTCTCAAGAAGCTCTGTACTTCCTTGAGAGTCTTTTGAGGACTAACAATGATAGGACAGAAATTATATTTGTTTAGGAAATAGTCCCCATTTCAGGAGACTTTAGAAGTGCTTCTAAAAGAAGTCACAGTCCCCTTTCACTAGCTCATCAATGTCTTGAGCTTTATTACACAAATATTTATATGAAAGGTAAAGACACTTGTCTGTGTCACCCATGATCCCACGACAGTGCATTCAGTGGTGAGCAATCAAGTCTGTCCTGTAATTGTGGTGAGAATCTGTGCTCTGACTTATAAGTTTTATTTCCCCAGCTCCCTCTCCCACCAGATCAGAGAGTTGTCAAGTTGCCTCTCCATCTGTGAAAGCATCTACCTGGGGAATTGAGAGAACCTGGGGAATTGCAAAACAACTTTGTCCCAATTACCTGTCATTGAAATCAGCAAGAACTTTCATGATGAAATTCAGGGAAATGATGAGAAATAATTGAATAATTTGGATGACTCTTGGATGTGCACAGAGTATAAGAGTAAGAGAGAGAAAGACGAGAGAGAGAGAGAGAGAGAGAGAGAGAAAGAGAGAGAGAGAGAGAGAAACAGCGAGGCAGAAGACTCAATACTATTCAAAGAAGCAAAAGCCATTGGCATGGGGGTGACCAGGGCTGGGCAGCAAGAAGGCCTTTCTTCCAGCACTGAATATCTAGGGCGATTTCATAACCCTGAAGCATTGAAGGATGTTAAAGAGGGAAACAACATGAATTCCTTGCATACTCCTTTCAATCAACATTCTCTTTCTCGAGGCATATCATTTTAATAAGCATTTCTTAGTTTATTAGCAATATATTTTCTTGGAGATATAATTTGATTATCTTTTTTTGATTCTTGACTCAATCTGTTCTTACAAATTTATCCTTGAAAATATTTTAGGATACGTGCTAACTGTTGCTGTATTTTTAGCACATTATCCCTTTTTGATTTCTAAATATAGCTCTATCCACATATTATACGGGACATGTCAAATAATTTTCTAAAAAAATCAGTGACATGAAAATAGTGGGGGTTGGATTGGGCAATATGGGATGAAAATGAATAGACTTCACTGTCAAAGAATTAATAAAAGAAATTTAAGCAAAGAAAAAAAAATAAAATTATTTACTTAGAAAAAACAGAATTAAATATTTATCAAATATCTGTATGAATAAACTCACTAGAAGAAAATAGACTTCAAATTTTCAAATCTGAAGTCAACTTTTTAAGTCTTAAGCAACATTTTCTAAAAGTTTCATTTCTGCCTTGCCATGTAGTTCGTTTGTTTTCATGTTCTAACCTACATTGCACTACATAAAATAACTTTAAATGCCAATGGCAGCAATTAATTTTGTACCAACCTGACAATTGAAAAATGACCTTGTAAGAACACATGTGAAGATTTATTTAGTTAAAGCAAGTTAACTTGCTTTATTAGCTAATTTATGTGGCAATATCGATGCCACAGTGGCTGGGGCTACTCTCTGGGCAGATATATAAGATGAAGAGAGATTACTGACTGGAATTTGGGAGACTGGCAAATTTGAAAGTATTGCCTCTCTCTCAGTTCTTCCTATGAAAATGATATGACCAGTTTCCTGAGCTCCTGGTGAAGATAATACTCTTGTCATGATGATCAACCATAACCTAAAACTGCAAACTGGAATAATAAGCCCCTACTCACCTAAATGGTTTGATTTATATATGTATCACAGCAATGTAGATACAAAAGTAAGACACCCATCTAATTAGAACTGTTGAGATTGAGTATGGTCTTTCATTACTTTTAAGTGGATGTTGGTGCATATAGGCATTCATAGTGTGGGAGTACATTTCAGAGAGGAATGCTGGTGATGAACACTTTTCAAGATAATCACAAGCATATCTGTATTGTCTACAAAAATGTACATTGTGTGTGTGTGAGTGTTTGTGTATGTGTATGTTTATGTATCAGCGGGCACTGTGTGTCCCTGTGGAGAACCAAAGGTGATTTGGATTGCTTCTACCTCCCTTTTGCTTAGCTCTGGGATTTCCCAGGCTCTTCCACCAGGGCCAGAAATGCAGGTTGCTGCTGTTTTCTGCCTGGCATTTTTATGTGAGACCTGGGATCCAAACTCAGGATCTTCTGCTTGAGAAGCAGAGTCTTAACTCTTTCCCCCCGCCACACACACAATTTTTTTCCTAATCATACAAGCTCAATACGTACCCCGTCCTCTCCTTTTCTCTCCCCTCCCCTATCATCACCATTACACTTTTCTCCCTTTCCCCCTTCCTTTCACCCCCTTCCCTCCCCCTTTCTAGGGGACTCCCCCTTCCTTTCTCTCATCCCCTGGAGCATCCCTTTATGTAGGCACTGAACCTTCCTCTGAATCTTCCACATTAGTGAGGATTCAGGAATCAGTGGCATAGGCCAGGGCCCCTTTTTGGGCTTCCTATTAACATGGGAACTTTATTATGACTGTTTAACCCTTTTTCTCTAAGGATCTTACTGCCTGAAGCTTTCTGGACTGTGATTTGTGCTAGGGGGTCGTTGACAAGTCAGCCATTGTGTAAGTCAGGCAAAGTCCAAACCTGGCTGCTGCAGCCCTAACTTGTGTGGAGTATCTTGCATATCGTTGGTCCTCCCCATTTTTAGGCTCTTACAATCTTGCTGCCCCATCTGCGGCAAGGTTCCCTGAGCGTTAGAATGGGAAGAGATTTGGCTGGTCTGGTTCCAAGTGAATAATGTAGGGCCTTTGGTGTTCTGAATTATGGTTTGTTGTTGTTTTCAGTTTTGCTATTCCTGCACTGCCCTTGGCTGCATCCCGATTAGTATCAAAGTTCATCTCCCAACCAAAGATAAAAGACTGTTTAAATTAAGATCTTAATTTGATATACACATTAAAGGATGCTTCAGAGATGGGGGAGGGGGCACTGGGAGAAAGGGAGGGAGGGGGGAAAGGAAGGGGAAAAACAGGGAGGGAGCAGTGAGGTCCATGGAGGGGTGGAGGGAGGGAGGGGACAGGGGTACGTATTATGTTTGTATGAGCGGAAAAATAAAAAAAATAAATTAAGATCTTAGTATAAGAGGAGATTCAAAGATAGATGGAAGAATAGGAGTAGAACACAGCAGTGAGGGGGGAGGTCAGTGTCCCATTTGCTGGATGGTTACTGCTGGATGGTCTTCCTGCTAGTCCCTATACCTCCCTGATTGATGAGATCAACTTATTCAGTCACAAGCGGCCAGGAAGGGAAGTGAAGGTGAGCTGCACCAGATGTTTTGCTACTTACACGCAATATATGACTATGGCCTATTTTCTCTACAGAAGCATGTTCCCCTACCACCTTTCTTTTGAGTTTCTCATTCTCCTTCCCTCCTCTTAATAATCCTTTGTGATTACAGTGGACATTACAGAGATTTCCCTTTGAATATGTCATTAAGTGGGTTTAGAACTAGGATCCCCTTATTAAGGAGTACCTATGGTGTCTAATTTTCTGTGTCTGGGATACTTCACTCAATATAATTTCTCCTTTTTCTATCCATTTCCTGGAAATTTTCATTAATTCATTTCTTTGATGGCTGACTAGTTTTCCATTGTATAAATGTACCAAATTTTTATTATCCATTTATCAAGTGTTGAGCATTTGGGTTGATTCCATGACTTTGCTATTGTAAATAGTGCTGCAATGAATATGGTTGTACTCGTGTGATTGTAGTGAATTTCTGCATCATGGGGGATTATTTCCAGAAGTCACATAGCAGGGTCATATGGCATTTCAATCCTTAACTTTTTTAAAAATCGCCATACTGATTGGCAGAGTGGTTGTACAAGCCTGCATTCCCACCAGCAATGTACGAGATTTTCCTTCTTTCTACATCCTCTGTAGCATTTGGTGTTGTTTGTATTGTGGAATTTTGGCATCCTGACCGGGGTGAGATGATGTTTCAGGGTAGTTTTTTTGATTTGCATTTCCCTGATGGCTAAGGATGTGGAGGATTTTAAAAGATATTTATTAGACATTTCAATTTCATTCCTGGAAAAATTTCTTTTGAGTTCTGATGCCCATTTTCTAATTGGGCCATTTATCTCCTTGGAATTCCTTTTTTTTAAAGTTCTTTGTGCACTCTAGATAATAGAGCTCTAACAGATATGTGGTTAGTGAAGATTTTCCACCATTCTGTGGGTTTTTTGTTTGGTTTACAATCACAGAATCTTAACTCTTCTTTTTTAACATTCTTTATTATTATTTCCACTCATACAAACTTAATAGGTACACCAGTTCCCTCCCTCCCTCCTCCTCCCCGCGAATTCCCTGCTCCCCCTCCCCTCACCCCTCCCTCTCCATCCCCCACTGCCTCCCCCCCAATCCCCAGAGAGTCCTTTAACGTGCATGCCAGACTCTCCTCTAGGCCCTCCTCTCAGATGATGTATAAAAACCCAGTGGCATTTCCCTGAACCCTTCCTGTGTTCCCCTTAAGCATAGGAACACTACTGTGGCTGTCAATCCCTTGTCTCCAAGGATCTTGGTGCCTTTAGCAGATGCTAGACTTTGTGAGGTCAATAGTGTGTTGGATATTGCACAGGGCATGAAAAGTCCAATAGTGATTGCTTCGGCCCTAACTTGTGTGGAGTATCCTGCAAATCATTGCTCCTCCCATCCTTGTGCTCTTACACTCTTACCGCCCCCTCTTCTGCAAATTTCCCTGAGCTTCAGGATGGGGAGAGATTAGTCTGGCCTAGTTCTAGGTGGTTGATATAGAGTCTCTGAAGTTCTGGATTGTGGTTTGTTGATTTTCTTTTGCAGTTTTGCTGCTCCTGCAATGCCCTTCCCTCCATCCTGATGGGCATTGTATGTCACCCCCGGTCAGCGACAAAAAGCTGTTAAACTGGAGTCTTGTTATAAGAGCACATTCAAGGGTAAATGTAATAAAAGTAGGAGACCTCAGTGAGGGAGGGGTCAATCACCCTTTGCAAAATGGTTACTTTTTATCTGCCAGACTATATGCCCTCCCCTTCTGGTGAGATCATACCCCCTCAGTTGTAAATGATCAGGAACCAACGTCTGTGACCTTAACCAGGTGTCTCATTACTTACTTGCAGTCATTAATGGAGGCCTATTTTCTCTGCTGTAACATGGTCCCCTCTCTCCTTGTTTCTGGTGTGGCCCTCCAACCCCATCCCTCCTGTTCATAATCCTTGCAATTACTGTAGGTATTACATAGATTTATCTTTGAGTGTCTCTAGGTGGGCTGGGTGGGTTTGGTACTAGGAGCCACCTATTAGGGAGTACATACAGTGCTTAATTTTCTGGGTTTGGGATACTTCATTCAATATAATTGTTTCTAATCCCATCCATTTCCCAGGAAATTCCAGTAATTCATCATTTTTGATGGCTGAGTAGTACTCCATTGTATAGATGTACCACAGTTTCCTTATCCACTCGTCAACTGTTGCACATTTGGGTTGATTCCATGACTTTGCTATTGTAAACAGTGTTGCTATGAACATGGTCATGCTTGTGCTATGGAGGTGAACCTCTGCTGCATGTGGGGTTATTCCCAAAAGTGGAATAGCAGGGTCATATGGCATTGCAATCTTTAATTTCTTTAAGAATCTCCAGACAGCTGGCCAGAGTGGCTGTATGAGCCTGCATTCCCACCAGCAATGTAGCAGAGTTCCCCTCTCTCCACATCCTCTCCAGCATATGTTGTTGTTTGTATTGTGGATTTTTGCCATCCTGACCAGGGTGAGATGATATGTCAGGGAAGTTTTGATTTGCATTTCCCTGATGGCTAAGGAAGTGGAGCATTTTTTAAGATATTTGTTAGACATTTTAATTTCATCCTTGGTAAAGTTTCTTTTAAGTTCCAGGGCCCATTTTTTAATTGGGCCATTGGTTTTCTTGGTATTTAGTTTTCTAAGTTCTTTGTGCACTCTGGACAGTAGAGCTCTATCAGATATGTGGTTAGTGAAGATTTTCTCCCATTCTGTGGGTTGCCTTTCAGCTCGTGTTACAATCTCTTTATCTGAACAGAAGCTCTTTAATTTCACAAGATCCCAACTGTTGAGAGTTGGTAGCAGTAACTGTGCCATTGGATGTCTGTTTAGGAAATGTTGCCATAGCCCAATCAGCTCGAGGAAGTTCCCTATCCTTTCAACTATGGTTTTTATAGTCTCTGGCCTTATATCAAGGTCCTTGATCCATTTGGAATTAAGTCCTGTACATGGTGACAAGTATAGGTCCAGCTTTAATCTTCTGCATGTGGAGATCCAGTTTTGCCAGCACCATTTGTTGAAGATGCTGTTCTTTTTCCATTGGATTCTTTGGGTCCCTTTGTCAAAGACCAAATGGCTGTAATTTTGTGGGCTTATATCTGGGTCTTCAATCCTTATCCATTGATCTGTGTGTCTGTTTTGGAGCCAGTACCAGGCTGTTTTTATAACTATGGATTTGTAATATAGACTTAGGTTTGGTATGGTAATACCTCCAGCAGTGTTTTTGTTACTCAGGATTGTCTTTGCTATCCTGGGTCTTTTGTGCCTCCATATGAATTTTGAGATTAATTGGTCAACTTCTTTGAAGAATTGCTTTGGGATTTTGATTGGTATAGCATTGAATTTGTGTATTGCCTTTGGTAAGATGGTCATTTTTACAATGTTGATTCCGCCAATCCAGGAACATGGGAGGTCTTTCCACCTTCTGGTGTCTTCTGCAATTTCTTTCTTTAGGGTGGCAGGGGTGAGGGGAGGGAGAGCAGGGGTTAGGGGCGAGGAGGAGGGAGGGAGGGAACTGGTGTACCTATTAAGTTTGTATGAGCTGAAATAATAATAAAAATGTATTAATAAAAAAAGAAATACCCCAGAGGAAAATCAGGCATGCACAAGAAAGGACTCTCTGGGAATTGGGGCGGGAGGCACTGGGGGATGGGGAGGGAGGGAGGTGGGGAGGGGGAGCAAGGGGATTGGGGTTGGAGGAGGGAGGGAGGGAACTGGTGTACCTATTAAGTTTGTATGAGCTGAAATAATAATAAAAATGTATTAATAAAAAAATTATATATATAAGTTTTATACATAATATAAACATTAAATACTTTTGTTAACATGAAAAAAAAAAGATCATGTTTGGTTCATTCTTTTTATTCTTTATTGTTAATTTTACTTTTCTGAGATATTCACATCAATATTGCAAAACTTATGCAGTATGTCAAACCCTGTGATCCATGTGGTATTGCTCTGCTAGGGTGTAGTAAAAATGGAGAAAAGATAAGACAACTGCAGAAAATCTGGGGCCGGGCGGGACACTGGCTAGGATGGAAGTACTGTTCAGCTCAGTTGTGGTTGTTTTATAGGCACACAAATAATAATGTTGCATGAACAGTTGACAGGGACATGAGAACCAGCAGCCTGTACATTTCTAGTTATCAATGGGTATCTACAGCAAGCAGACAGGAGGAATGCTATTGCCAAGGTATTTGCGTTACAGGGTTCAGTGTTGAATTGCTACATGCTTATGTCCCTGTGGTGTTGGCACCTTATAAGATAATACATGTGCTGCATAGGTTATGTTTAGTCATCCCATTTATGCAGTACTGATGGCCATTGCATTTGTGCTAATTTTTTTTATTTCTTCCACTCATACAAAGTTGATAACTACCCCATTCCCCTCTCTCCCTCCACCCCTCCTTGGATCCCCTTGCTCTCTTCCCCCTTGTCCCCTTCCTTCCCCCCTCCCTCTCTTTCTCCCAGTCTCCCCTCTACCCCCACCCCTCTTCCCATTCCTGGAGCATTCTTTAGTGTGCATGTCAAAACTTCCCTCTGGGTCCTTCTCTCTGATGAGGTGTAAGCATTGCCTATAGCTCTTTTTTGTG
Organism: Typhlomys cinereus; assembly: GCA_023101885.1. Lineage (NCBI taxonomy): Eukaryota > Metazoa > Chordata > Mammalia > Rodentia > Platacanthomyidae > Typhlomys > Typhlomys cinereus. Next base: position 3,670,362 of record JALPQD010000118.1, read on the forward strand.
TTCCCCTTTAGTAGAGGAACACTATTGTAGGCTGTTAATCTCTTGCCTCTAAGGATCCTAGTGCCTGTGATCCATGCTAGTCTTTAGGGGATCAATGACATGTTGGTCATAGCGCAGATTATGTAAAGTCCTATTATGATTACTTCGGCCCTAACTTGTTTGGAGTATCTTCCATATCATTGCTCCTCTCCATCTTTAGGCTATTACAGTCTTATCACCCCCTCTTCTTCAAATTTCCCTGAGCTTTGGGATGGGGATTAGGCTGGCCTGGTTCCAGATAGTTGATGCAGAGTCTCTGATGTTCTGAATTATGGTTTGTGGATTTTTTTTTCAGTTTTGCTGCTCCTGCACCATCCTTAGCTCCATCTTGATGGGTATTTTAATCAGTAATGCAAGATATACCACACCTTAGCAAAAAGGAAGGGAAGTCATAATAATACATGAAAAGAAACGTGAAATAATGACATGCATTGATCTATTGAAGGAAATGTTGTTCAGAGAAAACTGACTTTTTTCCTGAGAAAGCAGCGTAGCATTTCCAAACATATTGTCTATATTAATTAAATGAATCATAACACCATTTGAATATTGACATGAATACAATAAAGAAAAGAGGATGGACACTGTAAAAACTTATAGATCAGGATTCTGTGACAGCATTAAGAGGACTGGTTATTTTAAAACATTTTTGCCATACAACAGATTCCATTTTTCATGTTGTGGGACAGAAAGCCCTCTTCTCTGAAATATACCCTTGAAAGAAGTCATTGAACATTTCCACAAACAATAATCTGCCAAAACTTCACCAGAAGAGACTGCAAAGACACTTTCACAGCTGTCTCAAGATATTCCCATGGCAACAATGAGTCAGGTGACTGTGCAACAGAGAGATGTTCTATGGAGAGAACATTTTGGGACATGGTATCATAGAATGGCCAATTTCCACAAGAGGTAAAGAAAAAGAATATTGACACAACAGGTGCCATGGAACCACGAATAAAATGATCATCTTCCTAGGGAAATAAATCAGATTGATTCCTTCATCATTCAGGAGATCCTGAATCCTTCATTATTCAGGAGATTCTGAAAGAAACAATTCAAGAAGACAAAGACAAGGCACTCCAGGAGCCAAAAATGCCACTAAAGAAGCAAATTTATCAAGATGTCCCTGTGAAAGTACATCCAGATTTGCTGTGCAGTACAAACCAGTCTTCTGTGCAGGGTGCCCCTGTTATGGATTCCAGTGGTCCATTCAATGAAGCATAGACAATGAGTTTGACCAAAAAGGAGGTTTGTTGAAATTGAATCAAACAGAGGTGAAGCTTCAGGACTCCACCTAAGTTCAGGACCTTAAATGGAGCCCTGAATAAGGGCAGGGTATAGTTCTTAAAGTAGTTTCTAAGTTGGTATGTGCTGTCCAGTTAGTGATTCAAGCTGGCAGTTTCAGATAATGGTTGCAGCTGAAAATCAGTTAGGGTTGAGGGGGTGGTGGAAACCTTGAGTGGTGGTCCTGTTGACCCAAGGCTGTAACTATAAAACCAAGTGGTTAGCAGATTGTGAGAATAAGTTTTGACTGTCTTTATGTGTAATCAGTGACTATCCTTATACGTAAGCAGTTTATAGAAGCCAAGGGAGCGATTAGTCTAAGGTCAAAATTTTTCCACAGCATATTTTCTACAGCATACTGCACACAGTTTCATCATTACACCCAGAGAGTAGGGTCTTCCTTTTTCTAGACCACCACACCCCAATCTCCAAGAGTAATAAGTAAAACTCCTAAGGTAAGGAACATAAAGGAAGATTGTACAGAGAACAAAAACTATAAAAATATGAAAAATGTCCCAGGGTCTTCAGATAATCCTCAAAGTTGGTTGTCCACCACCCCGCAAAAATAATCCATAAGAATGAGAGGTCATTCATGTATGATGAATTTTACAAAAGCTTCTATAGGTCTCCAGATCTGTGAGGTTATAAGGTCATTGACAGAAAAGAAAAACCTTTCACTTGCTGCACTTGTGCAATCTCCTTCAGCCCCAAGACCAAACTCAGGGTTTATTAGAGGATCCACACAGGGAAGAAGCCCTACACTTGTCCCTTTTGATATCAAAGTTCCTGCCAGTCATCCACATTAACTTCTGTTTCTTCAATGCTAAGCACAAACTAGCCTGAAAAGTGTCCCTTTATCAGAAGAGACTTCTACAATTCCTGCTTCAATGCAGTATCTTTAAATATGTATGCATGCATTTCTCTCTGAGCATGGACTTATGAAAACTGTGCCATGCAAATTTCTGGTAGTGATTTCTATCTTTTATCCCAGTTGACTAATTTTAAAGAAGTAAACAAGTTGATTAATTTCAAGAAGTAAACAAATTATCTGCTTTTGTAAGTAAAGATTTCCAAGTGTCTAAAAGGGGGTGATACAGACACAGAAAATTAAGTGCCATATGTACTCCCTAATAGGTGGATCCTATTATCAAAGATAAATCTCTGTAATACCTACAATAATTGCAAAGATTATAAGCAGGGAGGGAAGGGGAAGGAGGGCCCCACCAGAAACAAAGAGAGAGAGGATCATGTTAGAGCAGAGAAAATAGGCCACCATCAAGGAATGCAAATAAATGATGAGACATCTGGTTGGGCTCGCATACTCTCACTTGTATCTGATGGGGTGTGATCTCACTAGAAAGGGAGGGCATACAGTCTGGGAGACAGTAGGTAACTATCCTGCAAATAGGAGACTGACCCGCCCCCACAGCGGTCTCCTACTCTTTTCCATCTACCTTTGAATCTATTCTTATAATAAGACTCTATTTTATCAGCATTTTATCTCTGGCCAGGGGGTGATATCCAATAACCATCAGGATGGAGCCAAGGACGGTGCAGGAGCAGCAAAACTGAAAAAAAAAATCAACAAACCATAATTCAGAACATCAGAGACTCTAAATCAACCATCTGGAACCAGGCCAGCCTAATCTCTCCGCATCCTAAAGCTCAGGGAAATTTGTGGAAGAAGGGGGAGGTGAGATTGTAGGAGCCTAAAGATGGGAAGAAGCAATGATAAGTCAGATACTCCATACAAGTTAGGGCCAAAGTAATGACAACAGGACTTTGCATGACCTGTGCAATTACCAACATATCATTGAACCCCCAAAGTCTAGCATGGATCACAGGCACTAGGATCCTTAGAGGCAAGGGATTAACAGCCACAATAGTGTTCCTCTACTAAAGGGGAACACAAAAAAGAGCTCTAGGCAATGCCACTGAGTTCTTACACCTCATCAGAGAGGAGGACCCAGAAGAAAGTTTGACGTACACATTAAAGGATGCTCCAGGGATGGGGGGACGAGGCACTGGGAGATAGGGAGGAAGGGGGGAAAGGAAAGGAAAAAAGGGGGAGGGAGCAAGGGAGTCCAGGGAAAGGTGGAATGAGGGAAGGGACTGGTGTACTTATTAAGTTTGTATGAGCAGCTTGGTTCCAGGTGGTTGATGTAGAGTCTCTGATTTTCTGAATTATGGTTTGTTGACTTTTTTTTTTTCAGTTTTGCTACTACTGCACCTCCCTTGGCTCCATCCTGATGGGTATTGGACATCACCCCATGGCCAGAGATAAAAGACTGTTAAAATAGAGTCATTATAAGAGTAGATTAAAAGGCTCAGGGAAATTTGCAGGAGAGGGGCAGTAAGATTGTAAGAGCCTAAAGATGAGGAGGAGCAACGATATGCAAGATACTCCATACAAGATAGGGCCGAAGTAATCATAATAGGACTTTGCATGACCTGTGCAATGACCAACATATCATTGAACTCCCAAAGCCTAGCATGGATCACAGGCACTATGATCCTTAGAGGCAAGTGATTAACAGCCACAATAGTGTTCCTATACTTAAGGGGAACACAAAAAAAGAGCTATAGGCAATGCCACTGAGTCCTTACACCTCACCAGAGAGGAGGACCCAGAGGGAAGTTTGACATGCACAGTGAAGGATGCTCCAGAATGGGGGAGAGAGGGTACTGGGAAAAAGAAAGGGAGGGGGGAAAGGAAGGGGAAAAGGGGAGAGGGAACAAGAGGATCCAGGGAGGGGTGGAGGGAGGGAGGGGAATGGGTTGTCAACTTCGTATGAGTGGAAAAAAGAAATAAAAAAATTTAAAAAAAGTTTCACCCCGGAGCCGAGCCACCCAGCCAGCAGCACCCGCGCGAGCGCGCGCGCGCGCGCGCGCGCGGCCGCCGGCTTTGCCCCCAGCCCGCCCTCCGCGCCGAACCCCGACCAGCGCCCAGGTGAGAGCGAGCCCCTCCCAGCCCCGCCCCCCACCCGGGAGCCGAGCCGCCCGGCCAGCAGCACCGCGCGCGTGGCTGCCGGCTTAGCCTCCGGGGCCCTGCCCCGGACACCAGCCCCTTGTGTCCTCCCGCCCCCGCGCCCCTCCGCCCTCCCCCCCAGGTCGCAGGTGAAGAATTCTGCCATCAACATCAGACCATCTGCCTCTCTGGCCCACCGGGGACCTACGCACGTGGTCCACGGAAGACACACTGCTACTCAGAATTCAATAGAGTCCAAAGGAAACTCAAGCAAAACTCTAAGGAACAAAGAGAACACAGGCCATACATCTGGACTTCACTACAACCATTGTATCACATGCAAGACTCTTCACATCCAGCCTAAAGATAAGTAAACCTTTTTTTTTTTTTTTTTTCTTTTCTCTCACCTTACTGATCCTTTCTAGTATCAATGTTTCAGGTCAGCTTCCACATGCAGCCACCCCAAAAACATACAACTCCAGGGAGTACACCACCCACCCTCACATTTCACCAAGACACTAAATCGTAAAAGTCCACTACCATACTTATATTCATCCCCTGGTTACTTAACTGACGTACTAACATCCTAGTAGTCTCATCTAGGAAATAACAATACCAATACACAAACATACCCAACCCAAGGCAAGCACTAGTAACAACTGGCAGGGGCAACAATACCAACTACATCGACTCAGTGAAAAACACACAGAAATTGAAAGGTCCTAAAAAACAAAACAACAATGTACAAGTCAAAGTGCAGATCCATGAGAAACAAAACCCAAGAACAATCTCCCACCAAAAGAATCAATCCCATAACGATTCATTGCGACCAAAACAAATCCATAGAAAATAGCCATGAAAGCCAGATCCAACATAACGACTTTCAGAGTATGATCATTACCATGATTAACAATATGAAAGAGGAAATCCGAGAAGAGTTAAATAACCGTGTCAACCACTTTGAACAGGAACACAACAGGAACCTGGAGGAGTTGAGAAAAACAGTTCAAGAAACAAAAATAGGTATAGAGCAGGTAAAACAGTCTCAGGCAGAGTTTAAAATTGAACTAAAAGACAAGTTATCTTCAACCCAAAACTCAACAGAGAGTCTTATCAGCAGAACAAATGAGGCAGAAAATAGAATTTCAGATCTTGAAGACAAAGTGGGAGAATTAACCAGCTCAGTGGAAGAGATTGTTAAAGCCAAAAAGATACTGGAGAGGAACATTCAAGAGATATGGGACACCCTGAAGAAGCCTAACATGCACATTCATGGAATACGAGAGTAAGAATCCCAAAATACCACACCAGAGGAAATATTTCAATTCATCATAAATGAAAACTTCCCACAATTAAGAATGAGAGGCCTATCCAAATACAAGAGGCATTTCGCACTCCAAACAGATATGACCAAAATAGAAAATCGCCACGGCAAATAATAGTCAAAACACTCCACATTCAAGACAAAGAAAAGATGCTGAGAGCTTCAAGAGAAAAAAAGCAAGTCACTTTTAAAGGTAAACCTATTAGAATAACAAATGACTACTCAATGGAAACAGTAAAAGCAAGAAGAGCTTAGAGAGACATACTTCAAGTATTAAATGAGGAAAAATGCCAACCCAGACTGGTATACCCGGAAAAACTATCTGTCATGATTGAGGGAGAAAGAAAAGTTTTTCAGCACAAAGACAACTTGAAGGCATACATGTCTAACAAACCAGGCCTTCAAAAAATGCTAGAAATGATACTCAAGCTTGAAGAAAAGAACAAGCGTATCCAGGAGGACAGAAGGGAAGTATAATACCAACAAAATATAAATATCAAACATCATGCTTACAAAATCTACTAAACATAAAAAATGTCCAGAATTAAAAATAATTTCTCCATTATAACATTAAATATCAACGGCATTAACTCACCGATTAAGAGACATAGATTACAAACTTGGATTAAAAACCATAATCCAACAATCTGCTGCCTTCAGGAAACTCATCTCACCACAAAAGATAGGCACATCCTAGGAATGAAAGGCTAGTCCAAAATTTTGCAAACTAATGGAAACAGGAAACAGGCAGGGGTAGCAATTATGCTATCAGACAAAGTGGACTTCAAACCAAAGAAAATCATAAGAGACACGGATGGATACTATATTTTAGTCACAGGTACAATTCACCAGGAAGACTTCACAATACTGAACATATATGCACCCAATATGGGCCCCTCCACATTCATTAAGAAAACCCTACAGCGTCTAAAGCAAGAAATCAACCCCCAAACGATAATTCTCGGGGACTTCAACACCGCCCTCTCAACATGGGATAGATCAACGGGTCAAAAAATAACAGAGACACTTTGGAGCTTAACCAAACCCTTACTGAAATGGACTTTACAGATCTCTATCGAACTTTTCACCCACGTACCAAAGAATACACATTTTTCTCAACAGCACACGGAACTTTCTCCAAAATAGATCACATATTGGGCCACAAAACGAATCTACACAAATACAAAAAAGTCGAAATTCTAGCCTGTGCCCTATCAGACCACCACGGCCTAAAGCTGGACATCCACAACAACACAACAAACAAGAGAAAATACACTAACTCCTGGAAACTTAACAATATGATGCTGAATGAGAACTGGATTCAGGAAGAAATTAAAAAGGAAATTCAAGATTTCCTGAAAGTGAACGAAAATGAAAATACAACTTACCAAAATCTCTGGGACACAATGAAAGCTATTCTAAGAGGTAAGTTCATAGCTCTTAATGCCTGCATCAGAAAATTGGAAACATCAGAAATAAATAATTTAACGATGCAGCTTAAGGCTTTGGAGAAACTTGAGCAATCTGATCCCAAAGGTAGTAGAAGAGAGGAGATTAGCAAAATAAGGGGAGAAATATCTCAAATCGAGATTAAGAAAATGATAGAAAAAATCAACCAGTCCAAAAGCTGGTTCTTTGAAAAAAATCAATAAGATTGATACACCCCTAGCTAAATTAACCAAAAGCAAGAGAGAGAAAATACAAATTAACAAAATTAGAAATGAACATGGAGTTATCACTATGGACACCCAAGAAATCTAGAGAATTATAACATCATATTTCAAAAACTTGTACTCTGTGAAGTTTGACAACACAAAAGAGATGGATGAATTTCTAAGTAAACACAACCTACCTAAATTGAATCAGGAAGTTCTGAATTATTTAAATAGTCCTATAACATACAAGGAAATTGAAGAAGTAATCTCAAATCTTCCCACCAAAAAATGTCCTGGACCAGATGGATTCAGCACAGAGTTCTACCAGACATTTAAGAAGTTAATAACACCAATACTCCTTAAACTGTTCCATCAAATAGCAAAGGAAGGAACACTACCAAATTCCTTCTATGAAGCCAATATCGTTTTAATCCCAAAACCTAATAAAGACTCACTTAAAAAAGAAAACTATAGGCCGATCTCCCTGATGAACACAGACGCAAAGATTCTCAACAAAGTCTTAGCAAATCGGATTCAAAAACATATCAAAAAGATCATTCACAGGGGACCAAGTAGGCTTCATCCCCAGTACACAAGGTTGGTTCAACATACGCTAGTCAATAAATGTAATTCATCATGTAAACCAGTCCAAAGTCCTAGACCACATGATACTCTCGATAGATGCAGAAAAAGCCTTTGACAACATCCAACAGCCTTTTATGATCAAAACGCTAGAGACAGTAGAAATGGAAGGAACCTTTATCAATATAATAAAAGCTGTATACAACAAGCCCACAGCAAGGATTATGCTCAATGGGGAACAATTGGAAGCATTCCCACTTCGATCAGGAACTAGACAAGGCTGTCCACTCTCACCACTTCTATTCAATATTGTACTTGAAGTCTTAGCTGAAGCCATAAGACAAGAAAGGGACATAAGAGGGATTCAAATTGGCAAGGAAGAAGTCAAGCTATCCCTATTTGCAGATGACATGATCTTATACCTGAGTGACCCCAAAAACTCCAGGAAGCTCCTGGATCTAATTGAGAAGTTCAGCAGGGTGGCAGGATACAAAATAAATGTGCAAAAATCAGAGGCCTTCCTACACGCCCAGAATGAAAGAAGTGAAAAAGCCTTGAGAGAAACAATCCCATTTACTATAGCCCCTAAAAAAATGAAATACCTGGGTATAAACCTAACCAAGGAGGTAAAAGACCTTTACAATGAAAACTTTAAAACCCTCAAGAAAGAAATTGCAGAAGACACCAGAAGGTGGAAAGACCTCCCATGTTCCTGGATTGGTAGAATCAACATCGTAAAAATGACCATCCTACCAAAGGCAATATACAAATTCAATGCTATACCAATTAAAATCCCAAAGCAATTCTTTAAAGAAGTTGACCAAACAATCTCAAAATTCATATGGCGGCACAAAAGACCCAGGATAGCAAAGACAATCCTGAGTAACAAAAACACTGCTGGAGGTATTACCATACCAAACCTTAGTTTATACTACAAATACATAGTTATAAAAACGGCCTAGTACTGGCTCCAAAATAGACACACAGATCAATGGATAAGGATTGAAGACCCAGATATAAGCCCACAAAAATACAGCCATTTGGTCTTTGACAAAGGGGCCCAAAGAATCCAATGGAAAAAGAACAGCATCTTCAACAAATGGTGCTGGCAAAACTGGATCTCCACGTGCAAAAGATTAAAGCTGGACCCATACTTGTCACCATGTACAAGACTTAATTCCAAATGGATCAAGGACCTTGATATAAGGCCAGAGACTTTAAAAACCATAGTTGAAAGGATAGGGAACTCCCTCGAGTTGATTGGGCTAGGCCAACATTTCCTAAACAGACATCCAATGGCACAGTCACTGCTACCAACTCTCAACAGTTGGGATCTTGTGAAATTAAAGAGCTTCTGTTCAGATAAAGAGATTGTAACACGAGCTCAAAGGCAACCCACAGAATGGGAGAAAATCTTCACTAACCACATATCTGACAGACCTCTACTGTCCAGCGTGCACAAAGAACTTAGAAAACTAAACTCCAAGGAAAACACTGGCCCAATTGAAAAATGGGCCCTGGAACTTCAAAGAAACTTTACCAGGGATGAAATTAAAATGTCTAACAAATATCTTAAAAAATGCTCCACTTCCTTCGCCATCAGGGAAATGCAAATCAAAACTTCCCTGAGATATCATCTCACCCCAGTCAGGATGGCAAAAATCCACAATACAAACAACGACAAATGCTGGAGAGGATGTGGAGAGAGGGGAACTCTCCTACATTGTTGGTGGGAATGCAGGCTCATACAGCCATTCTGGCGAGCCATCTGGAGATTCTTAAAGAAATTAAAGATTGAAATGCCATATGACCCTGCTATCCCACTTTTGGGAATAACCCCCCATGCGGCAGAGGTTCGCCTCGATAGCACAAGCTCGACCATGTTCATAGCAGCACTGTTTACAATAGCAAAGTCATGGAATCAACCTAAATGTCCAACAGTTGACGAGTGGATGAGGAAACTGTGGTACATCTATACAATGGAGTACTACTCAGCCATCAAAAATGATGAATTACTGGTATTTGCTGGGAAATGGATGTCATTAGAAAGAATTATATTAAGTGAAGTATCCCAAACCCAGAAAATTAGGCGCTGTATGTACTCCGTAATAGGTGGCTCCTAATACTAAACTCACCCAGCCCACATTGAGACACTCAAAAGTAAACCTATGTAACACAGTAATTGCAAGGATTATGAACAAGAGAGATGGGGTAGGAGGGCCAAACCAGAAACAAGTAGAGAGGGGACCATGTTACAGCAGAGAAAATAGGCCTCCATCAAGGTCTGCAAGTAAATAATGAGAAACCTGGTTAGGTTCACAGACGTTCTTTCCTGATCTCACCAGAAGGGGAGGGCATATAGTCTAGCAGATAAAAAGTAATCATTATGCAAATGGGTGATGGACCCCTCCCTCACTGAGATTTCCTACTCTTATTACATCTACCCTTGAATGTGCTATTATTACAAGACTCCAGTTTAATAGCTTTTTGTCTCTGGCCAGGGGGTGACATACAGTGCCCAGCAGGATGGAGTGAAGGACATTGCAGGAGCAGCAAAACTGCAAAAGAAAATCAACAAACCACAATCCAGTACTTCAGAGACTCTATATCAATCACATAGAACTAGGCCAGACTAATTTCTCCCCATCCTGGAGCTCAGGGACATTTGCGGAAGAGGGGGCGGTAAGATTGTAAGAGTAAAAGGATGGGAGGAGCAACAATTTGCAAGATTCTCAACAATAGTTGGGGCCAAAGCAATCATAATGGGACTTTGCATGCCCTGCGCAATGTCCAGTGCACTGTTGCCCTCATAAAGTCTAGCATCTGTTAAGGGCACCGAGACCCCTGGAGGCAAGGGATTGACTGCCATAGTAGTGATCCTATGCTTAAGGGGAACAAGAGAAAGGGCTTATGGAAATGCCACTGGGTCCTTATATGCCATCGGAGAGGAGGACCCAGTGGAGAGTTAGGCGTACACAATAAAGGACTCTCTGGGAATTGGGGGGGAGGCACTGGGGGATGGGGAGGGAGAGGAGGGGGAGGAGGGGGTTCGGGGGGAGGAGGGGGGAGGGAGGGAACTGGTAAAAAAATTTTAAAATGTATAATTAAATTTTTAATTAAAAAAACTCAAAAAAAAGTGTATGAGCGGAAATAAATAAATAAATAATTATATAAATATATTAAATAGAATACTCCAAAGTTATCAGATTTTAAATTTAAAAAAACTCATGAAGAGACTAAACTTGAAATTAAACATAAGCCAGCTATAATCCAAAATTCAATAGAAAATCTCACCCCACAGAACTAATGAAGTAGAAAAAAGGATATTAGAACTAGAAGACAAGATGGCAGAATAAATTTGTTCAATCAAAGAGGTTAAAAAAGCCAAAAAATTATGTGAGAGGAATATTTAAGTGTTATGGGACTCCCAAACCTGTGCATTCATGGAGTACCAGAAGAAGAAAATCATAAAGATTCTCCAGAAAAAAAATTTTCACACAATTATCATTAATGAAAAATTTCCACATCTTAGGAAAGAGGCATATCATGCACCATTCAGATATGACCAAAATAGAAATTCACAATGAAAATTATAGTCAAAACAACACCTATATATAACAAAAAACAATGTGTTGAAACATCAAAAGAAAGAAATAAAATCACATTTAAAGGTAAGCCTATTAAAATAATAGGTGATATTTCAATGGAAACAGTAAAATCCAGAAAGATTGGAAAGACATAGTTCAAGTCATGACTGAGCACAAATGCCAACTCAAAATCATATACTCATCAAAACTATTAGTCATGATTAAGGATGAAAAAGAAATCTTCCCCCTGAAGGATACACTGAAGGCTTATATGAACATCAAACCAGGCTTAGAAAAGAAGCTAGAAAAGATTCTCATGCTTGAAAAAAGGGCAAATCTGAGAGGACAAAAGGCAAAAATAATACCAACGCAAATTCCTAAAAAGAAACTCACACACAAAACCTAGAAAAATAAGAGGAGCCAAAAACATTTCTCAACTATTATAGAGAACAGGACAGAACTGCACATGTGGTTCAGAAATACAATCTAAGCTTTCCTGGAATTACCTGTGAAGGTCTGGGGGCCTGATTCTATTATGGCTGCATTTTGGTTTCAGTGCGACAGTTGCAGACTGTTTGGGGCACAGCTGTGGAGGGTTAATGGTTGGAATGGCCCCTGAACAAGTCTGTAGGTACTTGATTGGAAAATCCAGCCCATAGTGAGTGCTACTTTTCAGTGGTGAAACAGATAATAGGAGGTGCAAGAAGGAGGAACTTGCTCTTCTCTTGTCTTCTGTCCACTTGCTGTGGAGTCCACTCTGCAAGTGTTGTTTACTTTTAGAGCATCATGGCCTTTATGTTGCTGCTGCTGCCAACTCCATCCTTGTCTTCAGAGCTTCGTCTTTTCCACTACATTGTTGCTGTTCCTGCTGCCTTTGGAACCTGGTGTCTAGGCCTTGCTGTTCATTGTTCCTCACTGACATCAGAGCCCAGCTATTCTCTGAGAATGGAACCCAGCCTCTAGAGAAGCAAAGGTTTGAGACCTTCTTGGGAACTTTTGGTTTTGTGGAACATTCTGGTCAAGAGCAAGGTGGCTGTGGGTGGCTACTTTGAAGGACACTATTTTTTATTGTAAATTATTTTAATAAACTTACTTATATATTATATGCTATAGATTCTGTTTCTAATAGAAATGTGGGACATATGCACAATGGAATTACTACACAGCCATCAAAAATAAATTAATAAAAATATTCTGCTAAATGGATGGAGCTGGAAGAAATCATATTGAGTGAAGTATCCCAAGCACAGAAAACCAGATGTTCCATGTTCTTTCTTAGAAGTGATACCTAATTCCAAGTCCTCATAATGATATATTCATAGGAAAATCTTTTTATTTCCCTTTACAACCATGAAGGATCAAAACAGAAAGCTATGGGAAAGAAGACCCAAAGAGAATAAAGACTAAGGAACAAAGTTTAATAGAGAAATAATGTCACTGTGAAGAATGTCCCATGATTAGTGAGTTATTTGATCTAACTCAAGGTCAGTCTCTTTCTTAACCTCTGTTACTTGAGGTAGTTTGAAGCACTGGATGTGTGTTCCCCATCCTAGGGCAGGGGGAGGGTTAGTGATTAGTAGACAAGTGGATAATGTCCTGGAGATGTGCTGGGATATTTGATCCCAGCCACTGCTGTGCCATACTCCCAATCTTACCACTCCTTCAGTCATTTTATTATGTAAAGTCCTCTCTCTGACAGTTTCTTTATTGTTGGATAGGAGAGGATCTCAACACTATTTAGGATGCACCCTTGTGAAGTGTAAGAATAGCAAAATGAACAACAACAAACAACCTGAATGCAGAATACTAGCAACCTTACAACGTTCACCTGGAACCATATCAGCTGAATCTCTCCCTATCTGGAGACTTAGGGAATTTTGTAGAAGAGGGTAAGACTGAAAGAACCTAAAGATGGAGAAGTCCATTGCCAGACAGTTCACACCACTCAAGATAGGGAAGGCACAGCCAGGAATTCATGGCAATGGGATTTGAATTCATCAGAATTTCACAGTGGTGTACATTTTGGCCTGCCCCCTTAGACTTGTGTAGATCTCAGGAGAAATAGTTTCAGGGAGTAGTATCCTTAGAGGCGAGGGGTGAGACATAGGTAGGGGAGTATCCATATCAGTAGGCTGCCACAGAAACCTGAACCCCCATGATTATAGATGATATAGAGGGAACCTTAGGACCCATAGAAGCAAAATACAGGCGAATAGGAGGGAATAGACTGAACCTACATAGGGAGGTGGAGAAGAGTGGGATGGAATGAGAGATGGAGAGAAGGGAAGGATAAAGCAAGCAGGAATGAGGAAAGTAAGGAACATGCATATAAAATGTAAATTTAATAAATTTATTAAAAAATTATAAACAAGATGCCCAGTAGAATAGTATGTTTCTCCAAAGCTGGATGTGTAACTCCATATTAATTCAGTTTTTTTTTCTAACTAATTTTTCTTCTATAGAAACAATTTAGGGGCAACATTAAAGCTAACGGAGAGGTCATGGTTCCAGAGTGTGAAGGAACCGTATTGAGTCCTAGCAAACTATTGCCAAATCTGACAAATATTGCAGAACAGCACATAACCTGAAAAAACCCCACATATCTCTCATTCATAATCACCAACAAACAATGAATAGGAGAAAAGTCTACATTAACCATAAATCACAGTTCTTATGGATGTGATGTATACATTAAAGAATGTCATCCACACCCAGTGAGGACTGAGTGTTCACCTTACTCAATGCTAGTTTTTTTTTTTTTGAAATACTAAGACAAAACACACATGTTTGATATTGTTAAAGCCAACATTGATCAACAAATTAAAGTGGATAAAACTTGTGATAACATTTATTTTCATAGATTTATTGATTCTCAAAGTAGCAGAAAACAAAATCAACACTGTGTTAAGACATGGTTTCTCTTAGGTTTTCACAAAGAGTAAGATGTTCAAGGCTAGTATCATCTGAAAGTGAAAGTAAGAATACAGTGATTTGAAACATATTTTATGTTGAGAAAATATAATATTTCGAAGGACTTATGAGAAGACTTTGGAAAAATGAGAGATTAAGAGGGCATGACAGGGCGTGGCATGTGGCTCAATGTTGGAGTGTGGGGTTTTCTAATGCACTGCCAAGACCAAAAAACAAATAAACAATAGAATGGTAATGAAATATAAAATAATGAATGATGTGGTGAAGGCTTTGGGGATTGAGCACAGTAGCATCATTGTTAGGTCATGCCATGGTGTTGCAGTTCACCTACAGGGTTACTGATAAAATCACCATCAAATGATTTAAGGAAACAAAGGATTTATTGTCATGATAAATCTGGTTACAATTCTTATTCCAGCTTGGCTGGATAGCCCACTGAAACACCAAGGGCCTAGGGAACTGGCTACACTATCTTCACATAGAAGATAAGAAAGGACAATCCTTACTTGCCAGACCACCACGTCTGGACAAGTATACACAAGGATGCCAACTTCCTCAACCAACATTTTCCTCAACCAGATTTCTGTATTTTATTTACCTGTCCTGAGCCTAATTTCACCCATCATGAACTAGGCCTTTCCCACCAACTAGACAATTTCTTGTAAGTTTGAGCTGGACTTATCTCACTACTAATTATCTATAAAGATGCCCAGAGCTTGAACCCTCAACTATCAATTGAACACTGGTGCCTAACTATGATCCTCACTCTTTGTCAACTTGACAAGGAACATATCAATTTTGAAATTGTAACCTTCAATCCTTGTCCCCACAGATGTCAAATTGATCTTATAACTACATTTAATTTTTTAATTCCAAAACTTTAAAAAATTTTCAGACAAATTTTACAATGTTGTATCATTAAAAGATCAGTTCCAACATTTTAAAATATTAAATATAATATTTTATCAAATAAAATAAACACTGAAGTACACATAAAAATTAAAATTAAAATATGTTGATACAATAAGAAAATATTAGAATCAAGTCCAGCAAATCAAATACCGCATCCATTTTCTGTTGTTCATGGTGGCTCACAGATTCTAGGCAATTCCAGTTCATCTTTCCATCTCACACTTGAAGGAGGAAAGTTTCTCTGGACCAGGGTGAATCTCCCTCATTGTTATCCTCAGTACATATCCCATGGTTCTGGCATTTCCAACAACACTCTGGCTTCACCTCTGCAATTAAAAGCTTTGCCTTCCCTTGCAGGAACTCCACAGCTGCTACTTGGTGTCAAGGTTCTGCTGTTCTCCACGAATCCCTAAATTGTTCACCAAAACCAGCACCACCTGAGGGATGCTGACACATTCCTCAGAAACGCTGAAACAAGTTACTCTACATGAACCATAGCTGTGCCAACTTTTGCATGCTCCCTCTACAAAATCCTTTTGTTTTTAGGCAGCCCAAACTGTTGAAGGGCAAGAAATGGCTTTAGGTTGGACTTTTGACCCTTAAAGGAATCTGGGTTTTCAAGCCATAGAATCTCCTATGGTGGTATTCATTTGCTTTTTTTTTTTTTATTTCTGATCATGCAAACTTAACAGGTACACCGGTCTCCTCCTTTCCTCCACCCGGTGGTATTCATTTCTTTCACTGTCCCAGAGCAAAGCACTAGGTTTTCCTTTGATGACATTCACTATTTCAACAGCCACAGCTGCTTTTCTGTCTGCCCTGTCGACATCCAAAACTTCAATGCTGCCAACAAAGCTCTCCTCTACCAAGTAAACTAGTCCATCATCTTTAAATTCAACATTTACAAAGTCCTTTATCCCATCATCACATACTGGTCCCCCAAAATTCACAACCCACTTAATATTTTCTTTCTCCAAATGGCTCATTAAACTGTGTTCAAACTTTTTGCATTCATGAAGGTCTTTGGACATTCTCAGATTTCTCCAACAAAAGTGTTTAGAGTCCACAAAAACCACATAGCCAGATTTATCAGCAACAATCCACTACTAGTACCAAATTCTGTAGCAATTTTTACTGCATAGTTGCTGATAAAAATCATAATCAAATAATTTCAAGAAACAAGGCATTTATTTTCTTTTATTTATTTATTTCAGCTCATACAAACTTAATAGGTACACAGGTCCCCTCCCTCCCTCCACCACCTCCCTGAATTCACTATCTCCCTTCTCCTTTTGCTCTTCCTTCCCCCCCTCCCTCCCTATCTCCCAGTCTCCTCCCCTGCATCCCTATAGCGTCCTTTAATGTGTATGTCAAACTTCCCTCTGGGTCCTCCTCTCTGATGAGTTGTAAGGATTCAGTGGCATTTCCTAGAACTCTTTCTTGTGTTTCCCATAAGTATAGGAGCACTATTGTGGCTGTTAATACCTAGCTTCTAAGGATCCTAGTGCCTTTAGTCCATGCTAGACTTTGAGGAGTCAATAATGTGTTGGTCATTGTGCAGGTCATGCAAAGTCCTATTATGATTGCTTCGGACCTAACGTGTGGAGTATATTGCATATCATTACTCTTCTTCATCCTTGTGCTATTGTCTAACAAATATCATAAAAAATGCTCCACATCCTTAGCCATCAGGGAAATGCAAATCAAAACCTCCATGAGATATCATCTCACCCCAGTCAGGATGGCAAAAATCCACAATACAAACACCAAATGCTGGAGAGGATGTGGAGAGAGGGGAACTCTTCTACATTGTTGGTGGGAATGCAGGCTCATCCAACCACTCTGGCGAGCCATCTGACAATTCTTTAAAAAGTTAAAGATTGAAATGCCATATGACCCTGCTATACCACTTTTGGGAATAACCCCCCATACAGCAAAAATTCACCTAGATAGCACAAGCACAACCATGTTCATAGCAGCACTGTTTACAATAGCAAAGTCATGGAATCAACCCAAATATCTAACAGTTGACGAGTGGATAAGGAAAATGTGGTACATTTATACGATGGAGTACTACTCAGCCATCAAAAATGATGAATTAATGAAATTTGCTGGGAAATGGATGGAATTAGAAACAATGATATTGAGTGAAGTATCCCAGACACATTTATTTTCTTATGACAATCTGGTTATGGTTCTTAGTCCAGCTTGGCTGGAGAGTCCACTCCAACACCAAGGGCCAAGGGAACTGGCCATATCTTCTCCACATAATGGCTGAAAGAGGGACGATCCATACTTGCCAGATCAGCATGTCTGTCCAAGTATACACAAGGATGCCAACTTCCTCAACCAGTTTACTGTATTTTATTCATTTGTGTATCTTATAAGCTGTTCCTTCCCCCAAAACTGTGTGACATGTGGCATGGATTCCATGACTGAGTTTTCAGAAGGCAATATATACACATTTGTCCAAAGATATTGTATTGAGACAGAAGCTATGGCAGACTATTCAGGAAGGGATGCTTGTCATGCTCCTTTGTGCTGAACCCTCAAGTGACGGTTGTATGTGGACCAGTGACAGTAGCTTTGAGTACAACATGGACAAGTATAGTGTTTCTCTCCTGTATGGATCCTCTCGTGAGCCTTGAGGTTTCTCTTATGCCTGAAGGACATGGCACATGTGCTGCAGGTGAAAGGCTTCTCTCCTTTGTAAATGACTGGTTGAGCATGAAGATCTGAAGGCCGAAAGAAGCCTTTGTGACAATTGTCGCATACAAATGACCTCTCATTTCTAATTGTTTTCTGGTAGGTTACCAATTTGTATGGGTATCTAAAGGTCTTGGAACATTCTTCACACTTGTGTAGTTTTTGTTCTCTGAGGAATCTTGTCTGGTATTTCTTGCCTGGGGAATTTTCCTCATTACTCTGGGAGATTGAGGCAGGCCCAGAGGAATAGTGGTCTGCACTGGGCAACAAAACTAGCTGTCCTTCTTCAAGAATGTCTTGATGAACATGCCTCTTTTGTGACCTTTCCTCAGAACTGTGGGTACTTTGTCTTGGTCTTTTGGAATTGTATGTCTTTCCTTTTGAAACTCCGGAGTTTATTAATGTAGGATGATTCTCCTGCTGGATGATTAGTAGGGAAGCTTTGTGATTTCCTTCACTAAGAAAAGTATCATTTTCTTTCTCTGTTCCATGGTCTCTGTTGTGTCCATTCTGTTTATCTTCATCTCCTGTAGAAATAAAACAATCTATGAGACATTATCCAGGAAGTCATCCCCACGGAACATCCCTCTGGTGTGCAGAGCCACCTGACTCACCTGTTGTCATGGAACTATGCTGACACATTTGGAGCAATGTCTTAGTGGTCTCAGTTGTTGGAGTTTTTGCAGGGCACTGTCTTTGGAAGTGTTTAATGACTTCTTTTAAGGGCATATTCTCAGAGAAGAGAGCTTCTTGTCCCTCTATATGGACATGGACCTGTGAACAAAGACAGATTACTGCTATAATGGAATCTGTTGCTTACAGGAAAATATATACATATAGACAGAGAACGCATGCATTTACAAAATCAGTGATTTATGAGTTATGTCCTTATATCTATGCCTGTCTCTTTTGATATTCTTCTCAACATTCACCAAATATATTGATTTACCAAATCATTATCCATACTGTTTGGAAGTGTTTAGAATATCCACTACAGAAAATGTAAGGTTAGAGCCATGTGACTTTCTGTCACAAAGATTTTCAGCAAATGATGAAAATAGCATTTTCATAGCATATTAAATGTGATTCTATTTGTATATATTTATATCTTCTTGTCCTTTTGGCTAAGAATGGGCTTGCTTCTCTGAATAATTAATTAGCACACATGAAATGACCAAAAATAAGGAGATTGATAACTAAGTTGAATGTATCCAATACATATATTATGACCACAAGTCAGTCTTACCTAGGGACATATGACTACCTAGCATTGAAACACAATGCTTCTGTTATTTGTAATGTTCTCATTATTTCCTCATTTTTTATGCTATAGAAAAATATCCATTTACCAGAATATATTATTGCATATTTTCACAATTTTCAGGGTCTTTCTGGAAAATCTGATTGTGGAGCCCAGCCCCCAACCACCCCGGAGCCCCACGCGTCCCTGCGGCGAGCACCCGGTCCGACTGCAGCTTGGCCTGCGCCCCCGGCCCGGACGACCCCAGCCCCCTCCGTGCCGCCCCGCCCCCGCCCCCGCCCGCCACCCCCGCCCGCCGCCCACCGCCGGCCGCCCGCTGCCCAAGGTGAGTGAGAGAGAGCCCAGCCCAGCCCAGCCCCCAACCACCCCGGAGCCCCATGCGTCCAGGCGGCGAGCACCCAGGCCGACTGCAGCTCAGCCTGGGCCCAGCCCCGGACCCAAGCCCCCCCGCATTCTCCCGCCCCATGCGCCTAGCCACCCCCCTGGATCCCAGGTGAAGAATTCTGCCATTGAGCCAGGGAGTGAAAGAGCCCAGCCCAGCCCCGCCCCCCACCCGGGAGCCACCCGGCCAGCAGCACCATGCTGCGCAGCCACCGGCTTTGCCCCCAGGGCCCCACCCCTCTCCACGCCCATCTTCCCAAGTCGCAGGTGAAGAATTCTGCCATCAACATCAGACCCTCTGCCTCTCTGGCCCACCGGGGACCTACGCACATGGTCCACGGAAGACACACTTGCTACTCAGAATTCAATAAAGCCCAAAGGAAACGCAAGCAAAATTCTAAGGAACAAAGGGAGCACAGGCCATACATCTGGACTCCACTACAACCATTATCACGTGGGCGAGTTCCTTCTCATCCAGCCCAAAGATAAGTAAACTTTGTCTTTTCACCTTACTGATCCTTTAAAGTATCAATGCTGTAGATCAACTTTCTCATACAGCCACCCCACAACATACAACTCCAGGGAGTACACCGCTCACCCCCACATTTCACCAAGATACTAAATCATAAAAGTGCACTACCAAACTAATATTCACCCCCTGGTAACATAACCTGACTTAACTGACGTACTAACAGCCTAGTAGCCTCATCTAGGATATAATAATAACAATACACAAAAATACCCAACCCAAGGCAAGCACTAGTAATAACTGGCAAGCGAAACAATATTAACTATGTCGATTCAGTGAAAAACACAGAAACTGAAAGGTCCTAAAAAACAAAACAACAATGTACAAGTCAAAGTGCAGATCCACGAGAAACAAAACCCAAGAAGACCAATCTCCTGCCGAAAGAATCAGTCCCATAATGAGGGATTCCGACCAAACAAATCCACAGAAAATAGCCATGAAAGCCAGACCCAACATAACGACTTTCAGAGTATGATCATTACCATGATTAATACTATGAAAGAGGAAATCCGAGAAGAGTTAAACAACCGTATCAACCACTTTGAACAGGAACACAACAGGCACTTGGAGGAGTTGAGAAAAACAGTTCAAGAAACAAAAATAGGTATGGAGCAGTTCAAACAGTCTCAGGCAGAGTTTAAAATTGAACTAAAAGACAAGTTATCTTCAACCCAAAACTCAACAGGGAGTCTTATCAGCAGAACAAATGAGGCAGAAAATAGAATTTCAGATCTTGAAGACAAAGTGGGAGAATTAACCAGCTCAATGGAAGAGATGGTTAAAGCCAAAAAGATACTGGAGAGGAACATTCAAGAGATATGGGACACCCTGAAGAAGCCTATCATGCGCATTCATGGAATACCAGAACAAGAATCCCAAAATACCACATCTGAGGAAATATTTCAATTCATCATAAATGAAAACTTCCCACAACTAAAGAATGAGAGGCCTATCCAAATACAAGAGGCATCTCGCACACCAAACAGATACGACCAAAATAGAAAATCGCCACGGCAAATAATAGTCAAAACACTCCACATTCAAGACAAAGAAAAGGTGCTGAGAGCTTCAAGAGAAAAAAAGCAACTCACTTTTAAAGGTAAACCTATTAGAGGGGCTGGAGAGGTTGCTCAGGGGTTTAGCCTCCGCCTTGCAGGCGGAAGGTCTTGAGTTCGGATCCCAGATCCCACATATAGACGCCAGGCTGAAGTGGGGGCGACCTGCCCTTCTGGTCCTGGTAGGGCGGAGCCTGTGAATCTCTGGGAAGAAGGAGGTGGAGGAGTCCATGGTGGTTCGTGAATTCGTCCGTGGTTCTACACATACACAGACACACACACACACAGAGACACACACACACAGACACACAGACACACACACACACACGCGTGCACATACACACGCACATGTGCACAGTTGAAAAAAAATAATAATAATAAAAAAAATTTTTTAAAAAAAAGGTAAACCTATTAGAATAACAAATGACTACTCAATGGAAACAGTAAAAGCAAGAAGAGCTTGGAGAGACATACTCCAAGTATTAAATGAGCAAAAATGCCAACCCAGACAAACTATCTGTCATGATCGAGGGAGAAAGAAAAGTTTTCCAGCACAAAGACAACTTGAAGGGATACATGTCTACCAAACCAGGCCTTCAAAAAATGCTAGAACTGATACTCAAGCTTGAAGAAAAGAACAAGCGTATCCAGGAGGACAGAAGGGAAGTATAATACCAACAAAATATAAATATCAAACATCATGCTTACAAAATCTTCTAAACATAAAAAATGTCCAGAATTAAAAATAATTTCTCCATTATAACATTAAATGTCAACGGCATTAACTCACCGATTAAGAGACACAGATTTCAAACTTGGATTAAAAACCACAATCCAACAATCTGCTGCCTTCAGGAAACTCATCTCACCACAAAAGATAGGCACATACTAAGAATGAAAGGCTGGTCCAAAATCTTGCAAGCTAATGGAATCAGGAAACAGGCAGGGGTAGCAATTATGCTATCAGACAAAGTGGACTTCAAACCAAAGAAAATCATAAGAGACACAGATGGATACTACATTTTAGTCACAGGTACAATTCACCAGGAAGACTTCACAATGCTGAACATTTATGCACCCAATACGGGCCCCTCCACATTCATTAAGAAAACCCTACAGCGCCTAAAGCAAGAAATCAACCCCCCAAACAATAATTCTTGGGGACTTCAACACCGCCCTCTCAACATGGCATAGATCAACAGGTCAAAAGCTTAACAGAGACACTTTGGAACTTAATCAAACCCTGAAAGAAATGGACCTTACAGATCTCTATCAAACTTTTCACCCACGCACCAAAGACTACACATTTTTCTCAGCAGCACACGGAACGTTCTCCAAAATAGATCACATATTGGGCCACAAAACGAATCTACACATATACAAAAAAGTTGAAATTCTAACCCGTGCCCTATCAGACCACCACAGCCTAAAGCTGGACATCCACAACACAACAAACAAGAGAAAATACACTAACTCCTGGAAACTTAACAATATGATGCTGAATGAGAACTGGATTCAGGAAGAAATTAAACAGGAAATTCAAGATTTCCTGAAAGTGAACGATAATGAAAATACAACTTACCAAAATCTCTGGGACACAATGAAAGCTGTCCTAAGAGGAAAGTTCATAGCTCTTAATGCCTACATCAAAAAAAATGGAAAGATCACAAATAACGATGCAGCTTAAGGCTTTAGAGAAACTTGAGCAATCTGATCCCAAAAGTAGTAGAAGAGAGGAGATTAGCAAAATAAGGGGAGAAATATCTGAAATCGAGACTAAGAAAACGATAGAAAAAATCAACCAGTAAAAAAGCTGGTTCTTTGAAAAAATCAATAAGATAGATACACCCCTAGCTAAATTAACCAAAAGCAAGAGAGAGAAAACCCAAATTAACAAAATTAGAAATGAACATGGAGTAATCACTACCGATACCCAGGAAATCCAGAGAATTATAACATCATATTTCAAAAACTTATACTCAGTGAAGTTTGACCACACACAAGAGATGGATGAATTTCTAAGTAAACACATCTTACCTAAATTGGATCAGGAAGCTGTGAATTACTTAAATGGCCCTATAACATATAAGGAAATTGAAGAGGTAATCTCAAATCTTCCCACCAAAAAATGTCCTGGACCAGATGGATTCAGCACAGAATTCTACCAAACATTTAAAGAGTCAATAACACCAATACTCCTTAAATTGTTCCATCAAATAGCAAAGGAAGGAACACTACCAAATTCCTTCTATGAAGCTAATATCGTTTATATCCCAAAACCTAATAGACTCACTTAAAAAAGAAAACTATAGGCCGATCTCTCTGATGAACACAGACGCAAAGATTCTCAACAAAGTCTTAGCTAATCGGATACAAAAATATATCAAAAAGATCATTCACAGGGACCAAGTAGGCTTCATCCCCGGCATGCAAGGTTGGTTCAACATACGAAAATCAATAAATGTAATTCATCATGTAAACCAGTTCAAAGTCCAAGATCACATGATACTCTCGATAGATGCAGAAAAAGCTTTTGACAAGATCCAACAGCCTTTTATGATCAAAACGCTAGAGACAGTAGGAATGGAAGGAACCTTTATCAATATAATAAAAGCTGTATACAACAAGCCCACAGCAAGGATTATGCTCAATGGGGAACAATTGGAAGCATTCCCACTCCGATCAGGAAATAGACAAGGCTGTCCACTTTCACCACTTCTATTCAATATTGTACTTGAAGTCTTAGCTGAAGCCATAAGACAAGAAAGGGACATTAGAGGGATTCAAATCGGCAAGGAAGAAGTCAAGCTATCCCTGTTTGCAGATGACATGATCTTATACCTGAGGGATCCCAAAAACTCCACCAGGAAGCTCCTGGAACTAATTGAGAAGTTCAGCAGGGTGGCAGGATACAAAATAAATGTGCAAAAATCAGAGGCCTTTCTATATGCCCAGAATGAAAGAAGTGAAAAAGCCTTGAGAGAAACAATCTCATTTACTGTAGCCCCTAAAAAAATTAAATACCTTGGTATAAACCTAACCAAGGAGGTAAAAGACCTTTACAATGAAAACTTTAAAACCCTAAAGAAAGAAATTTCTGAAGACATCAGAAGGTGGAAAGACCTCCCATGCTCCTGGATTGGCAGAATCAACATCGTAAAAATGACCATCCTACCAAAGGCAATATACAAATTCAATGCTATACTAATTAAAATCCCAAAGCAATTCTTTAAACAAGTTGACCAATTGATCTCAAAATTCATATGGAGGCACAAAAGACCCAGGATAGCAAAGACAATCCTGAGTAACAAAAACACTGCTGGAGGTATCACCATACCAAACCTTAGTCTATATTACAAATCCATAGTTATAAAAACAGCCTGGTACTGGCTCCAAAATAGACACACAGATCAATGGATAGGGGTTGAGGACCCAGATATAAGCCCACAAAAATACAGCCATTTGGTCTTTGACAAAGGCACCCAAAGAATCCAATGGAAAAAGAACTGCATCTTCAACAAATGGTGCTGGTAAAAC
Source organism: Typhlomys cinereus (assembly GCA_023101885.1). Lineage (NCBI taxonomy): Eukaryota > Metazoa > Chordata > Mammalia > Rodentia > Platacanthomyidae > Typhlomys > Typhlomys cinereus. Next base: position 3,695,116 of record JALPQD010000118.1, read on the forward strand.
TGGATCTCCACATGCAGAAGATTAAAGCTGGACCCGTACTTGTCACCATGTACAGGACTTAATTCCAAATGGATCAAGGACTTTGATATCAGGCCAGAGACTATAAAAATCATAACTGAACGGATAGGGAATTCCCTTGAGCTGATTGGGCTAGGCCAACAGTTCCTAAACAGACATCCAATGGCACAGTCACTGCTACCAACTCTCAACAGTTCTGATCTTCTGAAATTAAAGAGCTTCTGTTCAGATTAAGAGATTGTAACACGAGCTCAAAGGCAACCCACCAAATGGGAGAAAATCTTCACTAACCACATATCTGACAGAGCTCTACTGTCCAGAGTGCACAAAGAACTTAGAAAACTAAATACCAAGGAAACCAATGGCCCAATTAAAAAATGGGCCCTGGAACTTAAAAGAAACTTTACCAGGGATGAAATTAAAATGTCTAACAAATATCTTAAAAAATGCTCCACTTCTTTAGCCATCAGGGAAATGCAAATCAAAACCTCCCTGACATATCATCTCACCCCGGTCAGGATGGCAAAAATCCACAATACAAACAACAACAAGTGCTGGAGAGGATGTGGAGAGAGGTTAATTCTGCTACATTGCTGGTGGGAGTGCAGGCTCATACAGCCATTCTGGCAAGCCATGTGGAGATTCTTAAAGAAATTAAAGATTGAAATGCCATATGACCCTGCTATTCCACTTTTGGGAATAACCCCCCATGTAGCAGGGGTTCGCCTCGATAGCACAAGCACAACTATGTTCATAGCAGCACTGTTTACAATAGCAAAGTCATGGAATCAACCCAGATGTGGAACAGTTGACGAGTGGATAAGGAAACTGTGGTACATCTATACAATGGAGTACTACTCAGCCATCAAAAATGATGAATTACGGGAATTTGCTGGGAAATGGGTGTCATTAGAAACAATTATATTAAGTGAAGTATCCCAATCCCAGAAAGTTAAGCGCCATATTACTCCCTAATAGGTGGCTCCTTATACCAAACTCACCCAGCCCACATTGAGACACTCAAGGGTAAACCTATGTAATACGGTAATTGCAAGGATTGTGAACAGGAGGGATGGGGTTGGAGGGCTACACCAGACACAAGGATTGAGGGGACCATGTTACAGCAGAGAAAATCGACCTCCAAGGAATGCAAGTAAGTAATGTGACACCTGGTTAAGTTCACAGACGTTCATTCCTGATCATGTACAACTGAGGGAGTATGATCTCACTAGAAGGGAAGGGCATATAGTCTGGCAGATGAAAAGAGATCATTTTGCAAATGGGTGACTGATCCCTCCCTCACCGAGGCTTCCTGCTTTTATTACATCTACCCTTGAATGTGCTATTATAACAAGACTCCAGTTTAACAGTTTTTTGTCTCTGACCAGGGGGTGACATACAGTGCCCATCAGGATGGAGTGAAGGGCATTGCAGGAGCAGCAAAACTGCAAAAGAAAATCAACAAATCACAATCCAGAACTTCAGAGACTCTATATCATCCACATAGAACTAAACCAGCCTAATCTCTCCCCATCCTGAAGCTCAGGGACATTTGCGGAAGAGGGGGCGGTAAGATTGTAAGAGCAAAAGGATGGGGGGAGCAATGATTTGAAGAGTCTCCACACTAGATAGGGCTGAAGCAATCATAATAGGACTTTGCATGCCCTGCACCATGTCCGTCACACTATTGACCTCACAAACAATAACGTCCGCTAAAGGCACCAAGATCCTTGGAGGCAAGGGATTGATGGCCACAGTAGTTTTCCTATGCTTAAGTGGAACACGAGGAAGGGTTCAGGAAAATGCCACTGGTTCCTTTTACGTCATCGGTAGGAGGACAAAGAGGAGAGTTAGGCATGCACAATAAAGGACTCTCTGGGAATTGGGGGGGAGGCACTGGGAGATGGGGAGGGAGGGAGGGGGAACAGGGGGTTCAGGGGGAGGAGGAGAGGGGGAGGGAACTGGTCTACCTATTAAGTTTGAGCAGAAATAATAATAAAAAATGTTAAAAAAAAAAGAAAATCTGATTGTGTAAAATTTCATCCAAATACAATGTTTCTATACTTGTTGTTCATTTTCCTAAATTATTTAAATTGTTGGGACAATTTAATGTGCGTACTGACAGTTTTTCTCTATTTCTTGATATTTTTTACCTGCCTATGCAGCTTCCTTTCCTTTCCTTCATCTCCCTCCCCACATCAGTCCCTGTACTCACTAAAACAGGAGGCTTCAAGCAATCATCAGTCAATTTATCCATGAATTTCTCTATGTGTCTGTCACAGGCATCCCACATCTCCTTCACATGTGACTGATTCTTGTAGCATCCAGTCATAAGGAACTGCTCCATGACCAACTGGGAAATCATTTCCTCCTTGCTGTGCTTCTCAGGCTGCAACCATGAAGTGAACATCTCATGAAGTCTCTGAAGCTCCTGCTTTGCACAGGAGACATTGCCATGCTGAAATGTGCTTGGCTGAGCACTTGAACATACAGAAATTTCTCCCAAGTCTATGGCAGAAACTTGGGTTGGTTCAGTGTTTTCTGATTCATAATTATTGGGAGATGACTGAGATTTGGAGGATAGTCTCAGATCTAAAGCCATTTTAGCAGGATATCTTTCAAGATTCAACTTTGTTGATACAGTCTTTTCTGATTTATGTGTCTTAGCAATTAGTGGATGCTCCAAATCTGAAAGACATAAATACAAGAGGTACATAATTAAGGATAAACAAGTCTACTAAAATTTCACCCATGGATGAGATCGTAGATAAACTTTATTTATCATTAAACCTTGAGATGTTCTACCAGTTTTTCCAGAGAACAGTATATTATGAATATAAATGTTGGTCATTTGGTCAAATGCAATAAAGTTTGGAATAAGACTGAAGCCTCACTCAATTTGCTATATTAAGGACCGAAGAGAAACATCATGTAATGGACTTGTCATTTACATAAAAAAATGAATGCCTCACTCAATTTGCTATGTTAAGGACCGAAGAGAAACATCATGTAGTGGACTTGTCATTTCATAAAAAAAATGAATGTTAGGACTCTTTCTTGCAAAAGCATTTAATAAACTAGATATATGTAAAATATATTTTATAAGAGTATGTTTAGACTAAAAACAGAAAATAATATTCTTCATGTTTCTATTAAATTTCGATGAAAATGTTCTCCATGGATATATGTGACAGAATTCTCCCCAAACTACTGAAAAAATATATGAAATTATGACAGTTCATTTTTTGTCTTCTTGACTTTTTTTCCAGCCATATTAAAAAAATATTAGCTTAGGTGAATTTAGCCAGAAACTAAAAGCAAACTAATAAGGGACAAAGAAATTATACCTTTAAATTGTATCATCATAAAATTAATGATTTTTGATTCCTCAAAAATCAGGGCTCAGTTTTCATCTAATATTATACCAGAACTTTCAGTCTTTATGATCATTTAGGAAGAAGAAATAGAAATTATTTTATAGACAAAAGTTGGGCAGAGGGCTATGAAATGCGATCATCTAAGAATTAAAAGGCCCTGAAATACAAGTTTGAAGTAAATTGGTTCCTGTTAGTAGATCTAGAAAAGCACCTGAACCAATAGACAGGTATGTGTTTCAGATTACCTTCTGGATACCTTCCAATTATGGCTAAGCTATCTTCAAATACAATAGCTGGGAGAAGCAGAACCATGTACTTGACAGATCATCTGCTGGTGAGTGAGGTTGTAACAAGTAATTCAGAACCCATGATCATTCAAATGAAGCTGGTGAAACTCAGTGGGAAACAAAACTAAAACCAAAGCTGTGAATATGGGAGAGAGATTTGTGGGAATGAAGAGAGTAAGAGAAAGTTTGGAAGGAAATAAAAAAAAAAGTGGCAGGGAAAGCAATTAGAATGCATTAGAAAATGTAGGAAATTATAGAATGGATGAATGAATGAATGAATGAAAATAAAAGCAATGTGAAAGTTATTTTTGTTATCATTAAAATTCAATATCTATGAGAAATTATCAGCCAGACCTTACAATGTTACTAATCAGCAATAATAAATATATAGACAAACAATCCATTTCAATGAATAAAAGAACTACAAATATAAACCTATGTCCATTAGCTCAAAATTCTCCCTAGGCATTCAATCTTTTAAAAAAAAATCTATCTATTTATTTATTTGTTTGTTTGTTTGTTTGTTTGTTTGTTTATTTATTTATTTATTTATTTATTTATTTCTACACCTACAAACTTAATGAGACACCTAGGCATTCAATCTTAAGAAAGAACTGCTCACCCGCCCACCTGCCCACCCAATCGGCACAGGACTGGCTCCAGGTCCTCCATCCCAGGTGAGTTCCAACAGCCCCTAGGTTGCCCCGTGTTCCAGCTCCTCCCACCAGCCAGCCAGAGCAACACCCAGGCTGCTTCCAGTTTGCCTGGGCCACGCCCAGGGTCCCAGCCCCTTGTTTTTTCCCACCTGCCTGCCCCTAGACTGGACAAGACTTGCTCAGAGTCCTCCATCCTTGGAGCCTGGGTGGGCCACTAAGCTAAGTCACAGGTCCCAGGTGAAGAGTTCTGCCATCACTATCAGCCCCTTTATCCCTCGGGCCCACCAAGGACCCTCGCTTGTGGTCCATAGAGGACACACTGCTACTCAGAATTCAACAGAGTACAAAGGAAACTCAACCAAAACTCTAAGGGACAAAGGCCATACATCTGAAGTCCTCTAAAATCATCCTATCACATGGGAGAGATTCTTCACCTCCAGCCCAAAGATAAGTAAACCTCTTGTTTTATCATACTGCTCCTTTTTAATATTAATCACTGTAGATTAACTTTTCCATAAAGCCACCCAAAAACATATACAACTCCAGGGATTATACCACTCACCCTCACATATCACCAAGATACTAAATCGTAAAAGTGCACTACCATACTAATATTCATCCCCTGTCTACTTAACCTGACTTAACTGATGTACTAACAGCCTAATAGCCTCATCTAGGAAATAACAAAAACAATGGACAAACGTACCCAACTCCAAGACAAACTTTAGTAATACCTGCCTGATAGTAGTAATACCGACTAAATCAGTTCAGTCAAAAACACACAGAGGGCCTGGGCCGCGCCCCAGGGACCCCAGCCCCCTTTCTCCCTCCTGCGCCACCATCCCCAGGTGAGTGAGCCCACCCGCCTGCCCAGCCCCCCCCCAGCCCACCGGGTCGCCCCGGGCCCCAGCCCCATTCTTTCTCCCGCCGCTTGTCCAACTGACTGGACAGGACTTGCTCACATTCCTCCATCCCTGGAGCTTGGGAGAGCCAATAAGCCAAGTCCCAGGACCCAGGTGAAGAATTCTGACATTAGCCCCTCTGTCTCTCTGGCCCACTGGGGACCCACACAAGTGGTCTACAGCAGACACACTGCTACTCAGAATTCAATAGAGTCCAAAGAAAACTCAAGCAAAGTTCTAAGGGTCAAAGGCCATACATCTGGAGTCCTCTACAATCATCCTATCACATGGGAGAGGTTCTTCACATCCAGCCCAAAGATAAGTAAACCTCCCTTTGTTTTTCACCTTACTGTTCCTTTCTAATATTAATCACTGTAGATTAACCTTTCCATACAGCCACCCCCAAAACATGTACAACTCCAGGGAATACACCACTCACTCTCACATATCACCAAAACACTACATGGTAAAAGTGCACTACCATATTAATATTCACCCCCTGTCTATTAAACCTGATTTAACTGATGTACTAACAGCCTAGTAGCCGCAACTAGGAAATAACAATAACAAAAGACAAACATACCCAACCCCAAGGCAAGCACTAGTAACAACTGCCCAAGTGTAGTAATACCAACTAAATCAGTTCAGTCAAAAACACACAGAAACAACAATGTCCAAGTCAAAGTGCAGATACATGAGAAACAAAACCCAAGGAGACCGATCTCCCACTGAAAGAATCAACCCCTTAAGGATGGATTCCAACCAGAACAAATTCACAGAAAATAGCCAAGAAAGCCAGACCCAAGACAACAACTTTCAAAGTATGATCATTACCATGATTAATACTATGAAACAGGAAACCCAAGAGGAATTAAACAAACGCATCAACCACTTTGAACAGGAACACAACAGTCATTTGGAGAAGTTGAGAAAAACAGTTCAAGAAACAAAAATAGGCATAGAGCAGTTAAAACAGTCTCAGGCGGAATTTAAAATTGAACTAAAAGACAAGTTATCTTCAACCCAAAGTTCAACAGAGAGTCTTATCAGCAGAACTAATCAAGGAGAAAACAGAATTTCAGATCTTGAAGACAAAGTGGGAGAATTAACCAGCTCAATGGAAGAGATTGTTATAGCCAAAAAGGTACTTGAGAGGAACATTCAAGAGATATGGGACACATTGAAGAGATATGGGAAGCCTAACATGTGCATTCATGGCATACCAGAGCAAGAATCTCAAAATACCACACCTGAGGAAATTTTTCAAATTATCATAAGTGAAAACTTCCCTCACCTAAATAATGAAAGGCCCATCCAAATAAAAGAGACATTTCGCACTCCAAACAGATATGACCAAAATAGAAAATCGCCACGGCAAATAATAGTCAAAACACTCCACATTCAAGACAAAGAAAAGGTGCTGAGAGCTTCAAGAGAAAAAAAGCAACTCACTTTTAAAGGCAAACCTATTAAAATAACAAATGACTTCTCAATGGAAACAGTAAAAGCAAGAAGAGCTTGAAAAGACGTACTTCATGTATTAAATGAGCAAAAATGCCAACCCAGAATGATATACCAGGCAAAACTATCTGTCATGATCGAGGGAGAAAGAAAAATTTTCCAGCACAAAGACAACTTGAAGGCATACATGTCTACCAAACCAGGCCTTCAAAAAATGCTAGAAATGATACGCAAACTTGAAGGAAAAAACAACTGTATCCAGGAAGACAAAAGAGTAGTACATAAATGTCAAATAATCAGCTTACAAAACTCATTAAACATAAAAAATGTCCAGAATTAAAAATAATTTCTCCATTATAACATTAAATGTCAATGGTATTAACTACCGATCAAGAGACACAGATTACAAACTTGGATTAAAAACCACAACCCATCAATCTTCTGCCTTCAGGAAACTCAACTCACCACAAAAGATAGTCACATCCTAAAAATAAAAGGCTGGTCAAAAATTCTGCAAGCTAATGGAACCAAGAAACAGGCAGGGGTAGCCATTATGCTGTTGGACAAAGTAGACTTCAAACCAAAAAAAAAAATCAGTTGGACAAAGTGGACTTCAAACCAAAAAAAATCATAAAAGACACAAATGGATACTACATTTTAGTCACAGGTACAATTCACCAAGAAGACTTCACAATACTGAACCTAATACGGTCCCCTCCACATTCATTAAGAAAACCCTACAGCACCCAAAGCAAGAAATCAATCCCCAAATGATAATTCTTGGGGATTTCAACACTGCCTTCTCAACATGGGATAGATCAACAGGTCAAAAGCTTAGCAGAGACACTTTGGAATTTAATCAAACCCTTAAAGAAATGGACCTTACAGATAGATCTCTATCGAATTTTTCATCCACCCACCAAAGAATACACATTTTTCTCAGCAGCACATGGAACTTTCTCCAAAATAGATCACATATTGGGCCACAAAGCGAATATCTTCATATACAGGAAAGTTGAAATTCTAACCTGTACCCCATCAGACAACCATGGTCTAAAGCTTGACATCCACAACACAATAAACAACAGAAAATACACTAACTCCTGGAAACTTAACACTATGATGCTGAAGGAGAATTAGATTCAGGAAGAAATTAAAAAGGAAAATCAAGATTTCCTGAAAGTGAACGATAATGAAAATACAACTTATCAAAATCTCTGGGACACAATGAAAGCTGTTCTAAGAGGTAAGTTCATAGCTCTTAAAGCCTACATCAAAAAATGGAAACATCAGAAATAAATAACTGAAAAATTCAGCTTAAAGCTTTAGAGACACTAGAGCAATCTGGTCCCAAAAGGGAGGGGAGAAAGAAGGGGGGAAAAAGGGGGGAGGGAGCAAGGGGGTCTGTAGAGAGATGGAGGGAAGGAGGGGTCTGGGGTACCTATTAAGTTTGTATGAGTAGAAAAATAAATTAATTAAATAAAAAAGAAAGAACTGTTCAAATGCAATCATCATCTTGTGTGTGAAAATTAAATTATTCTCCTAGTACACACTTTTATGAGCAAACATTGATCTGGCTTTAAATATTACCTGTTTTGCTGAAAAAGGAGATATGTAAACAAAAGAAATAAAGCTATGAGCAGTCAGGGAAAAAATAATCTGTTTCCTCTTTTCTTTTTGAAAGGTTCTTTACTACAAGGAACTGGTACAGATGAATCACAAGGGTTGTTGCTAAAGTAAAGTAAATATTCTTGGCTCCTGTTACAGCATACTTCCCTCATCTGTGACCAGGGGGAAAAGTCCTTATCCTCTTTTTGTACTATGGGCCTTTCTGGTTCTCCTCTAGGTTTTGTAGCTGAAACTATCTTTTTCTCTTTCTCGACCCTCGTTTCACTCTCTTGTGCTCTCTACTTTCTCTCTCTCCTTCACCAAGATTTGAGAAATCTCATTACCTCTCCCTCCTGCTCAAAGAAACATTCAGTCTCCTTGACCCATATCCAGAGACCACATCTTCCTTACCGGCAGGTCCCCTCACTCTCATCTGGATAAGGTTGAAAAGAATGATGGGAAAGTCCTTGGAAATTAAACATGAATTTGGTGTGATTTAACTCTGAGTTTAGCATAAGAGATGTGAACCATCATATATTGGTGAGTTAGAAGCCTTCTCATTGACTTGACTGCATAGAAAAACAGGTTTTTGTTCAAATAATGTTTCTTTTACTTGATAATGGATGCACAAATAAGGGTAGTGAGTAGTAGACAGAAGCTATGCAGCACTTACTACAAATGAACAAGTAAAACTTGATGAATTATCAAGCAAGAAAAACATTGTGTGGTGAAGCTAAAGTGATCTTAAGAGCCAAGCAATGTATTAGTAGTTCTCAGTAGTATCCACAGTTCATGCATCCACAGAGGCCTGAGACTGTTGCTATTATAGGTCTGAACAAGATTCTACTCAATGACTTCCATCCCCGTTTTAAATTTCAGTCCTCACTGTCTCTCCAAAATGCTACAGATTTTGAATTGGTTAAGGGAAATAGTCAAAATGAATTACCAGAAAGAGACCATTACCAAAATAGTAAAAAAAATCCTAGGACTTGAATTGTCTTTCAGAAACTCTTGAGCCTCACTGAAATGATGAGTTCTGTCTTGCAGAGCTCTTACCTAAAACACCCCTGGATACTCCTCAGAATTCCCTATATTTGTAATTAGGAGACTCTTCCTTTCTTCCACAGATGTCTCTACATAGATACATACCTCCATACTGAAACAGAAAAAGTACGAATTTTGTCCCTCCATCAGAAAGCTTACCTTTCTTTCAGTTGCATTTCTAGTGTGGGCAATTCTCTGAAGCACACAGAGCAAATGCGTCTCTGCCTGCTGCTCAAGGTTCAACTGAAGGACAGTAGAGAGTTTCGTCCTTTTATAGGGCCTGACTACCTATAGTAACTCAATCATGGAGGCTTTGGATTGGAATATCTGGCAGGATTATGTCTGGGTGTGGTAAGGTGTGTCAACTCCCACTTCATATCCTAGCACTCTGGAGACAGAAGCATGAGATTATGAGTTCCAGACAAGTCTAAGAGACAAAGCAAGATCAATAGTAAGAACAACCCTGGCTCTGTAAAGAAAGGATTGAAAGCAAACACAGTCTACTGTAGATTGAATAACTGCTAGAAGTAGAAAGACATTTCAGTGGTTAAGGTGCTTGTCTGCAAACCTGGTGGCCTGAGTTCTATTCTTATGAAGACCATATAGTGGTAAGAGAGAACTGACTTGTGAAAGTTTTTCCCTGACCTCAGCTTGTGTGGCATGCTTGTGCATTCTCTCTCTCTCATAAGTAAATAAAATATTTATAAAAAACAAAAGGGACTATAGGAAGAGACTTCAATCTCATGTGGAAAAACTGCATAAAACTGAATCCCAAGTTGTCAGGAAGTGCTATCAGAAGAGGGCATAGTAAGAGAATCATGTGGTGATGGTTTGTGCCAATTTTATTTTGAAAGTTGAGACCTTGTGTCTATATGTGAAAAATATTTGTAAAAAATATTTTTTACAAGTCACAAGGGGTGGGCCTTGAGGTGGATTAGTCCCACCCTACTACCTCCAGGAGAAGTCTGCCTTTGTAACAAGTAGCCGGCAGCTCTCAGCTTCCAAGATGCCTGTGTTGACTTAGCCTCCTCCAGCTTTGGCCAGCCAGCCATGCTGCCTCGTTATGGGAAACTGTACCTTTCCTCTGGAATCAGAAGCTGAATAAATCTCACTTTCTCCTTTAAGTTGATTGACTTTGAGTGTTCTCTCACACCAATAGTTAAGAGTAACTGTTACATTAAGACAGAGTTATATGGTAAAATAGTGATGAATGCATCTTCCATACAAGGTTGCTATCATATTAGTCTTTTTTGTGGAAGCTAAAGGTATAGAATAAATGAGGGAAGTTACAGTTGACACACACTGTGATTTTAGGAAGGCAAGTTAAGTGGATGGCAATGATAAACATTAGGATGAAAAAAGCCCCTGCATGATCTAGAGCCCTAAACAAGTTGAGATCTATGAGTGAATATAGGGTTCATGGCTCCAGATAAGTAATTATCTCCCTTATGATATGAAGAAATCTACCTCGAGAAATAAACCCAGATTGAAAGTCCCTGAAATGGGAATTTCTCTTCCACCTTAATCTTTGTGAGACAGGATCTCTACTCAAACCCACCGTTCACCAGCTGCACTCAACTGACTAACCAGGTGGCTCTCAGAATTCTCAGTCTCTGCCTTTAAAGTTAGAATTATAAGCATATCCTGAAGCCCATTTTTTCTGTTTATTCTAAGGATATGAACTTTGATCCTTTGTTTGTGAAATAAAATCTGGTAAGATTTTGAGAGGATAGGAGCTGAGAGTGTTTGGGTAAATAAGAGAAAAAAAATAAGCGAGATCGAGGTTTCTCTTTAGTCTGAGACGGCTTGAAGGTTAGTTTCACCTGAGTCCCATCAGAAGAGCAGATAGAAACCATGAAGAGGTCTATGTGCTTCTGGAGTCAGAACTGTAGAGAGATCAATCTGCAAGGACAGACTGTCCCTTGTGATATGATCTTGAAGATCAATCTGCAAGGACAGACTGTCCCTTGTGATATGATCTTGACTCAATAATTTCTTATCCAGACAGTTTTAAATGATTCTTTATCCTGAGAGATGGTTTTAAGGTAGAGTTCCTCTTCAGGTTTTATGAGAGGGGATGATCTCTAGAAGGTGGACTGAGGCTTGGGGATATAGTTAATTTGGAATTTAACAGACAGTCTTAAAAACCATCCTCCTCAGTCATAAATAACAATAAAGCAAATAGTGAATCTTTAGAGCTAACCAGAGACCTCTCTATAGGAAGGGAACACTATTGAGGATTTCCAACTCTCAACTGTGCATTTAGTGAGAGATCCCCTAAGAATTAGGTTAACCTTAATAGAAGATTGAGGTACCATGTAGCAGATTGAAACTGGTTACTTATAAAGCTCTATTTACTCTGTATGTGATATTGGAAATGAAATGCATACTATTTTTTAACTCTAAAGAACAGGTAAATACAAAGTGAGTTCTGTGTGGTTGGTGATTTTCTCTGGAGGCCATATTTGTTTTAGTGGGGAATGTCCTTCTCCCTCCAGTGAAGTTATCTATTGGAGCTAGTACACATTCAAGTGAAGGGGGGCGGGGCACAAGAGTTACATGCTATCTAGAATGGAGGAGGTCAGTTCTCTCCTTCTACCATAAAGACTATTGAATATTGAACTCATGTCATCAGCTTTACAAGTCTTTCTCCAGCCACCAAAGTTCAAGTTCTTTACAAGAAGGCATATGTATGAAATCTACTTCTCAATCTTCTTTAGTCCAGATTCCCAGCATGGGGCAGGAAGTTGAAAGAGAATGGATCTGAGGCTTGAAGGATGCTTTAATGATGTAGAGTTTTGTGTTAAGCCTACTCATACAAGACAGTTACACAAAGCTGTAAGCCATTTAAGAAGAAAAGAAGTCTTCTGTTAATTAAGTGAATGAACCTAGTTGGTCATGCCCCAAAAATCTCTCACTCTCTTAGTAATTTTGGGGGTTATCACTGAAAAATGCCCATGGAGGCACAAAATGGATTCAAGGCATAGATTAGGGTAAAACAATGTTATCTCTGTTTTTTCCTTTTGAAAATTTTGAAAAATATGCATTTACCTTGGGTAAGTGGACCAATTAATAATTCTTGTCGTTTTAACAGCAGTTTAACAAGATGTAGGCTATTTCTATTCAGATAAAGAGATTGTAAACTCATCTAAAAGGCAACCCACAGAATGGAAGAAAATCTTCACTAACCACATATCTGATAGAGTTCTATTATCCAGAGGGCACAAAGAACTTAAAAAACTAAATACCAAAGAGATAAATGTCCCAATGAAAAATGGGCCTCAGAATTCAAAAGAAAATTTTCCAGGGACAAAATTGAAATGTCTAACAAATATCTTTGAAAATGTTCCACATCCTTAGTCATCTGGGAAATGCAAATCAAAACCTCCCTAAGAAATCATCTCACCCTGGTCAGGATGGAGAAATCCATAATACAAACAATGTCAAATGCTGGAAAGGATATGGCGAGAAGGAAACTCTCCTACATTGCTGGTGGGAATACAGGCGTATATGACCATTTTGTTGATCAGTTTGGTGATTTCTAAAAAAATTAAAGATTAAAATGCCATATGACCCTGCCATACCACTTCTGGCAATAATCCCTCATAATGCAGAAAATCACTACAGGACACAAGCAAAACCATGTTCATTGCAGCACTATTTACAATAGCAAAGTCATGGAATCAACCCAAATGCCCAACAGTTGACTAATGGATAATGAAAATGTGATAAATTTATACAATGGAATGCTACTCAGCCATCAAAAAAGATGAAATAAAGAAATGTGCTGGGAAATAGATGGAATTAGAAAAAATTATATTGAGTGAAGTATCCCAGACACAGAAAATTAAGTACCATATGTCCTCCCTAATAAGTGGATCCTAGTTCCAAACTTTCTTAATGACATATTCAAAGGTAAATCTTTATAACACTTACTGTAACTACAAAGATTATAAACATGAGGGAAGAGAAAGGAGGGCTCCCCCCAAATAAGGAGATAGGGGATCACACTTCAGCAGAGAAAATAGGTCACCGTCAAGTATTGCTTCTAAGTGGTGAGACATCTGGTGCAACTCACTTTCACTTCCTGTCCTGGTCACTTGCTACTGAAGAGTTTTGATCTCACCAATCAGGGAGAGTATAGGGACTGGCAGATAGATGATAACCATCTATCAAATGGGACACTGACACCCCCTTACCACTGTGTCCTATTCCTATTCTTCTATTTACCTTTGAATCTGCTCTTTAAATTTTTTAATTTATTATTTATTCAATCGTGCGTGTATGCATGTGCACGTGTGTGTATGTATGTGTGTGTGTGTAGAACCATGGGCGAATTCAGGAACCACCATGGACCACCTTCACCTCCTCCTTGTTTACTCTACCCCGGGATTCACAGGCTCCACCCTACCAGGACCAGAAATGCAGGCCACCCCGGCTTCCCCCTGGCATCTATACATGGGGTCTAAGATTTGAACTCAGGACCTTCCTCCTGCAAGGCAGAGGCTAAACCCTTGAGCCACCTCTCCAGCCCCGAATCTCCGCTTTAAACAGCCGTGGTTCTACACACGTATATACATACACACACATGCACACACATACACGCACAATTGAATACATAATAAATAATAAAAATAAATAAATAAAACAGTCTTTTATCTTTGATTAGGAGGTGACCTTTGATATACCAATCAGGATGCAGCCAAGGGTGGAGCAGGAAAAACAAACCTGAAAACAACAACAAACCATAATTCAGAACCCAAAGACCCTACATCCCTCCCTCCACTCCTCCCTGTATCCCCTTGCTCCCTCCCTCCTATTCCCCTTCCTTCCCCCTCCTCTCCCTTTCTCCCAGTGCCCCCTCCCCCCCATTCCTGGAGCATCCTTTAGTGTCCATGTCAAACTCAATCATACAAACTTAATAGGTACCATGGTCACCTCCCCCCTTCCGGGTCCCTCTTCCTCCCCCCCCCCCCTTTTCCCCTTTCTTTCACCCCCCCATCCCTTTCTCCCAGTATCCCTCTCTTCCCCTCTCCAATTCTTGGAGCATCCTTTAGTGTGGATGTCAAACTTCCTCTGCGTCCTCCACTCTAATGAGGTGTAAGGACTCAGTAGCATTGCCTAGAGCCTTTTCTTGTGCTCCTCTTTATGGGAACACTATTCTGATTGTTAATCCCTTGCCTCTAAGGATCCTAGTGCCTGTGATCCATGCTAGACTTTGGGTGGTCATTGATATGTCAGTCATTGCGCAGGTCATGCAAGGTCCTATTATGCTTACTGCAGCCCTAACTTTGGGGTATCTTGCATATCGTTGCTCCTCCCCATCTTTAGGCTCTTAAATCTTACCTCCCCCTCTTCAGCAAATTTCCCGGAGCTTTAGGATGGGGAGATATTTGGCTGGTCTGGTTCACTGTAATTAATGTAAAGTCTTTGATGTTCTGAATTATAGTTTATTGTTTCCAGTTTTGCTGTTCCTACACCGCCCTTGGTTCCATCCAGATTGGTATTGGAGGTCACCTCCTAGCCAGAGATAAAAGGCTGTTAAAATGAAGTCTTACTATAAGAGCAGATTCAAAGGTAGGTAGAATAAGAGTAGGAGACCACAGAGAGGGTATATCAATTTCCCATTTGCAGGATAGTTACCATCTATCTGCCAGATTTCATGCCGAATGACGATTTGCTTAGAAGTGAAAAACAGCTACAATATTAGAAACCCAGAGCTGTGGATGAGTGAAGACACCAAAGTGATTCCAGAAAATGTTTGTTTAGCATTTCCGTTTTTGTGTGTATGAGCGTGTGTGTGTGTGTGTGTGTGTGTGTGTGTGTGTGTGTGTATGTGTGTGTGTGTGTGTTTCTGTGTGTGTCAGAGGACACTGTGTGTGTCTCTGGAGGTCCAAGTTTGGCTACAGGAATCACTTTGGATTGCACTCCCTCCTCCTGCTTTGCTCTGAAGTTTCTGAGGCTCTGCCTTCCGGGGCTGGAAGTAAAGGCCTCCACCATTTCCACCTGGAGTTTTCTGTAAGGGATCTGGTATCTGAACTCTGTACCTTTTGTTTTCAAGGCCTCAGATTAAGCCCTGAGCCATCTTTCCAGCCCCAGAATAATATTTTTTACACAGACCTGTCTGCTCTGGATCCTGATCTCATCCTGTAGTTTAGGCTTGCCTTGAAATCCTGATCCTCTGCTTTGTGCCACTAGAGTGGTAGGATTATAACTGTAATCTTACCCACCCAGGCACACCCAGGCCTAATCCAATCACATTTTCCAATCCAAGGCCAACATTTTTTTTACGATTATGTGAACTTTATTTTATTTTTTTAACATTTTTTATTATCTCCACTCATACAAACTTAATAAATACACCGGTTCCCTCCCTCCCTCCTCCTCCCCCCACCCCTCTACTCACCCTCCGCTCACCCCTCCCTCCCCACCCCCCAGTGCCTCCCCTCCCCCAATCCTCAGAGAATCCTTTAATGTGCATGCCAAACTCTCCTCTGGGTCCTCCTCTCCGATGACATATAAGGATCCAGCGGCATTTCCCTGAACCCTTTCCTCTGTTCCCCTTAAGCATAGAAACACTATTTTGGTTGTCAATCCCTTGCCTCCAAGGATCTTGGTGCTCTTAGCAAATGCAAAGCCAACATTTCTAAGTGACTGTAACTAGGGCCTTCCTTTTATAGGAAACTCTGTGCAGGCCTTCACCAAAGCCCTGAGCTGAATGCCTGGAAGCATTTGATCCAGGTGTTTCAGAGAATTATCCCACTCAAAATGGAGGCTCATACAGCCACTCTGGCGAGCCGTCTGGAGATTCTTAAGGAAATTAAAGATTGAAATGCCATATGACCCTGCGATTCCACTTTTGGGAATAACCCCCCATGCAGCAGAGGTTCACCTCAATAGCACAAGCACGACCATGTTCATAGAAGCACTGTTTACACTAGCAAAGTCATGGAATCAACCCAAATGTCCAACAGTTGACGAGTGGATAAGAAAAAGGTGGTACATCTATACAATGGAGTACTACTCAGCCATCAAAAATGATGAATTACTGGAATTTGCCAGGAAATGGATGTCATTAGAAACAATTATATTAAGTGAAGTATCCCAGACCCAGAAAATTAAGCGCCGTATGTACTCCCTAATAGGTGGCTCCTAGTACCAAACCCACCCAGCCCACCTAGAGACACTCGACGATAAATCTCTGTAATACAGTAATTGCAAGGAGTATGAACAGGAGGGATGGGGTAGGAGGGCCACACTAGAAACAAGGAGAGAGGGGACCATGTTACAGCAGAGAAAATAGGCTTCCATCAAGGACTGCAAGTAAGCAATGAGACTTCTGGTTAAGTTCACAGACTTTTCATTCCTGATCATTTACAACTGAGGGGGTGTGATCTCACCAGAAGGGGAGGGCATATAGTCTGGCAGATAATAAGTAACCATTTTGCAAATGGGTGGTTGACCCCTCCCTCACTGTGGTTTCCTACTTTTATTACATCTACCTTTGAATATACTCTTATAACAAGACTCTAGTTTAACAGTTTTTTATCTCTGGCCAGGTTGTGACATCCAATACCCATCAGGATGGAGTGAAGGGCATTGCAGGAGCAGCAAAACCGCAAAAGAAATTCAACAAACCATAATCCAGAACTTCAGAGATTCTATATCAACCATGTAGAACTAGGCCAGCCTAATATCTCCCCATCCTGAAGCTCAGGGAAATTTGCGGAAGAGGGGGCGGTAAGAGTGTAAGAGCACAAGGATGGGAGGAGCAATGATATGCAAGATACGCCACACAAGTGAGGGCCAAAGCAATCATAATTGGACTTTGCATGCCCTGCACAATGTCCAACACACTATTGACCCCACAAAGTCTAGCATTTGCTGAAAGCACCAAGATCCTTGGAGGCAAGGGACAGTCAAAATAGTGTTCCTATGCTTAAGGGGAACAAAGGAAAGGGTTCAGGGAAATGCAGCTGGGTCCTTGTAGGACATGAGAGAGGAGGACCCAGAGGAGAGTTTGGCATGCACATTAAAGGATTCTCCGGGGATTGGGGGAGGGGAGGCACTGGGGGGTGGAGAGGGAGGGGTGAGGGAAGGGTGAGCAGAGGAGTCAGGGGGAGGAGGAGGGAGGGAGGGAACCGGTGTACTTATTAAGTTTGTATGAGTGGAGATAATAAAAAATGTTCAAAAAAATTATCCCACTCAAAATTCAATTGGAAAAGAAGTAAGCTATCAGATATAGCATTACAATTTCAGGCTTTTTCTGTTTGAATATTTATGCATGTGTGTTTGGTGAGACAACAGTGGGAGCCAGGAAGAGATTCCTAGTTATAAATGTGGACATTTCTGGCAAGACAGACTGGTGTGATTTGCCAAGGGCTCTGGGTTACAGGGATCATTATTTCAGATTATGTGAAAATCTAGTCATTCTAAAGGATAATTGATTCTTATGATACACTTATTAATATCTTGGTAAATTTACTACTTCTCTTAAACAAGTGTTATTATGTCGCAGGTGAGTGCCACATTTTAAAATTGAGTGTAAACTATAGAATGGACTCTCTTGCAGGCAACTTCCAATAAGATCAACAAGCTTCTGTGGATACCTAAACAATGGTACTAATGAGCATGAAGTATATGTTGCTTTGTTTTTCAGAAGATTTTAGTATCTCCATTACACAGTGTTCTTCCCCTTTCAAAGTCATCATTTTTCACTTGCAGTGTGCATAGCTTCTGTCTACATACCTGACCTCTTACTCTTTATTTCCCTGTTTTGGCAACATTATTAAGTAAAAGAGCATTATTTGATCCAAAGCCAATTGTTGTATGTAATCAAGTTATGATATGAGTGCAACACTGTATGTCCAATATGTGTCTTTTTAATGTCTGATAAAGTACATCTTGATTCCATTCCCAGTAGGTATTTTTTTAATTTTTAATTTATTTATTTTTTATTTTTTCCACTCATACAAATTTATTTTCCACTAATACAAACTTAATAGGTACCCCATTCCCCTCCCTCCCTAGACTCCTCCCTAGATCCCTTTGCTCCTTCCCCTCTTTTCCCCTTCCTTTCTGCCCCTCACTCCCTTTTTTCAGGTGCCCCTGTCCCCCCTCCATTCCTGGAGCACCCTTTACTGTGCATGTCAAACTTTCTTCTGGATCCTCCTCTTCTGATGAGGTGTAAGGACTCAGTAGCATTGCCTAGAGCTCTTTTATGTGTTCCCCTTTAATATAGGAACACAATTGTGGCTGTTAATCCCTTGCCTCTAAGGATCCTAGTGCCTGTGATCCATGCTAGACTTTGGGGGGGTCAATGATACGTTGGTAACGTGCAGGTCATGCAAATTCCTATTATGATTACTTTGGCCCTAACTTGTGTGGAGTAACTTGCATATCACTGCTCCTCCCCATCTTTAGGCTCTTAAAATCTTACCACCCCTCTTCCCCAAATTTCCCTGAGCTTTAGGATAGGGAGAGATTAGGCTTGCTTGGGTTAAGGCGATAATATAGGGTCTTTGATGTTCTGAATTATGTTTTTTTTTTTTTTCCTGAACTGATCTTGGCTCCATCCTGATGAGTATTGGATGTCACCTCCTAGCTGGAGATAAAAGGCTGTTAAAATACAGTCTTACTATAAGAGTAGATTCAAAGGTACATGGAATAAGCGGTGGAGGGGTCAGTCTCCCATTTGCAGGATGGTTACCATCTATCTGCCATACTCTATGCCCTTCCTGATTGGTGAGATCAAACCCCATCAGTTGCAAGTGATCAGGAAGGAAAGTCTGTGGGCTTAGGCATATATCTCACTAATTACTTGCAGCACTTGATGGTGATATATTTTCTCTGCTGTAGCATGATCCCCTCCCTCCTTGTTTCTGGTGGGACCATCCTTCCCCTTCCCTCCTGTTTATAACCTTTGCAATTACTGTAGGTATTAGAGATTGATTTTTGAGTGTGTCACTAAGTGGAGTTGATGCTAGGATCCACTTATTAGGGAGGAAATATGGCACTTAATTTTCTGTGTCTGGGATACTACACTCAATATAATTTTTTCTAATTCCATACATTTCCTGGAAATTTTCATTAATTCATCATTTTAATACATTTTTATTATTTCTGCTCATACAAACTTAATAGGTAGACCAGTTCCCTCCCTCCCTCCTCCTCCCCCCGAACCTCCTACTCCCCCTCCCCTCCCTCCTCATCCCCCAGTGCCTCCCGCCCAATTCCCAGAGAGTCCTTTATTGTGTATGCCTAACACTCCTCTGGGCCCTCCTCTCCGATGACATACAAGGACCCAGTGGCATTTCCCTGAACCCTTTCTCGTGTTCCCCTTAAGCATAGGAACACTACTGTGGCTGTCAATCCCTTGCCTCCAAGGATCTTGGTGCCTTTAGCTAATGCTAGACTTTGTGAGGTGAGGTCAATAGTGTGGTGGACATTGCGCAGGGCATGCAAAGTCCTATTATGATTGCTTCGACCCTAACTAGTGCGGAAAATCTTGCAAATCATTGCTCCTCCCATCCTTTTGCTCTTACAATCTTACCGCCCCCTCTTCCGCAAATGTCCCTGAGCTTCAGGATGGGGAGAGATTAGGCTGGCCTAGTTCTATGTGGTTGATATAGAGTCTCTGAAGTTCTGGATTGTGGTTTGTTGATTTTCTTTTACAGTTTTGCTGCTGCTGCAATGCCCTTCACTCCATCCTGATGGGCACTGTATGTCACCCCCTTGTCAGAGACAAAAAGCTGTTAAACTGGAGTCTTGTTATAATAGCACATTCAAGGGTAGATGTAATAAAAGTAGGAAACCTCAGGGAGGGAGGGGTCAATCACCCATTTGCAAAATGATTACTTTTTATCTGCCAGACTATATGCCCTCCCCTTCTGGTGAGATCATACCCTCTCAGTTGTACATGATCAGGAACGAACATCTGTGAACTTAAGCAGGTGTCACATTATTTACTTGCATTCCTTCATGGAGGCCTATTTTCTCTGCTGTAACATGGTCCCCTCTCTCCTTGTGTCTAGTGTGGCCCTCCAACCACATCACTCCTGTTCATAATCCTTGCAATTACTGTATTACATAGGTTTACCTTTGAGTGTCCCAATGTGGGCTGGGTGAGTTTGGTACTAGGAGCCACCTATTAGGGAGTACATACGGGGCTTAATTTTCTGGGTCTGAGATACTTCACTCAATAAAATTGTTTCTAATGACATCCATTCCCAGCAAATTCCAGTAATTCATCATTTTTGATGGCTGAGTAGTACTCCATTGTGTAGATGTACCACAGTTTCCTTACCCACTTGTCAACTGTTGGACATTTAGGTTGATTCCATGGCTTTGCTATTGTAAACAGTGCTGCTATGAACATGGTCATGCTTGTGCTATCGAGGTGAACCTCTGCTGCATGGGGGGTTATTCCCAAAAGTGGAATCACAGGGTCATATGGCATTTCAATCTTTAATTTCTTTAAGAATCTCCAGACGGCTCGCCAGAGTGGATTTACAAGCCTGCATTCCCACCAGCAATGTAGGAGAGTTCCCCTCTCTCCACATCCTCTCTAGCATTTGTAGTTGTTTGTATTGTGGATTTTTGCCATCCTGACCGGGGTGAGATGATATCTCAGGGAAGTTTTGATTTGCATTTCCCTGAAGGCTAAGGAAATGGAGCATTATTTAAGTTACTTGTTAGACATTTTAATGTCATCCCTGGTAAAATTTCTTTTAAGTCCCAGGGCCCATTTTTTAATTGGGCCATTGTTTTCCTTAGAGTTTAGTTTTCTAAATTCTTTGTGCACTCTGCACAGTAAAGCTCTATCAGATATGTGATTAGTGAAGATTTTCTCCCATTTGGTGGGTTGCCTTTGAGCTTGTGTTACAATCTCTTTATCTGAATAGAAGAGAAGCTCTTTAATTTCACAAGGTCCCAACTGTTCAGAGTTGGTAGCAGTAACTTTGCCATTGGATGTCTGTTTAGGAAAGATTGGCCGAGCCCATTCAGATCAAGGGAGTTCCCTATCCTTTCAACTATGTCTCTGGCCTGATATCAAGGTCCTTGATTCATTTGAAATTAAGTCTTGTACATGGTGACAAGTACGGGTCCAGCTTTAATCTTCTGCATGTGGAGATCCAGTTTTGCCAGCACCATTTTTTGCTATTCTTTTTCCATTGGATTCTTTGGGCCCTTTTGTCAAAGATCAAATGGCTGTAATTTTGTGGGCTTATATCTGGGTCTTCAACCCTTATCCATTGATCTGTGTGTCTATTTTGGAGCCAGTACCAGGATGTTTTTATAACTATGGATTTGTAGTATAGACTAAGGTTTGGTATGGTAATACCTCCAGCAGTGTTTTTGTTACTCAGGATTGTCTTTGCTATCCTGGGTCTTTTGTGCCTCCATATGAATTTTGAGATTAATTGGTCAACTTCTTTAAAGAATTGCTTTGGGATTTTAATCGGTATAGCATTGAATTTGTATATTGCCTTTGGTAGGATGGTCATTTTTACGATGTTGATTCTGCCAATCCAGGAACATGGGAGGTCATTCCACCTTTTGATGTCTTCTGCAATTTCTTTCTTTAGGGTTTCAAAGTTTTCATTGTAAAGGACTTTTACCTCCTTGGTTAGGTTTATACCCAGGTATTTCATTTTTTTAGGGGCTATAGTGAATGGGATTGTTTCTCTCAAGGCTTTTTCATTTCTTTCATTCTGGGCACATAGGAAGGTCTCTGATTTTTGCACATTTATTTTGTATCCTGCCATCCTGCTGAACTTCTCAATTAGTTCCAGGAGCTTCCTGGTGGAGTTTTTGGGATCCCTCAGGTATAAGATCATGTCATCTGCAAATAGGGACAGCTTGACTTCTTCCTTGCCGATTTGAATCCCTCTTATGTCCCTTTCTTGTCTTATGGCTTCAGCTAACACTTCAAGTACAATATTGAATAGAAGTGGTGAGAGTGGACAGCCTTGTCCAGTTCCTGATCAAAGTGGGAATAATTCCATTTGTTCCCCATTGAGCATAATCCTTGCTATGGGCTTGTTGTATACAGTTTTTATTATATTGATAAAGGTTCCTTCCATTCCTACAGTCTCTAGCGTTTTGATCATAAAAGGCTGTTGGATCTTCTTTCTGCATCTATCGAGAGTATCATGTGGTCTTGGACTTTGGACTGGTTTACATGATGAATTACATTTATTGATTTGCGTATGAGGAACCAACCTTGTGTGCTGGGGATGAAGCCTACTTGGTCCCTGTGATGATCTTTTTGATATGTTTTTGAATCCGATTTGCTAAGACTTTGTTGAGAATCTTTGTGTCTGTGTTCATCAGAGAGATCGGCCTATATTTTTCTTTTTTAAGTGGAATAACAGGGTCATATGGCATTTTAATCTTTAACTTTTTTAAGAATTGCCAGACGGGCTCGCCAGAGTGGCTGTATAAGCCTGCATTCTCACAAACAATGTAGGAGAGTTCCCCTCTCTCCACATCCTCTCCAGCATTTGGCGGCAAATGTATTGTGGATTTTGTATTGTGGATTTGCCATCCTGACCAGGATGAGATGATATCTCAGGCAGGTTTTGATTTGCATTTTCTTGATGGTTAATGATGCGGAGCATTTTTTAAGACATTTGTTAGACATTTTAATTTTGTTCCTGGCAAAGTTTCTTTTAAGTTCCAAGGCCCATTTTTTAATTGGGCCATTGTTTCCTTGGTGTTTAGTTTTCTAAGTTCTTTGTGTACTCTGCATAATAGAGCTCTATCAAATATGTGGTTAGTGAAGATTTTCTCCCATTCTGTGGGTTGCCTTTTTGCTCCAGTTACAATCTCTTTATCTGAACAGAAGCTTTTTAATTTCACAAGATCCCATCTTTTGAGAGTTGGATATAGTGACTATGCTATTGGATGTCCATTTAGGAACTGTTAGCCTAGCCCAATAAGATCCAGGGAGTTCCTGATCCTTTCAACTAAGGTTTTTGTAGTCTCTGGCCTTTTATGGAGGTCCTGATCCATTTGGAATTAATTTTTGTACAAGGTGACAAGTACGGGTCCAGTTTTAATCTTCTGCATGTAGACATCCAGTTTTGCCAGCACAATTTGTTGAAGATGCTGTTCTTTTTCCGTTGAATTTTTTGAGCCCCTTTGTCAAAGATCAAATGGCTGTTATTGTGTTGGCTTATATCTGGGTCTTCAACTCTTATCCATTGATCTGTGTGTCTATTTTGGAGCCAGTACCAGGCTGTTTTTATAACTATGGATTTGTAGTATATATTAGGGTTTGGTATGGTGATATCTTCACCAGTGTTTTTGTTACTCAGGAGTATTTTTGCTATCCTGGGTCTTTTTTTGTTTTTGTTTTTGCATCCATATGAATTTTGAGATTGTTTGGTCAACTTCTTTAAAGAATTCAGCAGTGTTTTTGTTACTCAGTATAGTTTTTGCTATCCTGGGGTCTTACTTTGCATCCATATGAATTTTGAGATTGTTTGGTTAACTTGTTTAAAGAATTGCTTTGGGATTTTGATTGGTATAGTATTGAATCTGAATATTGCCTTTGGTAGGATGGTCATTTTTATGATATTGATTCTGCCAATCCAGGAACATGGGAGGTCTTTCCACCTTCTGGTGTCTTCTATAATTTCTTTCCTTAGGGTTTTAAAGTTTTCATTGTAAAGGTCTTTTACTTCCTTGGTTAGGATTATACCAAGGTATTTCACTTTTTTAGGGGCTATACTAAATGGATTATTTCTCTTAGGGCTTTTCACTTCTTTCATCCTGGGCATAGAGGAATGCTACTGATTTTTGTACATTTATTTTGTATCCTGCCACCCTACTGAACTTCTGTATTAGTTCCAGGAGTTTCTTGGTAGAGTTTTTAGGATCACTCAGGTATATGATCATGTCATCTGCAAATAGAGATAACTTGACTTCTTCCTTGCCAATTCGAATCCCTTTATTCTCCCTTTCTTGTCTTATGGCTCCAGCTAAGACTTCAAGTACAATATTGAATAGAAGTAGTGAGAGTGGACAGCCTTGTCCAGTTCCTGATTGAAGCAGGGATGCTTTAAGTTTTCCCCACTGAGTATAATCCTTGCTGTTGGCTTGTTATATACAGCTTTTATTATATTGATAACGGTTCCTTCCATTCCAACCTTCTCTAGGGTTTTGATCATAAAGGGCTGTTGGATCTTCTCAAAAGCTTTTTCTGCATCTATTGAGAGTATCATGTGGTCTTGGATTTTGGATTGGTTTATATGGTGAATTACATTTATTGATTTGCCTATGTTGAACCAACCTTGTGTGCCTGGGATAAAGCCTAGTTGATCGCTGTGGATGATCTTTTTGATATGTTTTTGAATCCGATTTGCTAAGACTTTGTTGAGAATCTTTGCATCTGTGTTCATCAAAGAGATTGGCCTATTGATTTCTTTTTTAAGTGTATCTTTATTAGGTTTTGGGATTAAAACAATATTAGCTTCATAGAAAGAATTTGGGAGTGTTCCTTCCTTTGCTATTTGATGGAGCAGTTTAAGGAATATTGGTCTTATTAACTCCTTAAATGTCTGATAGAACTCTGTGCTAAATCCATGTGGTCCAGGACATTTTTTGGTTGGAAGATCTGAGATCACTTCATCGATTTCCTCATATGTTATAGGACTATTTAAATAATTCACAACTTCCTGATTCAATTTGGGTAACTTGTGCTTACTTTTCATCCATTTCTTTTGTGTTGTCAAATTTCACAGAACATAAGTTTTTGAAATATGACGTTATAATTCTCTGAATTTCTTGGGTATCAGTAGTGATAACTCCATGTTCATTTCTAATGTTGTTAATTTGGGTTTTCTCTCTCTTGCTTTTGGTTAATTTTGCTAGGGGTGTATCAATCTTATTGATTTTTTCAAAAAACCAGCTTTTTGACTGGTTGATTCTCTGTATAGTTTTCCTTATCTCAATTTCAGATATTTCTACCTTG
Organism: Typhlomys cinereus; assembly: GCA_023101885.1. Taxonomy (NCBI): domain Eukaryota; kingdom Metazoa; phylum Chordata; class Mammalia; order Rodentia; family Platacanthomyidae; genus Typhlomys; species Typhlomys cinereus. The sequence continues at coordinate 3,720,448 of JALPQD010000118.1, forward strand.
ATTTTACTGATTTCCTGTCTTCTACTACTTTTGGGATTGGATCGCTCTAGTGTTCCTAAAGCTTTAAGCTGCATTGTAAGGTATTTACTTTTAATGTTTCTTTTTTTTTTATTTTGATGTAAGCATTAAGAGCTTTGAACTTACCTCTTAGGACAGCTTTCATTGTGTCCCACAGATTTTTTTTTATATTTTTTATTATTATTTCTGCTCATACCCAAAGATTTTTTAAATTTATTTCTTTCACTCATACAAAGTTGATAAGTATCTCATTCCCTTCCCTCCCTCCACCCTTCCCTGGATCCCCTTACTCCCTCTCCCATTTTCCCTTTCTTTTTCCCCTTCCCTCCCTTTTTCCCAGTGCGCCCTCGCCCCCATTCCTGGAGCATCTTTTACTGTGCATGTAAAACTTCCTTCTGGGTCTTCTTCTCTGATGAGGTGTAAGGACTCAGTGGCATTGCCCAGAGCTCTTTTTTATGTTCCCCCTTAGTATAGGAACACTATTGTGGCTGTTAATCCCTTGCCTCTAAGGATCCTAGTGCCTGTGATCCATGCTAAACTTTGGGGGTTCAATGACATGTTGGTAATTGTAGGTCATGCACAGTCATATTATGATTCCTTTGGCCCTATCTTGTATGGAGTATTTTGCATATCATTGCTCCTCCCCATCTTTAGGCTCTTACAATCACACTGCCCCCTCTTCCTCAAATTTCCCTGAGCTTTAGGATGGGAAGAGATTAGTCTGGCCTGGTTCCAGTTGGCTGATGTAGAGTCTCTGATTTTCTGAATTATGGTTTGTTGATTTTTTTTTTCAGTTTTGCTGCTCCTGCACCACCCTTGGCTCCATCCTGATGGGTATTGGATATCACCCCCTGGCCAGAGATAAAATGCTGTTAAAATAGAGTCTTTTTATAAGAGTGGACTCAAAGGTAGATGGAATAAGAGTAGAAGACTGCTGTGGGGGGGGTCAGTCTCCCATTTGCAGAATGGTTACCTTCTATCTGCCAGACTCTATGCCCTCCTTTCTGGTGAGACCATACCCTATCAGACACAAGTGACTAGTAAGGACAGTCTGAGAGTCCACCAGATGTCTCATTACTTATTTGCAGTTCTTGATGGTGGCCTATATTCTCTGCTGTAGTATCTGTAGTATAATCCCCTCTCTCTTTGTTTCTGGCGGGGCCCTCCTTCCTATTGAAGGGACACAATCAACTCCATTTGTCCATTTGCTGCCTCTCTGACCTGCCCTGACCTAACTGAAAATTCCCCATCCTGTTCAAGGGAAAAAACACAGAATAGCACCTTCCAATCAGCTACCAGAACACTTAACTACACTGTTAAGTTAGTTACCAGAACACTTAATTACACTGTTAACATAGCCACCAAACATCCTAAAACGGTTATGCTTTGTGCCAAAGTTACCTTTTCTCTCAGCACCAACCAATCTCATTAAATGTTACCAGTACTCCCTACCCCCCCCAACTTCACACTTGCTTGAATTTTTTTGCCTTTAAAAGGACTTCCCTCCATGCCCTCAGGGTTGCAGTTTCAGCTCCTGAGCCTGACTGTGTCACTAATAGATTAGTTATTCTCCTGTGATAATAAACTGTTTCTATTTAGCCCACTTGTTGTACTCATGATTGCCTTGGTTTCAAACCCAACATCCTGGGGGCTCATGCGGGCTTGTGCAATCTGAGGAGGAATGCTGGGGCATTAACAGTTTATTTGAGGGGGGGTGGTTTCAATGGAATGGCGAGTCAAAGAGAGCTCTCATCTGGCTTTTGTGTTGTCTGGTTTTTCTGGTGTCTACACAATCTGCAGTTCCATAGAGAATACGCAGATGCACTGTTGGTCTTGGAACCAGAGCAAATTGAATGATGACTTGATCCTTCCTGGGGTCAACAATTCATTGAATTGTACCCATTTGGTCTCAGGTACCTCTCCCCTTCAAGGGTGGTTCTAAGTAGTTTCACTTCCAGCAGGTTCCACCTTTTCCATCTCTCTATTCTTTGTCCTTTGTCTCCTCCTAATGGCCGGCCTCCTTTCTTACCTCTTCACTATAGGACAATTCTCATAGCCCAATTCTCCCCTAGACCTTATGATATCTCATTTTAAAGACTTTCAGAAAGCTACAGGAACACATTACTTCTAGATGTCTGAGGATCCTCTGCATACTGGATTGGCTAGATTTTCAATTTGATTGGCTCTCAGGGGGATCCCTGAGTCTTCCTTTCATCCTTCACATCCAAGATGTCATCCTCTTCAGCCGGTCCAGACACCCAGACCAAATTCCTTATATCATCTTATGGTGTTTCCTCCTCTATGAGCTTCCTAAATGGCTCACATCTTTCCTCCCCAAGACTTCTGTCCCTTCCATGGCTCTGATTCTCAAGTCCAGCCCTAGAAAATCCACATCTATACCCAGTCCTAACCCTACCTGTGACCCAGACTTTGATCTCCCCTTCTATAATCCCCAATCCTTGGCACTGCCCAGGCTTTCCCCCTCCCCTCTTTCTGACCAGCACTCTCAGCAGTGATGTTCCCTCCCCCCACCAATCAGCCCACCAATGTTTCCTTTCTCCCCCACACCATCCTTCCATGGGCCAGCATTCCCTTTCTCCCCCCCCCATTTCGACATAGTGCAGCTCTCTCACTTCTATCTCAAACTGCCATTAGTCATCACCAGACCCCAGTCTTTTACATGCTCACTCTGGATGCACTGTGGGGCCCACTCCTGTCCTTCCGCTATGAGCCACAGGCCCACCTGATGATTCAGGTCAAATTTTTAGGTCTATACCTTCTTTTCTACCAGTGACCTCTATAACTGGAAACTTCACAACCCACTTTTTTCCAAAAAAAGCCCAAACCCTTGGTCCTCTCCTAGAAATAATTTTCTGCACTCATCAGCCCACTTGGGAAGACATCCAGCAACTGCTCCAGACTCTTTTTACTACTATAAGATGAGAGTTTCACAAACTCATCCTGCGGGAGGCTCATGGGTGATCCGGGCACCATTAATGAAAACTTCCCATTAATCAGGCCCAACTAGGACCCCAACTCTCTGGAAAGTAGGAAGCATCTGAAGGTCTATTGCCATATTCTTATGGGAGATTTCCAAGCTGCTGCTAGGCACCCTACAAGTCTATCCAGATTTTTCAGGACAAAGAGTGTCCCACTGCCTGCCTTGAGAGACTATTACATGATTACCAGACCTACACTCCAATTGACCCCGAAGCACCTGAAAATCAGAGGGCCATTAATGTGGCCTTCATTGGACAATCTTCCCCTGATATACAGAAAAAGCTACAATGTATTGAGGGCTTTGAAAATAAGAAGGTTTCTGAACTTATGGAAATTGCTACTAGAATGTATACCAATAGGGAGAGCCCAGAACATACATAAACTAAAGGGCTGGCTAAAATCCTTCTAATGTCCAATGTGAAGGGCATCAACTCCCCCCCCATGCCCAAAAGCCTCCTTTATCTCAGGGAGGTTATCCCAGGGAACCCGGAACCTGGGGGAGCCCATATCTTGAGAAACAATGTGCTTACTGCAAAGGACTTGGACATTGGAAAGGGGAATACCCCAGATGCAACTGAAAGGACCACCCTAATCAGAGTCCCATAAAAACCCTAAGTCTCACCAACTGAAGGGGTTGGGGCTCGTCAGCCTTCCTCGAGCCTTGGGTGACCCTGAATGTGAAGGGGTAACCGATAGACTTTCTCATACAGGAGCTCATCATTCAGTTCTTAAAACAACTCTTGGACTTCTCTCAGGGCAACAAACCTGCGTTCAGGAAGCAATCGGAATAAACAAGTACCCATGGACCACAAAATGAACTGTGGACCTGGGCACAGGCAAAGTTTTCCACTCCTTTGTGGTGATCCCAGAATGTCCACATCCACTCCTGGGGAGGGACCTCTTCCATGAGATGCGGGTACAAATCCATTTTACTGATGAAGGAGTTACTATATCTTCCCCTGAGGAGATTGTCTATGTCCTCAATTTGGAGGAAGGGTATTGGCTTTTCCTCACCACTCCATCTCCTCTATCTCAGACCCTCTTAGCTCGACTACAAAGACACATCCCCAATGCCTGTGCAGAAACTGAGCCCCCCTCCTCAGGGTTGGCCTCACATCAGGCACCTGAACTTGCGATTTTAAAAACCTCTGGACAACCTGTCTGGGTTAGGCAATACCCGATGACTCCAGAGGCTCGACAAGAAATCCAACACCATATAAAGAGGCTAAGGGAATTTGGTACATTGGTTCCTTGTTAGTTACCCTGGAATATCCTGATACTTCCTATCAAGAAAACTGGACACAGGAGACTACAGACTGGTACAAGACCTGAGGGAAGTGAACAAGAAGGTAGAAGATATACACTCTACTGTTCTAATCCCTATACCCTCCTGAGTTCTCTGCCACCAGACAGACAAATCTACACTGTCTTAGATTTAAATGATGCCTTCTTTAGCATTCCCCTGTATAAGAACCCATCTTCGCCTTTGAATGGCAAAACCCAGATATGGGATTCAGTGGACAACTGACCTAGACCCGAATCCCACAGGGATTCAAACATTTGCCCAGCATTTTCAGTGAGGCCTTTCACCAGGATCTATGTGAGTATCATTCTCTCCACCCTGATGTGATTCTCCTTCAGTATGTGGATGACATTCTATTAGCCATAAAGACCTGCTAACCTGCCTAGGAGGAACCAGAGACTTACTCAGGACTTTAGTGGCCTTAGAATATAAGGTCCCATCCAAGAAGGCCCAACTCTGTGCCACTGAGGTAATATACCTGGGGTATATCCTGAAGGAAGGAAAATGATGGTTATCCCCCACAATGAAGGGTACCATCCTCAATATCCCGGTTTTGAAAATTCAGAGACAACTAAGGGAGTTCCTCAGGTCCACTAGGTTCTGCTGATTAAGGATACCTGGGTTTGCTGAATTAGCCAAGCCTCTATATGATGCCACCTGGGGCTCTGACGAAATGTTTACATGGTCTAAATCACAAGACCAGGCCTTTCAAACTACAAAAAAGGAATACTCGAGGCCCTGCCTCTAGTTTTACCTGATCTCAGTAAACCTTTTCATCTCTATGTTGATGAAAAACTTGGGGTTTCAAAAAGAGTCCTCACCCAACAGCTCAGCCCCTGGAGATGTCTGGTTGCATACTTATCTAAGAATTAGATAAGGTGGCTGCCAGATGGCCTCATTGCCTTCGCATCATTGCAGCCATTGCCCTCTTAGTAAAAGATGCAGACAAACTGACCCTTGGACAACCCCTTACAATCACAACCCTCCACTCCATCAAGGGGGTCCTTAAGAATCCCCCAGATAAATGGATGACTAACTAAAGGCTCACATATTACCAAGCACTACTCTTGAGTCCCCCTCGCATAACCTTCCTCCCTAGCTGTACCTTGAACCCAGCAATGCTCTTGCTCTCTGAGGTGCTCCATGACTGCCTCGATATTCTTCAACAGACCTGACAGGACGTCCGCTGGCCGCATCCAGATGTAACCTACTACATGGACACTAGTCACTTGGGACTGAAGAGGTTTGATCTCCCCAGTCAGGGAAGGTATAAGGAGTGGCAGTTAAATGGTAACCAACCAGTAAACAGGAGACTGAACCCACACACACTGCTGTGTCTTACTTCTATTCTTCCTTCTACCTTTGAGTCTATTCTTATATGAAAATCTTTATTTAAATTTATCTTTGGTTAGGAGATGACCTTGACAATCAATCAGGATGCAGGTAAGGACAGTGCTAGAAAAGCAAAACTGAAAACAACAATTTAGAACACCAAAGACCCCATCCTAAAGCTCAGGTAGATCCTTTGGATATGTTTTTGGATTAAATTTGCTAGTATTTTATTGAAGATTTTTGCATCTGTGTTCATTAGTGAGATTGGCCTATAATTGCCTTTCTTAGATGTGCCTTTTTTGGCTTTGGAATGAGATATACTGGCTTTTTAGAAAGAGTTTGGAAGTTTTCCTTCTATCTCTATTTTATGGAATAATTTGATAACCAAAATAGAAACCCACCATGGAAAATAATAGTCAAAACACTACACATACAAGACAAAGAGAATGTAGTAAATGCTTCAAGAGAAAAAAGCTAAGTCACTTTTAAAGGTAAACCTATTACAAGTTTTCCCCCCAGTGGAAACAGTAAAAGCCAAAAGAGCTTGGAGAGACATACTTCAAATACTGAATGAGCACAAATGTCAAAACTATCAGTCATGACCAAGGGGGAAAGAAAAACTTTCCACCATAAAGACAACATGAAGGCTTACATGCCACCAAATCAGGCCTTCACAAAATACTTGTTTATCTTTTCAAAAAAAAAAAAAAACAGTTCTTTGATTCATTGATTTTTTTTGTAATGTCTTTTTTAAATTTCAATTCATTGATTTCACATTGGATCTTAGACATTTCTTCCCAAGTGCTACTTCTGGGATTGGTTTGTTCCTTTTTTTTAATCTAAGGCTTTGAGATTTAACATTAAGCCAATTACTCAAGATCTTACCTTTTTTTGATGTAGGCATTTAGTGATGTATACTTTCTTCTTAGAACTGCTTTCTATGTGTCCCATAGATTTTGGTAAGTTGTGTCTTTATTTTCCTTGGCTTCAAGGAAGTTTTTATTTCTTGTTTTATTTCATTTTTGACCAGTTCCTTAGTTTAAAATGTGTTATTTAGCTTCCATAAGTTTGTTAGTTTCTATTGTTTCCTTTGTTGTAGATATCTGCCTTTATTCCATGATGGTCAGATAATATGCAGTGAATTATTACAATTTTTGTATATTTAGAGATTTGATTTATGTTCTAGTATGCAATCTATTTTTGATAATGTCCCATGAGCTGCTGAATATTCACGTTCTATAGATATCTGTGAGGTCTATTTGATTTATGGTTTCATTTAATTCCAATGTGCCTGTCTTTAGCTTTTGACTTGTTTAACTGTCCAATGGTATAGGGGGGGTATTGAAGTCTCCAACTACTATTGTGTTTGTGTTCATTAGTTGTTTTGACTCTTATAGTGTTTGTTTGGTAAATTTGAGTGCTTCCATGTTTGGTGCATATATGTTTAAGATTGTAAGATCTTCTTAATGGAAATTATCCTCTACCAAGATGTAGTGTCTATTTACATTTTCTATGGTTTGGTTTAGTTTGAAGTCTATTTTGTCTGATATTAAAATTGAAACTCCTGCTTGTTTCCTTTTTACATTTTGTCTGATATTAAAATGGAAACTTCTACATGTTTCCTTTTTCCATTTGCTTTGAATACTTTTGACCATCCTTTCACCCTGAAAAAATGTCCATCTTTCAAGTTGAGGTGTGTTTCTTGGAGGCAGAGAATTTATGGGCCATGATGTTTGATCCAAGTTATAAGCTTGTGTCTCTGGATTGGGGAGTTGAACCCACTGACATTTCGAGTTATTCTTGAAAACTATTTAATGGTTCTTGATATTTTGTTGGTCTCATGGTATTTGCCTTTTTTAGTCCTCATTCATCCCTTGTACTGATATTATGTATTCCTGTAGCATCTTTGATGTATTTTTCCTTTTCTTCCATCTTGCACATTTCTTCCAGTATTCTCTGTAGCTCTGGTTTTGTGGCCATATAATCTTTTAGTTTCTTTTTGTCATGGAATATTTTTCTTTCACCTCCTATTATGACCGACAGTTTTGCTGGATATAATAATCTGGGTTGGCATTTGGGTTTATTCAGAACTTGTGTTGTGTCTCTCCAGATTCTTGTGACTTTGACAATTAGTATTGAGAAGTCTGTTGTTATTTTAATGGGTTTAACTCTATATTTGACTTGTTCCTCTGTCTTGCAGCTCTTAAGGTCTTGTCTTTAATGTGTGTGTTTGGCATGTGGCCTACTATATATTGTGTGTGCTTCCTTCTTTGTCCTGAATATTTGGCATTCTGTATGCCTGCTGAATCAGAATTGGGTATCTCTTTTTTTAGGTTAGGGAAATTTTCCTCTATTTCTCAGTGATTATACTTGGTGGATTTTCCTTTTGTGTGTGCTGCTTGGTATACCTATGATCTATGTGTTGGGCCTTTTCATGGTTTCCAGAGTTCCTGTATGTTCCATTCAAGTGTGTTTTTCAGCTTATCAGTTTCTCTCATTGACTTATGAACTTCTTCTATCTTATCTTCCAGTTCTGAGACTCTGTCTTCTACATGATCAGTTCTATTTTTGAGACTCCATTAAACTTTTTGTTCGGCTGCTTAGATTTTTTTGTTCTAGTGTTGTTTCTTTTATTTTTTCCCCAGTATTTCTGTTTGTTTGTAAATCACCTTGGGTTTTTTTGTTTTTTTGAAATCTATTTTCAGGCTCTCTATTTTCATTCTATTTTTGTCTTGTTTATTTTTATATTCTTGGAATTTTTTCCTGAGTTGCTGTTTTTTTATTTTTTATTCCTGCTCATACAAACTTAATAGGTACCGCGGGCCCCTCCTTTCTTCCACCCCTTCCTGCACCCCTTTGCTGCCCCCCCCTTTTCCACTTCCTTTCTCCCCTCCCTCCCTATCTTCCAGTGCCTCCTCCCCCCCATCCCTGGAGCATCCTTTAATGTGTATGTCAAACTTTCCTCTGGGTCCTCCTCTCTGATGAGGTGTAAGGACTCAGTGGAATTTCCTAGAACACTTTGTGTTCCCCTATTGTGGCTGTTAATCCTTAGCTTCTAAGGATCCTAGTGAATTTAGTCCATGCTAGACTTTCAGGGGTCAATAATGTGTTGGTCATTACACAGGTCATGCAAAGTCCTATTATGATTGCTTCAGCCTTACCTTGTGTGGAGTACCTTGCATATCTTTGCTTCTCCCCATCTTTAGGCTCTTACACTCTTACCACCCCCTCTTCCACAAATTTCCCTGAGCTTCAGGATGGGGAGAGATTAAGCTGGCCTAGCTCCAGGTGGTTGATATAAAGTCTCTGACGTTCTGAATTATGGTTTGTTGATTTTTTTTTAGTTTTGCTGGTCCTGCAATGCCCTTGCCTCCATCCTAATGGGTATTGGATGTCACCCCCTGGCCAGAGATAAAAAGCTATTAAGTTAGAGTCTTATTATGAGTATATTCAAAGGTAGATGGAAAAAAAGTAGGAGACTGCCAGAGGGGGGGTCAGTCTCCCATTGCAAAATGGTTACTTTCTAACTGCCAGACTATATGCCCTCCACTTCTAGTGAGATCATATCCCCATAGATGCAAATAGACACACAGTCAGTGGATAAGGGTTGAAGACCCAGATATAAGCCCACACAACTACAGCCATTTGATCTTTGACAAAGGGGCCCAAAAAATCCAATGGAAAAAGAACAGCATCTTCAACAAATGATGCTGGCAAAACTGGATATCCACATGCAGAAGATTAAAACTGGAATTCCACTTGTCACCATGTACAAGACTTAATTCCAAATGGATCAAGGACTTTGATATAAGGCCAGAGACTATAAAAACCTTAGTTAAAAGGGTAGGAAACTCCCTCAAGCTGATTGGCTAGGCCAACAGTTCCTAAACGGAAATCCAATAGCACAGTTACTACAACCAACACTCAGCAAATGAGATCTTGTGAAATGAAAGAGCTTCTGTTCAGATAAAGAGATTGTAACCTGAGCACAAAGGCAACTGACTGAGTGGGAGAAAATCTTCACTAACCACATATCTGATAGAGCTCTATTATCCAGAGTGCACAAAGAACTTAGAAAACTAAACACCAAGGAAACCAATGGCCCAATTAAAAAATGGGCCCTGGAACTTAAAAGAAACTTTACCAGGGACAAAATTAAAATGTCTAACAAATATCTTAAAAAATGCTCCACATCCTTAGCCATCAGGAAAATGCAAATCAAAACCTCCCTAAGATATCATCTCACCCTGGTCAGGATTACAAAAATCCACAATACAAACAACACCAAATGCTGGAGAGGATGTGGAGAAAGGGGAACTCTCCTACATTGCTGGTGGGAATGCAGGCTCATAAAACCACTCTGGTGAGCTGTCTGGTGATTCTTAAAGAAGTTAATGATTGAAATGCCATATGACCCAGCTATTTCACTTTTGGGAATAACCCCCCATAAAGCAGAAATTCACCTCGATATCACAAGCATGACTGTGTTCATAGCAGCACTGTTTACAATAGCAAAGTCATGGAATCAGCCCAAATGTCCAACAGTTGATGAGTGGATAAGGAAAATGTGGTATATTTATACAATGGAATACTACAGAGCTATCAAAAATGATGAATTAATGACATTTGCTGGGAAATGGATGGAATTAGAAATAATCATATTGAGGGCTGGAGAGGTGGCTCAGGGGTTAAGCCTCTGCCTTGCAGGCAGAAGGTCCTGAGTTCGGATCCCAGATCCCATGTATAGACGCCAGGCGGAAGCGGGGGCGGCCTGCGCTTCTGGTCCCGGTAGGGCGGAGCCTGTGAATCCCCGGGCAGAAGGAGGTGGAGGCGTCCATGGTGGTTCCCGATTCGTCCGTGGTTCTACAGACACACACGTACACACATGCGCGCGCACATACATACACACACACACACACGCACAATTGAAATAAATAATAATAATAAAAAAAATTAAAAAAAAAAAAGAAATAATCATATTGAGTGAAGTATCCCAGACACAGAAATTAAGTGCTGTATTTACTCCCTAATAGGTGGATCCTAGTACCAAACCCACTTAGAGACACTCAAAGATAAATCTCTGTAATACCTACAGTAATTGCAAAGATTATAAACAGGAAGAATGGGGAAGGAGGGCCCCACCTGAGTTTCTTTTGTTCTTCTTGAAATGTGTTTATGCTTTTATCTATCTCCGCTTGGCTACTTGAACATTTATAATTGCTCTTGAAATTTGTTGTCTTGGTTATTGTCCTCTTGCACACCTTCCAATGGGCTATCCTTTATGGACTCTGAAGCCTTTTCTTCATTGATATTGAGGGGAAACATGTTCTCTTGGATTATTGTGCTTTTTCTGTTTCTTCTACCAGATGTTGGCATTTTTAGTATGAGCAGATGTTGATTGTATTTATTTTGTGTCCCTGTGGGATGCTATTTTTCAGCACTTAGATGATAATAGTGTCTAGATTTTCCTTTGTGTTAGGTACCAGCTGTTTGGGCACTCACTTGAGAAAAAAAAGTTAGTGATTCTCATGTTTCTGCAATGAGTCTTCTGAGATAATTATTGCATTGTTTTCTCTCTTTATTCTTTGAAATTTCATGCTGTATGAAATCTTCTCTTTAACTTGTTTCCTGTATGTGTAAAATTGGCCGGGTTGGGAGGGAGAGGTTCTAGTGACCAGGTAACCCAGGAGATCCTAGCAGACCAGACCCAATTCAGAAACCACCTCTCTTGCCCCAAACCACAGCCTCCATGTGTATAATCTAAGACATCCATGACGCGGTCCTGGTCCTCTCACCCAGGACACAGATTTACCCAGCAGCTCAGAAACCACCTCACTTTGTCCTAAACTGAAGCTGCCAATTAAATGATTTAGTGTAGCATATTTATAAGACTGGGAAGCCATCACCACTTTAATTTTAGAACATTTTTGACATTTTTGTTCATAAATGCAATATATTGTGATTTTTTTAATAGCCCACCAACCTCCTATCTTTTTCTCCCTCTTAATACAGTCTAAGTTTTAAACTCCTTTTGGATAGGTAGCTGACAAAATTTTTTTCACAGCCAGCGAGCTCTACTATTACTCTAGTAATTGATTCTTTTGTCATGTAGAAGCTTTAAAATTTGTGTATTCCCATTTGTTGCTATATGCCATTGCTTCTTGAGCCACTGGAGTCTGTGCCAGTTAGATACAGGTACCACTTTGGCAATTGAGGGCTGAGATTTTGAACACATCTATAAAGCACTAACTAGCATTTAAAACAAGCCCTGGTCAAGTTACTAGGGATAACTACCTGATGGGGAAAGATCCAACCCATAGTATATAGGACCATTTCCTGGACAGGTAGGTAAGATGGAGAAAAATGGTCAGTATTTTGCACACTTTAACATTGATATTCTGGCAATGATGAAGTATGTCCCTCTTTCAGCTCTTTGTGTAAATACGGATTTGTGTGCCTGAGATAAAGCCTACCTGATCACAGTGAATAATCTTTTGATGTTTTTGAATCCAACTTGCTAAGATTTTGTCGAGAATCTTTACATCTCTATTCATCAAGGAGATTGGCCTATAGTTTTTTTTAAGCAAAGATATGCAAGACACTCCACACAAGCTAGGGTTGAAGTAATGATAATAGGACTTGGTATGACCTGCGTAATGATCAACATATCATTGACCCCCCAAAGTCTAGCATGGATCACAGGCACTAGGATCCTTAGAGGCAAGGGATTAACAGCCACGATAGTGTTCCTATACTAAAGGAGAACATAAAAAAGAGCTCTAGGCAATGCTACTGAGTCCTTATACCTCATCAGAGAGGAGGACCTAGAGGGAAGTTTGACATGAACAGTAAAGGATGCTCCAGGAATGGGGGGGGTGAGGGGGAAGGGACAGATACTGGAAGAAAAGGAGGGAGGGGGAAAGGAAGGGGACAAGGGGGAGGGGAGCAAGGGGGATCCAGGGAGGGGTGGAGGGAGGGAGGGGAATGGGGTACTTATCAACTTTGTTTTTTTTTATTTTTTTTAACTTACCAACTTTGTATGAGTGGAAGAAAAAAAAAGATAGTTGTTAGACATTTCAATTTCGTCCCTGATAAAGTTTCTTTTAAGTTTCAAGGCCCATTTTTTAATTGGGCTATTTGTTTCCTTGGTGTTTAGTCTTCTAAGATCTTTTTGCACTCTACATAATAGAGTTCTATCAGATACGTGTTTAGTGAAGATTTTCTCCCATTCTATTGGTTGCCTTTGTGCTTAGGTTACAATCTCTTTATCTGAACAGAAGCTCTTTCATTTCACAAGATCTCATCTGTTGATGTTGGTTGTAGAGACTGTGCTATTGGATTTCCGTTTAGGAACTGTTGGCCTAGTCCAATCATCTCGAGGGAGTTACCTACTATTTCAACTAAGGTTTCAACTAAGTCTCTGGCCTTATGTTAAGGTCCTTGATCCATTTGGATTTAAGTCTTGTACATGGTGACAAGTACCGGTTCAGTTTTAATCTTCTGCATGTGGACATCCAGTTTTGCCAGCACCATTTGTTGAAGATACTGTTCTTTTTCCATTGGATTTTTTGGCCCCCTTTGTTGAAGATCAAATGGCTGTAATTGTGTAAGCTTACATCTGGGGCTTCAACCCTTATCCATTGATCTGTGTGTCTATTTTGGAACCAGTACAAAGATGTTTTTAACTATGGATTTGTAGTATAGACTAAGATTGGTATGGTTATACCTCCAACAGTGTTTTTGTTACTCAGGATTGTTTTCGCTATCCTGGGTCTTTTGTGCCTCCATATGAATTTTGACATTGTTCGGTCAACTTCTTTAAAGAATTGCTTTGGGATTTTAATTGGTATAGCATTGAATTTGTATATTGCCTTTGGTAGGATGGTCATTTTTGTGATATTGATTCTGCCAATACAGGAACATGGGAGGTCTTTTCACCTTCTGGTGTCTTCTGCAATTTCTTTCTTGAGGGTTTTAAAGTTTTCATTGTAAAGGTCTCTTACTTCCTTGGTTAGGTTTATACCAAGGTTTTTCATTTTTTTAGGGCCTATAGTAAATGGGATTGTTTCTGTCAGGGCTTTTTCACTTCTTTCATTCTGGGGATATAGGAAGGCCAGTGATTTTTGTGTTTATTTTGTATCCTGCCACCCTGGTGAAATCCTGTATTAGTTCCAGGAGTTTCCTGGTGGAGTCACTCAGGTGTGCGATCATGTCATCTGCAAATACAAATAACTTGACTTTTTCCTTACCGATTTGAATCCTTTTATCTCCCTTTCTTGTCTTATTGCTTCAGCTATGACTTCAAGTACAATATTGAATAGAAGTGGTGAGAGTGGACAGCTTTATCTAGTTCCTGAACTAAGCAGGAATGCTTCAAGTTTTTTTTCCCATTGAGTATAATCCTTGCTGTTGGCTTGTTGTATACAGCTTTTATTATATTGATAAAGGTTCCTTCCTTTCCAACCGTCTCTAAGATTTTGATCATAAAGGGATGTTTGAACTTTAAAAAACTTTTTCTGCATCTATCAAGAATATCATATGTTCTTGGACTTGGACTGGTTTATATGTTGAATTACATTTATTGATTTGCGTATGTTGAACCAACCTTGTGTGCCTGGGATAAAGCCTACTTGATCCCCGTGAATGATCTTTTTGATATGTTTTTGAATCCGATTTGCTAAGACTTAGTTGAGAATCTTTGCATCTGTGTTCATCAAATAGATTGGCCTATAGTCTTCTTTTTAAGTGTATCTTTATTAGCTTTTGAGATGAAGATGATATTAGCCTCATAGAAAGAATTTGGTAATGTTCCTTTGCTATTTGATGGAACAGTTTGAGGAGTGTTGGTATTATTTGTTCCTTAAATGTCTGGTAGAACTCTGTGCTGAATCCATCTGGTCCAGGACATTTTTGATGGGAAGATTGGAGATTACTTCATTGATTTCCTCATGTGTTATAGGACTATTTAAATAATTCAAAACTTCATGATTCAATTTAAGTAAGTTGTGTTTACATAGGAATTCATCCATTTCTTTTGTGTTGCCAAATTTAAGAGTGTATAAGTTAGTTGAAATATGATGTTATAATTCTCTGGATTTCTTGGGTATTGGTAGTGATAACTCCATTTTTATTTCTAATTTTGTTAATTTGCGTTTTTTTCCTCCCTTGCTTTTGGTTAATTTTGCTAGCAGTGTATTTATCTTATTGATTTTTTTCAAAGAAACAGCTTTTTGATTGTTTGAATCTCTGTATCATTTTCCTTATCTCAATTTCAGATACTTTTCCCCTGATTTTGCTAATCTCCTCTCTTCTACTGCTTTTGGGATCAGATTGTTCTAATGTCTCTATAGCTTTAAGCTGCATTGTTAAGTTATTTATTTCAGATGTTTCTATTTTTTTGATGTAGGCATTAAGAGCTATGAACTTAACCTCTTAGGACAGCTTTCATTGTGTCCCAAAGATTTTGATAAATTATATTTTCATTAACGTTCACTTCCAGGATATCTTGAATTTCCTTTGTAATTTCTTCCTGAATCCAATTCTCATGCAGCATCATAGTGTTAAGTTTCTAGGAGTTAGTGTATTTTCCATTGTTTGTTGTGTTGCTGATGTCAAATTTTAGACCATGGTGGTCTGATAGGGTACAGGTTAGAATTTCAGCTTTCCTGTATATGTGGAGATTCGTTTTGTGGCCCAATTTGTCGTCTATTTTGGCGAAAATTCCATGTGCTGCTGAGAAAAAATGTGTATTCTTTGGTGTGTGGATGAAAAGTTCAATAGAGATCTGTAAGGTCCATTTCAGTAAGAGTTTGATTAAGTTCCAAAGTGTTTCTGTTAAGTTTTTTACCTGTTGATCTATCCCATGTTGAGAGAGCGGTGTTGAAATCCACAAAAATTATCAATTGGGGGTTGATTTCTCACTTTAGACGCTGTAGGTTTTGCTTAATGAATGTGGAGGAGCCTGAATTAGGTGCATATATGTTCAGTATTGTGAAGTCCTCCTGGTGAGTTGCACCTGTGACTAAAATGTAGCATCCATCTGTGTCTCTTATGACTTTTTTTGGTTTGAAATTCACTTTGTCTTATAGCATAATGGCTACCCCTGCCTGTTCCTGGTTTCATTAGCTTGCAGAATTTTGGATCAGCCTTTTATTTTTAGGATGTGCCTATCTTTCGTAGTGAGATGAGCTTCCTGAAATCAGCAGATTGATGGGTTGTGTTTTTTAATCCAAGTTTGTAATCTCTGTCTCTTGATTGGTGAGTTAATTACACTGACATTTAGTGTTATAATGGAGAAATTATTTTTAATTCTGGACATTTTTATGTTTAGTGACTCTTGTAAATGTATTATTTGGTTTTTAGGTTTTGGTGGTATTATGCTTCCCTTCTGTCCTCCTGGATACACTTGTTTTGTCCTTCAAGTTTGAGTATCATTTCTAGCATTTTTTGAAGGCCTGGTTTTGTAGACATGTATCCCTTCAAGTTGTCTTTGTGCTGGAAAATTTTTCTTTTCCTCTCGATCATGACATCATGGGTTATATCATCCAGAGTTAACATTTTTGCTCATTCAATACTTGAAGTATATCTCTCCAAGCTCTTCTTGCTTTTACTGTTTCTATTGAGAAGTCATTTGTTATTTTAATAAGTTTACCTTTAAAAGTGACTTGTTTTTTTTTCCCTTGAAGCTCTCAACACCTTTTCCTTGTCTTGAATGTGGAGTGCTTTCACTATTATTTGCTGTGGTGAGTTTCTATTTTGTTCTTATCTGTTTGAGGTGCAGAATGCCTCTTGTATTGGGATGGGCCTCTCATTCTTTAGATGAGGGAAGTTTTCATTTATGATAGTTTGAAAACTTTCCTCAGGTGTGGTATTTTGGTATTCTTGCTCTGGTATTCCATGAATATGTATTTTAGGCTTCTTTAGGGTATTCCATACTTCTTGAATATTCCTCTTTTTGGCTTTAACAACCTCTTCCACTGAGCTGGATAATACTTCCACTTTGTCTTCAAGATCTGAAATTCTATTTTCTTCTTTGTTAGTTCTGCTGATAAGACTCTCTGTTGAGTTCTGGGTTGAAGATTACTTGTCTTTTAGTTCATTTTTAAACTCTGCTTGAGACTGTTTAACTGTGCTATGCTTATTTTTGTTTTTTGAACTGTTTTTCTCAACTCTTCCAAGTGTCTGTTGTGTTCCTGTTCAAAGTGGTTGAGGCAGTTATTTCTTCTTTCATAGTATTGATCATGGTAATGATCATGCTTTGAAAGTTGTTATTTTGGGCCTGGCTTTCGTGGCTATTTTCTGTGAGTTTGTTCTGGTTGGAATCTTTCATTATGGGGTTAATTCATTTGGTGGGAGATTTGTTTTCTTGGCTTTTGTTTCTCATGGATCTGCTGTTTCTCTGTGTTTTTTTTTTTTACTGAACTGATTTAGTTGTTATTACTCTAAGGCAGTTATTATTGTTTGCCTTGGAGTGGGGTACATTTGTCTGTTGTTATTGTTATTTCCTGGATAAGGTTATTAGACTATTAGTACATCAATTAAGTCAGGGTTAGTAGTCAGGGGATGAATATTAGTACCTTGATATAGTACCTTGATGATATGTGAGAGTGAATAGTATAGTCCCTAAATTTATATATATCTTAGGAGTGGCTACATGGAAAATTAAACTACAGTGATTAATATTTGAAAGGAGCAGGATGGTAAAAAGGGGTTTACTTATTTTTGGGCTCCCCCATGTGATAGGATGATTTTGAAGGACTTCAGATGTATGGCTTTTGTCCCCTAGAGCTTTGCTTGGGTTTTCTTTGGACTCTACTATACTCTTTATTTTTTTAATTTTTAAACATTTTTTATTATTATTTCCGCTCATACAAACTTAATAGGTAGACCAGTTCCCTCCCCCCTCCACCTCCCCCCGAACCCCCTGCTCCCCCTCCCTCCCTCCCCATGTCCCAGTGCCTCCCCCCCAATTCCCAGAGAGTCCTTTATTGTGTATGCCTAACTCTCCTCTTGGTCCTCCTCTCCAATGACGTACAAGGACCAAGTGGCATTTCCCTGAACCCTTTCTCATGTTCCCCTTAAGCATAGGAACACTACTGTGGCTGTCAATCCCTTGTCTCCAAGGATCTTGGTGCCTTTAGCCAATGTTAGACTTTGTGAGGTCAATAGGGTTTGTTGATTGTCTTATGCAGTTTTGCTGCTCCTGCAATGCCCTTCACTCCATCCTGATGGGCACTGTATGTCACCCCCTGGTCAGAGACAAAAAACTGTTAAACTGGAGTCTTGTTATAATAGCACATTCAAGGGTAGATGTAATAAAAGTAGGAAACCTCGGTGAGGTAGGGGTCAGTCACCCATTTGCAAAATCAACAAAACACAATCCAGAACCTCAGAGACTCTATATCAACCACCTAGAACTAGGCCAGCTTAATCTCTCCCCATCTTGAAGCTCAGGGAAATTTGCGGAAGAGGGGGCGGTAAGAGTGTAAGAGCAAAAGGATGGGAGGAGCAATAATATGTAAGATACTCCATACTAGTTAGGGCCGAAGCAATCATAATTGGACTTTGCATGCCCTGCGCATTGTCCAACACACTGTTGACCTCACAAAGTCTAGCATCTGCTAAAGGCACCAAGATCCTTGGAGGCAAAGGATTGGCAGCCACAGCAGTGTTCCTATACCTAAGGGGAACACGGGAAAGGGTTCAGGGAAAGGCCACTGGGTCCTTGTAGGTCATTGGAGAGGAGGGCCCAGAGGAAAATCAGGCAAGCACAAGAAAGGACTCTCTGGGAATTGGGGCGGGAGGCACTGGGGGAGGGGGAGAGAGGGAAGTGGGGGGGAGGAGGGGGTACGGGGGGAGGAGGGGGGAGGGAGGGAACTGGTGTATGTATTAAGTTTGTATGAGCTGAAATAATAATAAAAAATTTATTAATAATAAAAAATTACAATACAAGAAAAATATATAACAACGTATATGTACATATATGTATATGTATATGTATATGAGTTATTATGGTACATTGAAAACATGCTTTGTTTAGGGCAAAAGGATCAGTGAGTACAAATCTTCGAATTAATACTTTCTGACTATATGACATCATAATTAGAAATAAATCCACAAAAATATTAAGAAAATACTTTTCAGGAACAATAAAAGCATTCTAAGTAACTCTAAGAAAAAATCAAATGTGATTCACAAATATTTTAAACTGCAATGGAAGAATTCTTCATTATAACTCAGAATTGGCTGAAAAAATCTATGTAGAGCAATATCTATCTGGCTTCCATATATACAACAATTACAACAATAAAAATTAAACTGAAAAGCAAAAAAAAAAAAAAGATCACCTTTCATCTGCCAGACTATATGCCCTCCCCTTCTGGTGAGATCATACCCCCTCAGTTGTACATGATCAGGAACGAACGTCTGTGAACTTAACCGGTGTCACATTACTTACTTGCATTCCTTGGAGGCCGATTTTCTCTGCTATAACATGGTCCCCTCTCTACTTGTGTCTGGTGTGGCCCTCCAACCCCATCCCTCCTGTTCATAATCCTTGCAATTACTGTATTACATAGGTTTACCCTTGAGTGTCTCAATGTGGGATGGGTGAGTTTGGTACTAGGAGCCACCTATTAGGGAGTACATACGGCGCTTAACTTTCTGGGTTTGGGATACTTCACTTAATATAATTGTTTCTAATAACATCCATTTCCCAGCAAATTCCAGTAATTCATCATTTTTGATGGCTGAGTAGTACTCCATTGTATAGATGTACCACTGTTTCCTTATCCACTCGTCAACTGTTGGACATTTGGGTTGATTCCATGTCTTTGCTATTGTAAACAGTGCTGCTATGAACATGGTCGAGCTTGTGGAATCAAGGTGAACCTCTGCTACATGGGGAGTTATTCCCAAAAGTGGAATAGAAGGGTCATATGGCATTTCAATCTTTAATTTCTTTAGAATCTCCAGACGGCTCACCAGAGTGGCTGTATGAGCCTACATTCCCACCAGCAATGTAGGAGAGTTCCCCTCTCTCCACATCCTCTCCAGCACTTGTTGTTGTTTATATTGTGGGTTTTTGCCATCCTGACTGGGGTGAGATGATATCTCAGGGAAGTTTTGATTTGCATTTCCCTGATGGCTAAAGAAGTGGAGCATTTTTAAAGATATTTGTTAGACATTTTAATGTCATTCCTGGTAAAATTTCTTTTAAGTTCCAGGGCCCATTTTTTAATTGGGCCATTGGTTTCCTTGATGTTTAGTTTTCTAAGTTCTTCGTACACTCTGGACAGTAGAGCTCTATCAGATATGAGGTTAGTGAAGATTTTCTCCCATTCTGTGGGTTGCCTTTGAGCTCGTGTGATAATCTCTGTATCTGAACAGAAGCTCTTTAATTTCACAAGATCCCAACTGTTGAGAGTTGGTAGCAGTGACTGTGCCATTGGATGTCTGTTTAGGAACTGTTGGCCTAGCCCAATCAGCTCAAGGGAATTCCCTATCCTTTCAACTACAGTTTTTATAGTCGCTGGCCTGATATCAAGGTCCTTCATCTATTTGGAATTAAGTCTTGTACATGGTGACAAGTACGGATCCACCTTTAATCTTCTGCATGTGGAGATCCAGTTTTGCCAGCACCATTTGTTGAAGATGCTGTTCTTTTGCCATTGGATTCTTTGGGCCCCTTTGTCAAAGACCAAATGGCTGTAATTTTGTGGGCTTATATCTGGGTCTTCAATCCTTATCCATTGATCTGTGTGTCTATTTTGGAGCCAGTACCAGGCTGTCTTTATAACTATGGATTTGTAATGTAGACTAAGGTTCGGTATGGTAATACCTCCAGCAGTGTTTTTGTTACTCAGGATTGTCTTTGCTATCCTGGGTCTTTTGTGCCGCCATATGAATTTTGAGATTATTTGGTCAACTTCTTTAAAGCATTGCTTTGGGATTTTAATTGGTATACCATTGAATTTGTATATTGCCTTTGGTAGGATGGTCATTTTTACAATGTTGATTCTGCCAATCCAGGAACAAGGGAGGTCTTTCCACCTTCTGGTGTCTTCTGCAATTTCTTTCTTTAGAGTTTTAAAGTTTTCATTGTAAAGGTCTTTTACCTCCTTGGTTAGGTTTATACCAAGGTATTTCATTTTTTTAGGGGCTACAGTAAATCGGTTGTTTCTCACAAGACTTTTTCACTTCTTTCACTCTGGGCATATAGGAAGGCCTCTGATTTTCGCACATTTATTTTGTATCCTGCCATCCTGCTGAACTTCTCAATTAGTTCCAGGAGCTTCCTGGTGGAGTTTTTGGGATCCCTCAGGTATAAGATCATGTCGTCTGCAAATAGGGATAGCGTGACTTCTTCCTTGCCGATTTGAATCCCTCTTATGTCCCTTTCTTGTCTTATGGCTTCAGCTAAGACTTCAAGTACAATATTGAATAGAAGTGGTGAGAGTGGACAGCCTTGTCTAGTTCCTGATCGAAGTGGGAATGCTTCCAATTGTTCCCCATTGAGCATAATCCTTGCTGTGGGCTTGTTGTATACAGCTTTTATTATATTGATAAAGGTTCCTTCCATTCCTACTGTCTCTAGCATTTTGATCATAAAAGGCTGTTGGATCTTGTCAAAGGCTTTTTCTGCATCTATCGAGAGTATCATGTGGTCTTGGACTTTGGACTGGTTTACATGATGAATTACATTTTTTGATTTGCGTATGTTGAACCAACCTTGTGTGCCGGGGATGAAGCCTACTTGGATCCTGTGAATAATCTTTTTGATATGTTTTTGAATCCAAATTGCTAAAACTTTGTTGAGAATCTTTGCATCTGTGTTCATCAGAGCGATCGGCCTATAGTTTTCTTTTTTAAGTGAGTCTTTATTAGGTTTTGGGATTAAAACGATATTAGCTTCATAAACAGAATTTGGTAGTGTTCCTTCCTTTGCTATTTGATGGAACAGTTTAAGGAGTATTGGTATTATTAACTTCTTAAATGTCTGGTAGAACTCTGTGCTGAATCCATCTGGTCCAGGACATGTTTTGGTGGGAAGATTCAAGATTACTTCCTCAATTTCCTTATATGTTATAGGACTATTTAAATAATTCACAACTTCCTGATTCAATTTAGGTAAATTGTGTTTACTTAGAAATTCATCCATCTCTTTTGTGTTGTCAGACTTCACAGAGTACAACTTTTAGAAATATGATGTTATAATTGTCTGGATTTCTTGGGTATCAGTAGTCATAACTCCATGTTCATTTCTGATTTTGTTAATTTGGGTTTTCTCTCCCTTGCTTTTGGTTAATTTAGCTAGGGGTGTATCAATCTTATTGTGATTTTTTCTTTTTTTATTTATTTTTATATATAATACATTTTTTATTATTATTTCATCTCATACAAACTTAATAGGTACACCAGTTCCCTCCCTCCTCCTCCCCCCCGAACTCCTGCTCCCCCTCCACTCACCCCTCCTGCCCCATCCCCCCGTGCCTACCGCCCTGATTCCCAGAGTCCTTTCTTGTGCATGCCTGACTCTTCTTTGGGCCCTTCTCTCCGATGACATACAAGAACCCAGTGGCATTTCCCTGAACCCCTTCCTGTGTTCCCCTTAAGCATAGGAACACTACTGTGGCTGTCAATCCCTTGCCTCCAAGGATCTTGGTGCCTTTAGCAGATGCTAGACTTTGTGAGGTCAATAGTGTGTTGGACATTGCGCCGGGCATGCAATGTCCAATTATGATTGCTTCGGCCCTAACTTGTGTGGAGTATCTTGCAAATCATTGCTCCTCCCATCCTTTTGCTCTTACACTCTTACCGCTCCCTCTTCCGCAAATGTCCCTGAGCTTCAGGATGGGGAGAGATTGGTCTGGCCTAGTTCTAGGTGTTTGATATAGAGTCTCTGAAGTTCTGGATAGTGGTTCGTTGATTTTCTTTTGCAGTTTTGTTGCTCCTGTAATGCCCTTCACTCCATCGTGATGGGCACTGTATGTCACCCCCTGGCCAGAGACAGAAAGCTGTTAAACTGGAGTCTTATTATAAGAGCACATTCAAGGGTAGATGTAATACTTATACCCAAAAGTGGAATCGCAGGGTCATATGGCGTTAGGCAATGGGAGAGGTCAATCACCCATTTGCAAAATGGTTACTTTTTAATCTGCCGGACTATATGCTCTCCCTTTCTGGTGAGTTCATACCTCCTTAGTTGTAAATGATCAGGAACGAATTGCGAACTTAACTAGGTGTCACATTACTTTCTTGCAGTCCTTGATGGAGGCCTATTTTCTCTACTGTAACATGGTCACTTCTCTCCTTGTTTCTGGTGTGGCCCTCCAACCCCATCCCTCCTGTTCATAATCTATGCAATTACCGTAGGTAATACATAAATTTACCTATGAGTGTCTCAAGATGAGCTGGGTGGGTTTGGTATTAGGAGCCACCTATTAGGGAGTACATACGGTGCTTAATTTTCTGGGTCTGGGATACTTCACTTAATATAATTGTTTCTAATGACATCCATTTCCTGGCAAATTCCAGTAATTCATCATTTTTGATGGCTGAGTAGTACTCCATTGTATAGATGTATCACAGTTTCCTTATCCACTCGTCAACTGTTGGACATTTGGGTTGATTCCATGTCTTTGTTATTGTAAACAGTGCTGCTATGAACATGGTCGTGCTTGTGCTATCGAGGTGAACCTCTGCTGTATGGGGGGTTATTCCCAAAAGTGGAATCGCAGGGTCATATGGCATTTCAATCTTTAATTTCTTTAAGAATCTCCAGATGGCTCACCAGAGTGGCTGTATGAGCCTGCACTCCCACCAGCAATGTAGGAGAGTTCCCCTCTCTCCACATCCTCTCCAGCACTTGTTGTTGTTTGTATTGTGGGTTTTTGCCATCCTGACCGGGGTAGGATGATATCTCAGGGAGGTTTTGATTTGCATTTCCCTGATGGCTAAAGAAGTGGAGCATTTTTTAAGATATTTGTTAGACATTTTAATGTCATCCCTGGTAAAATTTCTTTTAAGTTCCAGGGCCCATTTTTTAATTGGGCCATTGGTTTCCTTGATGTTTAGTTTTCTAAGTTCTTCGTGCACTCTGGACAGTAGAGCTCTATTAGATATGTGGTTAGTGAAGATTTTCTCCCACTCTGTGGGTTGCCTTTGAACTCGTGTTACAATCTTTTTATCTGAACAGAAGCTCTTTAATTTCACAAGATCCCAACTGCTGAGAGTTGTTAGCAGTGACTGTGGCATTGGATGTCTGTTTAGGAAATATTGGCCTAGCCCAATCAGCTTGAGGGAATTCCCTATACTTTCAACTATGGTTTTTATAGTCTCTGGCCTGATATCAAGGTCCTTGATCCATTTGGAATTAAGTCTTGTTCATGGTGACAAGTATGGGTCCAGCTTTAATCTTCTGCATGTGGAGATCCAGTTTTGCCAGCACCATTTGTTGAAAATGCTGTTCTTTTTCCATTGGATTCTTTGGGCCCCTTTGTCAAACACCAAATAGCTGTAATTTTGTGGGCTTATATTTGGGTCTTCAATCCTTATCCATTGATCTGTGTGTCTATTTTGGAGCCAGTACCAGGCTGTTTTTATAACATCTCTTTTGTGTTGTCAAACTTCACAGAGTACAAGTTTTTGAAATATGATGTTATAATTCTCTGGATTTCTTGGGTATCAGTAGTGATAACTCCATGTTCATTTCTGATTTTGTTAATTTGGGTTTTCTCTCTCCTGCTTTTGGTTAATTTAGCTAGGGGTGTATCAATCTTATTGATTTTTTCAAAGAACCAGCTTGTTGACTGGTTGATTTTTTCTATCGTTTTCTTAATCTCGATTTCAGATATTTCTCCCCTTATTTTGCTAATCTCCTCTCTTCTACTACTTTTGGGATCAGATTGCTCTAGTTTCTCTAAAGCTTTAAGCTGCATTGTTAAGTTGTTTATTTCTGATGTTTCCATTTTTTTTTTTTTTGATGTAGGCATTAAGAGCTATGAACTTACCTCTTAGAACAGCTTTCATTGTGTCCCAGAGATTTTGGTAAGTTGTATTTTCGTTATCGTTCACTTTCAGGAAATCTTGAATTTCCTTTTTAATTTCTTCCTGAATCCAGTTCTCACTCAGCATCATATTGTTAAGTTTCCAGGAGTTAGTGTATTTTCTCTTGTTTGATGTTTTGTGGATGTCCAGCTTTAGGCCGTGGTGGTCTGATAGGGCACAGGTTAGAATTTCAACTTTTTTGTATATGTGTAGATTCGTTTTGTGGCCCAATATGTGATCAATTTTGGAGAAAGTTCCGTGTGCTGCTGAGAAAAATGTGTATTCTTTGGTGTGTGGGTGAAAAGTTTGATAGAGATCTGTAAGGTCCATTTCTTTCAGGGTTTGATTAAGTTCCTAAGTGTCTCTGTTAAGCGTTTGACCTGTTGATCTATCCCATGTTGAGAGGGCGGTGTTGAAGTCCCCAAGAATTATCTTTTGGGGGTTGATTTCTTGCTTTAGACGCTGTAGGGTTTTCTTAATGAATGTGGAGGGGCCCGTATTGGGTGCATATTTGTTTAGTATTGTGAAGTCTTCCTGGTGAATCGTACCTGTGACTAAAATGTAGTATCCATCCGTGTCTCTTATGATTTTCTTTGGTTTGAAGCCCACTTTGTCTGATAGCATAATGGCTACCCCTGCCTGTTTTCTGCTTCCATTTGCTTGTAGAATTGTTGACCAGCCTTTTATTTTTAGAGCGTGCCTATCTTTTGTGGTGAGATGGGTTTCCTGCAGGCAGCAGATTGATGGATTGTGATTTTTGATCCAAGTTTGTAATCTGTGTCTCTTGATCGGTGAATTAATTCCATTAACATTTAGTGTTATAATGGAGAAACTATTTTTAATTCTAGACATTTATTGGAGGCAATGGATTGGCAGCCACAGTAGTGTTCCTATGCTTAAGGGGAACACGGGAAAGCGTTCAGGGAAATGCCACTGGGTCCTTGTACATCATCAGAGAGGAGGGCCCAGAGGAGAGTCAGGCATGCACAAGAAAGGACTCTCTGGGAATTGGGGCAGAAGGCACTGGGGGATGGAGAGGGATGGATGAGGGGAGGGGAGCAGGGGGTTTGGGAGGAGGAGGAGGGAGGGATGGAACTGGTGTACCTATTAAGTTTGTATGAGCTGAAATAATAATAAAAAAATGACCATCAAATGGCAAAAAAAAAAAGACTTGAAGAATTAAGGCACTTGCATGTACTAATCAATAAAAACAGTTTAATGTCCAAATTTTCTTCAAAAGTCAATAGTTTTTATTATATAAATTATCAGATATTTAAAAACTGATTTTTAAAATATGACTATGAATTCTACTGATTAGGCATAAGTTTTGTTTTGTTTTACTTTATTCTGTCACAGGCTCAATTTTTGCTTAGTAATTTTTTCACCATGCAAGAGAGAGCTTTTTCTTCTCAGGGAATTGTTTATTTTCATGGTTATAAGTGTCAAATTCTTGGCTTAAGGCTTGGAGCTCTGGACACATTTGTAAAGAATTGATATTTGATGTAATCCAGAACAAGTCTGCAGGAGACTGTCTTACTGACAGGAAAGGTAAGCCCATGGTAGGTGGGGCTAAATCTTGGGTAAGTGAATAAAAAGGAGGAAGCTAGTTGGAAAAGTTGGTATCCTTTGGTATACTTGGCCAGACATGCTAGTCTGGCAAGTGTAGATTGTTCTTTTCTTAGTAATGTTGTAGCTATATGGATATGTTGTGGCCAGTTCTCTTGGACCCTGGTAAGCTCTCTTGTCAAGCTGGTGTAAGTTGTAGCCAAAGAATAATAAGACAGAATAAGCTTCTGTGTTCTCTTATAAGTCACTTGGTTATGAATTTATGAGTGATTATGCAAAGGAACTGCAACAGTTATGAAGAAAAAACTTTGAAAGCATTTCTCACATAACAAGTACTGGTTGTAATAAGACTAGGCATTCTTTTTCCTTGAGGTTTGTGCCACCATATGCATAACACACAAAAACAGATAAATGCTGTCATAACACATAAGACATGGTATTAAAGAGGAGTAATTCTATTCATAAAATAAATATTTCCAATAACATGTTGAAGCATCCTACCCTCAAATATCACACAGCAGCTGTGGCTGTGAAACTCACGTGCTATCCAGATGGTCTCCACTATCTATAGACTATCTTCAGGCAGAACAAATATCACTAGAACAATACTCAGAGATGAAGCTTCTACATATACTCTGGAACCATGCAGAGAACTGAAACTTGTGGGAAAATCCATGTTATAGCTGCTATTACTGCCAATTGAGAATGGTCCTGGTTATAAACTTGGAATTGTACATCTCCATGTATGTGAGACTCAGATATATAACCCAGCTTAGAGCCATCTGTGGTGAGTGTATTTATTACTTGTTACTGTGACAAAATTCCTACTGAAACTTCAAGAAACAAAGGTTTATTTTGGCTTACAGTTTGAGATTACAGTCAGTCATGGTAGGGAAGTCACGTAGGCAGGAGCTTAAAGCAATTCATAGCATTACATCTGAAGTCATGAAGTCGAGTGTTCTTGTGCTCAGCTCATTTCCTCCCTTTTATTCAGTTCAGGACCCTATACATGAGCTAAACTTTCACTTAAAAATGGATTGTTGCAATCAAATATAATTCAGAATACCAATGACCCTGCAATGTTTCCACATAGCTAGACCAGCCAAATCTTTCTCCATCCTAAAGCTCAGGGAATCTTGTGAAGAGGGGGATGGCAAGACTGTAGGAGCCTAAAGATGGGGAGGTCTGCTGCTGGACAAGATACTCCATTTAAAACTAGGCTGTAGTAGCCATGAACTTGCTGCAATGAGATTTGACCTTACCTGACCTGCAGAGTGGCTGACATGCCAACAAGCTTCCATGGACTAGCAGGGATGTTAAGGAAGATGGCTTCAGGTAGTAGGATCCTTAGAGGCAAGGGGTTAGACAATATAATGTAGTTCCTATATTAGTGGGAAGCTCAGAAGGGGTCCAAAGACATGGCACAAAGCCCTGAACCCTCATTAAGTAAATGATTCAAAGGGAACTTTGGGGGCCATAAGCTCATAGACAGGAGGGTGGAAGGGATCAGGTGGGAAATACAAAAGAGAAGGGAGTGAGAGTAGAGAGAGAGAGGGATAAAAGGTGGGAGAGAGGAGAGATATGGGGACAGAAGAGAAAGGGAAGGATCCTAACAAGATCCTATGGAGGGGGTCAAGATAACTACTCATTGAGCTGTTATAAGTAGTAAAATAATAAAAAACTGGGTCATTTCACTTCAATTAACCTAAGTTAGAAAGTTTTCCATAGACATAGAGATTCATTTTCATGGTGATTTTCAATCCCAATCAAAAGAACAAGCACTATTCAAATTAACTAGGAAAAAAATACAAAACCCCTGTAGGAACCAGGAATATTCCTCTATAATAATCTTCAGGTTATCATGATGATGTATACTTGTAATCCCAGCATTGATGAGGTGAAAACAGGGTATAATTAATTCAAGACCAGTTGTGATTACAAAATAATTTCAAAGACTTTCCATACCACATGAACTACTTGTCAACATATTAATAATAATTAGTAATTAAATATTTAATTATTATAACATCATCATAACCATTTTAATGGATTTTCCTCTCTAAATTAGAGGTCACAGCCTCATTGATTGGATTAGATTTCATTAATTCTTATTTTAAAGAGAGAAGATACATCACTGTAAAGACACAAGTAGGATAAAAGAAAAAGGATGAAGAGGATCTGTCAGGACAAGTGAAGTCCAGATCAAGCAGGGTTACAGTTTCTCATTGAAGTAGATATCAAGACAAGAGGAGAAAATAAAAGGGATATAAATAGAAAAGGAAGAAGGTATATCTCCATTGGCAGGCAATGTGATCCTATACTGAAAAGCTCCTAAGAATGCCACTAGAAAACTAAATTTAGTAAGCCCTTTCACAAAGGAACAGGACACATTATCGACATACAAATTCAGTAAGGAGGGAGGGGAGTGATAATAGATAGTGAATATGATCAAAGTCTCTGGATTCATGTATGAAATTTTCACAAGGAACGCCATCATTTTGTACAAAGGTATGCATTAATAATTAATTAATAATGACCATAATAGTGTCTAGTGAGGCATAACCCTGAATAACAGCTAAAGGGACATATGGAAAAAAGACCAAAACTTGTGATAAATTCAGGCAAAATCATCGCTTCCCCAGCTTGAGGGCAGAATTATTGCTGATTAGCACAAAGGGGCAAACCATAGGGAAACACTTTTCTAGAAACAGAAAGATGTTTATAAGCTGTGTCCTTGGGTTGTGAAAGAATGCTACATAGAGCAGCAGTATGGAGGAAAGGGAGTAGAAGGTGACAAAAATTAACATGAGGATCAGGATTGTTCTGGTGACTCTGGCCTCTGAGGACACTCTAGGGGAGTGCTGGGCTCTGTGGAGATACTGGACCTGCCTCTTGTGTCTGTAGAGGATACTCACAATGGAGACACTAGCCCAGACCATGAGACCCAAACACAGAACGTCAGCAAAGCAGAGCATTAGGAAATAAAGAAGAGTTGAAATAGTGCCAGAAACAAACCCTGAACAGTATCCTAAACTGAATCTCTGAGTGACATTCCAGCTGCCGTGAGGGCCAGCTGTTCTCATGGGACTCATAATGTTTAGAAGCAGGTGCGTGAGCCAGCTGAGTGAGCATAGGGGACCCATGTACTTGGTGGCTCTGTATTTAAGCCTCACCCAGCTAAGGGTGCTGGGGTTGATGGTGATTGCTTGGAAGCAACTCAGGAGGCACATGGTATGCAGGGAAGCTCCCCGGGCTACTCGATAAATGTAGATAACAAGTTTACATCCAATGTCCTCCAGGAAATATTTGAATCCCAATTCTGTCATTGTTTTAGGAATTCCACTTGAGATAATAGTCAAGAAATTGACTAAAGTCAAATGTTTTACAATGAGGTCTTTGGACAGCAAACTGTGTGCAGTGAACACAGAAAAGGAATAGTGAAACAGAAGTGAACAATTGCCTAGAAGTCCAACAACTGTCTAGAAGAAGAACAAAATCCCCATCAGCAGGTTCCCTGGAATCATCTTCTTATCATCTAAAAAAATTAGTTATTTATTCAAGAAGTCCGGTAGAGAAATTTGAAGTGTATATTACTGTCATCAGAGTTGTTGGAATCAAGTAATCATTTCTCTTTCTCATCTTTATAAACTGTTCCCATAATAAGTATAGTCTATATATGAGTTGCTTATACTAATAAGTTTTATTTTGATCTCAGTCTTATTATTTATATACAGCTATAATGTTTAATGATTGCAAGAATTAAATATTTCCAACTTGCAAAACTTTTGTATATTTATCAAAATATTTGTTTTATATTTAGTATTGTTGTGCTAAACTTTTATATTATTATTAATTTTTCAGGTGTGGATGTTCGATGTATGCATATGCAAGGGTGAGTGGACCTATGCATGCACCTGTGGAACCCAAAGGTTGAGTTAATTATTGTTTTCCACATCATTTTTCTCCTACTGAATCTTGAACTCACCAATTGGCTAAGCTGATTGGTCAATGAGAACCCAGGCTCCTTGTATCTCCTTTTCCCTGCCCCATTGCCTGGATTTTTGTTTGGGTGTTAGGAATCCAGACTCACTGAGCCGTCTCCTCAGTAACCTGTCCTTTGTCTTTCAAAAAGGTAATTCTTATAATCTATTTCCTCTTAAGAATAAATATTAAAATGTACCATATACTACATGAACAAACTACAAAGTATCTTTTGCTCAATGACATTTATATAAAACATATCTCCACAAGAAGAATATTCTAAATCAACATATTGAAATGGGACTGAGATCTTCACTAGATTGGCAATAACATTATTATACACACCAAACTGCAATTGCTAGAAATAGTTATTATATTTTAACTGTTCTGACAGGAATGAAAATATTCTTAAGTCCATTAATATATGGTGATATATGGGCTTTTTCTTTCTTTCTTTCTTTCTTTCTTTCTTTCTTTCTTTTTTTCTTTCTTTCTTTCTCTCTTTCATTCTTTTCTTTCTCTTTCTTCCTTCCATCCTTCCTTCCCTTTCTGTTTCTTTCTTTGTTTCTATCTATTCCTCTCTCTGTATCTCTCTATATCTTTTTCTGTCTCTCTCATAAATAAATAAATAAATAAATAAATAAATAAATAAATAAATAATGATAGAAGAACTACCTCTCACATGATAAGATAATCAGATCCCCAGAGAAAGGACCTTCCATAGTTACAGCTTACTCACTGTATTTCACTGGAGAGGAAGCATCTTAGAAATCAAATGAAATTCTTTTAGTCAGCTGAGGCAATCATACAACAACAACCATAATTCAGAACACCAATGACCCTATATTAATCACCTGGAACCAGACCAGCCAAATCTCTCCCCATCCTAAAGCTCAGAGAACTTTGTGGAAGAGGGAGCGGCAAGATTGTAAGAGCCTAAAGATGGGGAGGACCAACAATGTTCAAGATACTCCACATAAAGTTAGGACTGCAGTAGCCATAATTGGACTTTGCATGACCTGCACAATGGCTGACACATCAACGACCCCCAAAGTCTAGCATGGATCACAGAGGAGTAGGCTCCAGGCAGTGGTATCCTTAGAGGTATCCTTAGAGGCATCCTTAACAGTCATAATAGAGTTCCCATACTAATGTGAGCCCAGGAAAGTGCTCTGGGTCATGCCACTGAGTCCTTACTCCTCACTAGGGTGAAGGACTTAGAGGGAGGTTGGCATTCACACAAAGGATGCTCCAGGGGATGGGAGGATGGAAGGCAGAGGCACTGGGAGAGGGGCATTGTTGAAGGGGGGTGAAAGGAAGGGGAAAAGGGGGGAGAGTGCAAGGGGAGAATGTGGAGGGGAGGAGGAAGTTAGAAGACAAGGGTACCTACTGAGCTTGTATGATTGGGGAAAAAAAAAAATGTGAGATGTCATGATTTGAAATGTGTCCCCCACAGTCTCATGTGTTTGGCAAGGTCATGGTACCTTGACAGGTGGAGCCTTGCTGGAGGAAGGCAGTCACAAGGGATGAGGCTTATGGTGGATTAGTCCCACTTTACCTCTAGGAGAAGTCTGCCTTTGCAGCAAGCAGTCTTGCAGCTCTCAGCTTCCAAGATGTCTGCGGTGACCTAACCTCCTCCAGCTTTGGCCAGCCAGCCATGCCTCCTCTGCTTTGAGAGACTGTTCCTTCCCTCTGGAACCATAAGCTAAATAAATTTCCCTTTCTTCCTTAACTTCATTGACTTTGGGTGCTCTCTCACAGCAATAGTTAAGAGTAACTGTTACAGAAATTGGAACCAGAAGTGGGGTATTGCTGTGAGATTAAAAACAGCTGGTACCACAACATGAAGTTGTTTGTGAAGCTAAGAGAAGTTGGTACCCAGAAGTATGGCCAATGCTGTGATGTGTCTAGTATGCCTTTGGAACTATTTGTTGGGAGAAATATGGAGAACTTTGGGATTTTGTGTCTTGTCAAGGGGGCCAAATGGGCCTTTCTCATGAGAACCCAGAGGAGAGCAATGCTGTGAGAGACGTAGGCCGTGGAAGCCCAGCTTGTCATGGTCCAGAGGGGAACAGAGACTGTGTTTGCAACTGGATGAGTGACACATGGAGCCATGTGTTGGCAGAGAGTTGAATGAAGTTTTGCCTTCTTCCCGAAAGCTTGCCTAAAGTTAGGTTGGAGTGCTTGGCAGAAGAAATTTCAAAGCAATGTAGTCTTGATAATGTGATATGGCTACTTTTTAGTTGTCTTCAGAGTTATGAAAAAGAACAAAGAATCAGGCAGGAAGAAGTAAAAACTGTAAGACCTAGTGATGAAAAATACAATGCAAAACTTAAAGAGTTGAACCAGGAAGAAGCAGAGAACAAAATGGCTGTTAAAGAGATAAGCTCCATTTGTAAATCAAAGCCTGCTCTCAAATTGAAAAATAGGAGAGACCCTAGCTTGAGGGCAAGAATCTCAGGGAAGGCTCCCACCCATAAGAATGCAAATCCTTTTAAAAGAAATGAGCTAAAGGGTGGAGTTCCAAAGCAAGAATCCACTTCTATAAAACAACTGTCCGGGTGTGAAAGAGCTTTTCCCCATGGTCAGCATAGAGAAGCAGAATCAGCTGTGATTCAAAGAGGCCAGTCTGGGCAAAGTCATCCACGTGGTTCTGGTTTTATAGGTATCAAGCATGCAAGAGGGAGGAGATGGTGGAGTTCTCTTCCAAAATTTGGAAAAATGATGAAAGCCAGGCAGCATGTGGCAGAAAGTCTGTAGTTTAGAGGCTGAAGAAGAGCAGTTTGTGCTGTGGAGTTAAATCCTAGTTTGCCATTGAGAAGTAAAGATATTAGAGATTCCAGAGACAATGCGGGACACCTGCGAAGGAGAGCTGTATACCCTGAGAGAAGTCAGCCCAAGAAAGTGATGTTTTCTCCGGGCAACTGCATTGGAGAGATGGAACAAGAGCCCTTTGAAACTGAGATGATTTCAACAAGAGGCTCACCTGTTGAAATTGGAGCTACAAGATTTGGGGTTTGTCCTGCTGGTTTTCGGTCTTATTATGCACTGATCTTTCCTGGATATGCCCCCATTCCTTCTTTTTGGGATGAGAATGTTTATTCTGTGCCATTGTGTGTTGGAAGTATGTAACTTGTATTTTGATTTTACAGGAGACTTTGGACTTTGGACTTTTGGACTGTGTTGGGACTACTGATGTAGTTTATGAAGACTTTTAAAGTTGGACTAAGTATGGTTTGCATAATGAGAAGGTAATGAGCCTATGGGGGCCAGGGGTGGAGTGTCATGATTTGAAATGTGTCCCCCACAGTCTCATGTGTTTGGCAAGGTCATGGTACCTTGACAGGTGGAGCCTTGCTGGAGAAAGACAGTCACAAGGGATGAGGCTTATGGTGGATTAGTCCCACTCTACCTCTAGAAGAAGTCTGCTTTTGCAGCAAGCAGTCTTGCAGCTCTCAGCTTCCAAGATGTCTGCAGTGACCTAGCCTCCTCCAGCTTTGGCCAGCCAGCCATGCCTCCTCTGCTTTGAGAGACTGTACCTTCCCTCTGGAACCATAAGTTGAATAAATCTTCCTTTCTCCCTTAAATTCATTGACTTTGGGTGCTCTCTCACAGCAATAGTTAAGAATAACTGCTATATGGGAGGAAAAAAACTGAAATTTCCTCAGTAGTTAGATTCTGAGAGACACATTTAAAGTCCAATACCATTCAGAGGACGAGCACATCCCCAAGAACATGTTTCACACAGTTCTGACATTTCCTCAGACCACTTTGCAGGGGAAACTGGATCTGAGGCAATGATGGGTAGGACCACATCTTGACCAGAACTACTTGCTCATGAATACCCCTGGTCCTCTGTTAAAATCGAAACCTCATGTTAGCACCCTGAAAATGGACTCACATTGGGGGGAGGGGTCACTGGACACTTTTGTTCTTCCTCTCAATGTGATCACGATCACATTGAATTAAATATTCATTTTATGCTTTCCACAAATACTTATCTACTTAATTGGCCTTTGAGAACTAGTGAGTTTGTTGCGACTGCCAGGGCCCAGGATCTGATTCATGCAACTCTTAAAATGATAGAGTCAATATGAAAGGAAATTTAAAACAATGCAAAATGTAAGTACTAAATGGTTCTCTCGAAAATCTTATTTAAATATCAATTTATTGTATTTACTCGAATTATAACAGAATTCATTTAAAATTTTCCTTTCTTTCCACATATGAATAATATATACAAAATAATACATTATTGGGGGCTATGAAGATGGCACTGGAATTAAAGCCTTTGCCTAGAAAACAAAAGGACCTGAGTTCAGATCCCAGATTCCACATAAAATGCCAGAAAAGAATGATAGTGGTCTGTAATTCTGGCCCTGGAAGGCGAAACCTGGGAAACCCAACAGCAAAGAGCAATCCAAGATGATTTTAGAAGTTACCCTTGAGGCTGCACAAGCACACACAGTGTGCTATTTTACACACACACACACACACACGCACACACACACACACAATTTACAGCATAATTTAAATATATTGATTTAAACTTCACTTGAGCTTACCCACATGTATAGAATTGTTTAATTCTGTTTTTAAATTTCACAATACAATAATAAAAGCAAAGGTTAATGTTAAAAATATTTTAGCATGTAAATTAAAGGCACTAAATAGATGAAAAGGAAGTCTGCAAATTACACATAGTCTTTTCCTTATTATTCTCATGACATGAAATGTTTACTAATTCCTAAGAAATTCTTGGAGTAGCGCATGTCTAACTTAATGAAAAACCCTAAGAATATGGGATGGAACCCCATAAGAACCTCCTGTTATTAATATGCAAGAAAATATTTCCTTTTAGAAAAGGGCCAAGAAAGAACAGTCCCTGTGCAGAGGAACACAGGGAGAGGAAAACAGGGCAAAAACAACAACAACAAAAAATTCCTTGAGTTGGTCCGCTTAGAACCTAGTGGTAATTAAAATCATACTAAAAGTAGCAGGAATGTGACAGACACTTCCTGATAAGTTGTTAGTCAGAAAGGTCTCAAAGGACCCTCAAACAATACAGGGTTTTGCCATTGCTCTTGGTTCCAAAAAACTGACAGCAAGACCCTATTACTGAAGATACAACATATATGGATCATAAGACATGGGCAAAATATACAAATGAACTGGTTTGAAAGCTTTTTCCTTGTTGGATAGCTTATACAGTATCAAGTTGCTGGGGGAGAAAAATAATCAAACACCCCATCAACTTATCAAATTGCAATAAAAATCATGGCAACAGGTGACCACCAGTATAATAATGGCATGAATATCAAGGAAACACTCAACAGATTTCTGGATTTAAGACTTTTTTATCAGAATGGAAAACAGTCCTATTACTGTTCTAGAACAAGAACCTACAAAAGGAAGGAAATAGATCATAAGGAAAGAGCAAACAATGAATCTTTCCAGGATGGCAGTACATCAAACTGCTCTGTAAATACCTGTTATTAACCTATAGATTAGAAGAGCACTCAGTATTCAATCTAGAAACTTTCTACAACAGGTGTTTGTCAATAACAAACCATAATTCAGAATACCAAACACCCTACATTATTCACCTGGAACCAGACTGTGCAAATCTCTCCCTATCCTAAAGCTCAGGGAACCTTGCACAAGAAGGTGCAGCAAGATTGTAAGAGCCTAAAGATGGGGAGGACCAATGACATGCAAGATACTCCACACAAATTAAGGCTGCAGCATCCAAGATTGGACTTTGCCTGACCTACACAATGGCTGACATTTCAATGACCCACCCCCCAAATTCTAGCATGGATCACAGGAGAGAAGGCTCCAGACAGTAAGATCCTTACAGTCAAGGTATTAAACAGTCAGAATCGAGTTTTCATGCTAACAGAGGGCCCAAGAAGGGGCTCCATGCTGTGCCACGAAGTCCTTATCCCTCACTAGGTGGAGGATTCAGAAGGAGGTTTGACATTCCCACAAAAAGATGCTCCAGGGGATGGGAAGGAGGAAGGAGGAGTTACTAGAAGAGGGGGAGGGAAGGAAGGGGGTGAAAAGAAAGAGGAAAGGGGGGAGAGTATCTTGGGAGATGACTGAGGAAGGTAGGGAGGAGGGAGAAAACAGGGATAAAGTATAATATTTAATATTTTAAAATAAAAATTTTTAAAAACCAGGTGATAGTTATTGAAAAGCAGTAATAAAGCACCTGTGGACTGCTTGTCCCTAAGCAGGACATATAAGCCTCACTCATCCCCACCCCAAGGCCAGGGAACATTGTGGAAGAGGGATCAACAAGACTGTAAAAACCTGGTATGAAAAGGTGGTGGTCCATGCATAATCTCCTGGGCATGACATAGTTGTGATATACAGGATTTCATGGCAGACATGTATACTTATACCAGAATTGCATGGGGACTGTCTTATCAACATCTCACTATATCAGAAAGAGCTCAAGAAGTTGCACACCTCTCTGAAAAACTGATAAGGATTCATACCGATGGGGAAGTAAAGGAGGATACTTTCCTCCATGATATCCACTGATCTTGCTTGGTGGAGCATGAATCAGGTCAGGCATAAGTAATCATAGACTAGATGAAACACAGTGAGCCGCACAAGTGAAATGATTTGAAAATAGGAGGGAGTCTGTCAGGGGAATAGGGGAGGTATGGGATTTAGGACTAAGGGTTTAAAATATTATAAAGTCATTATATTAATGTATACAACATTAAAAACTAAAGATAGAGGAAAAAGAAGTTAACTGAAGAAAAAAATGCCATGTCTATTATTCCAGTATTCATGAGGTTGAAATAATACTATTAGTTTAAGATCATCTTGGGCTATATAAAACGCTCCAGGTCAGTCTAGACTATGTTGAAAATTCTGTTTCAAAATATAAAACCAGGGCTAAAGACATGGCTCAAGGGTTAAGCCTCTGCCTCAAAAGCAAAAGATCCTGAGTTTGGATTCTAGACCGCAAGTAAAAATGTCAGGCACAAATGGCAGTAGCCTGCTCTTCTAATCCTGGAAGGCAGCCTGGGAAATTCCAGAGAAAAGCAAAGAGGAGGTGACTCCCAGGTGATTCCCAAAGTCAACCTTGGTCCTCCACAGGCATACACAGTGCTGTCTGATTCACAGACACACGCGCTCGATCATGCACAAAAACATTTTAAAACAAATCTTTAAATAAATAAATCAGCTGGTGGGCAGGAGGATAGAGGATGGCAGACTAGACACAACTATCACTTTCATGTATCTTAGCAAATCTGAAACAAAACACTCAGGTGCATGTCTTCACAGAGTAGTGGGTGGCTTTAAAAGCAAGGAAATTGAAAACAAAAACTAAAAATGCACAATTAGAAACCAGATGAAATCTCTGCACATTTAATTTTACATTTACAAAAGAAAGTAATTACAGCACTAAACAAAATGGTCGAAAATGAGGGGAGAGTCCCCTCTCCTGGTGGAACTCTAAGCAAAAGAGATGAACCTTAGCCTATCAGTTGGATGTCATCAAAAATAAAATTTAAGGCACACATGGTGGTGTATGCCTTTGATATCAGCACCTAGGTGGCTGAGCCAGAAGAATTCTGCCTAGTTGAATCCAGCCTGGCATACACAGTGAGTTACAGGACAGTTTAGGCTACAGTGTGAGATCCTATTCCAAAAGTAAATACTCCCCCTTAAGCATCTATTATTATACCCATAATTATACCCATATTATACCATAATATTATACCATAATTGGAGGAGTGAGCAGTCAGCACTCAAATTTGAAGTCTCCTTCTGCAACAGAAGGTGTTTACTATAGATAAATGGAGCTGGCTAAATTTCAGAAAATAAGTGATTCCAGACTCCATGGCCCTAAACAGGACATCTAAACCACATCCACCCCTTCACCAAGTCTCAGAGAATATCATGGAAGAAGAGTCAGTAAGATTATAAGAGCCTGAATAAGACAGTTGTTGGCCAGAAATCATCTCCTGGGCATGATAGAATTGAGGTATACATGATTTCACAAGATCTGCATGGGAACTGTCCTGTCAACATCTTACCAAGAAAGGGAAAAGGTCTCAAGAAGCTCTGTACTTCCTTGAGAGTCTTTTGAGGACTAACAATGATAGGACAGAAATTATGTTTGTTTAGGAAATAGTCCCCATTTCAGGAGACTTTAGAAGTGCTTCTAAAAGAAGTCACAGTCCCCTTTCATTAGCTCATCAATGTCTTGAGCTTCATTATACAAGTATTTATATGAAAGGTAGAGACACTTGCCTGTGTCACCCATGATCTCACGATGTTGCACTCAGTGGTGAGCAATCAAGTCTGTCCTGTGATTGTGGTGAGAATTTGTGCTCTGACTTATAAGTTTTATTTCCCCAGTTCCCTCTCCCACCAGATCAGAGAGTTGTCAAGCTGTCTCTCCATCTGTGAAAGCATCTACCTGGGGAATTGAGAGAAACTTTTGCAAAACAATTTTGTCACAATTACCTCTCATTTAAGTCAGCAAGAACTTTCATGATGAAATTCAGGGAAATGATTAGGAATAATTGAAAGGACAGCATTTGGATGACTCTTGGACGTGCACAGAGTATGAGAGAGAGAGACAGAGACAGAGACAGAGACAGAGAGAGGAGAGACAGGCAGAAAGACAGAAAGAGAGACATAGAGATGTGAGGCAGAAGACTCAGTACTGTTCAAAGAAAGCAAAAGCCCATGGAATCAACCCAAATGTCCAACAGTTGACGAGTGGATAAGGAAAATGTGGTACATATATACAATGGAGTACTACTCAGCCATCAAAAATGATGAATTACTGGAATTTGTCGGGAAATGGATGTCATTAGAAACAATTATATTGAGTGAAGTATCCCAGACCTAGAAAATTAAGTGCCTTATGTACTCCCTAATAGGTGGCTCCTAGTACCAAACCCACCCAGCCCACCTAGAGATACTCGACGATAAATCTCTGTAACACAGTAATTGCAAGGAGTATGAACAGGAGGGATGGGGTAGGAGGGCCACACCAGAAACAAGGAGAGAGGGGACCATGTTACAGCAGAGAAAATAGGCCTCCATCAAGGGCTGCAAGTAAGCAATGAGACATCTGGTTAAGTTCACAGACTTTTCATTCCTGATCATTTACAACTGAGGGGGTGTGATCTCACCAGAAGGGGAGGGCATATAGTCTGGCAGATAAAAAGTAACCATTTTGCAAATGGGTGGTTGACCCCTCCCTCACTGTGGTTTCCTACTTTTATTACATCTACCTTTGAATATACTCTTATAACAAGACTCTAGTTTAACAACTTTTTATCTCTGGCCAGGTTGTAACATCCAATATCCATCAAGATGGAGTGAAGTGCATTGCAGGAGCAGCAAAACCGCAAAAGAAAATCAACAAACCATAATCCAGAACTTCAGAGACTCTATATCAACCACCTAGAACCAGGCCAGACCAATCTCTCCCCATCCTGAAGCTCAGGGAAATTTGCGGAAGAGGGGGGCGGTAAGAGTGTAAGAGCACAAGGATGGGAGGAGCAAAATATGCAAGATACTCCACACAAGTTAGGGCCGAAGCAATCATAATTGGACTTTGCATGCCCTGTGCAATGTCCAACATACTATTGACCCCACAAAGTCTAGCATTTGCTAAAAGCACCAAGATCCTTGGAGGCAAGGGATTGACAGCCAAAATAGTGTTCCTATGCTTAAGGGGAACAAAGAAAAGGGATCAGGGAAATGCCACTGGGTCCTTGTACATCATCGGAGAGGAGGACCCAGAGGAGAGTTTGGCATGCACATTAAAGGTTTCTCTGGGGATTGGGGGAGGGGAGGCACTGGGGGGTGGGGAGGGAGGGGTGCGGGAAGGGTGAGCAGAGTGGTGGGGGGGGCAGAGGAGGGAGGGAGGGAACCGGTGTACCTATTAAGTTTGTATGAGCGGAGATAATAAAAAATGTTTAAAAAAATAAAAATAAAAAAATAAAACTCTCCAAAAAAAAAAAAGAAAGAAAGAAAGCAAAAGCCATTGGCATAAGAGTGACCAGGGCTGGGCAGCAAGAAGGCCTTTTCTCCAGCACTGAATATCTAGGGCGATTTCATAACCCTGAAGCATCATTGAAGGATGTTAAAAAGGAAAACAATATGAATTCTTTGAATATCCTTTCTTTCAATCAACATTCTCTTTCTCAAGGCATATCACTTTAATAAGCATTTCTTAGTTTATTAGCAATATAATTTTCTTGGGGATATAATTTATTTGATTATCTTTTCTTGTTTCTTGATTCAATCTGTTTTTTACAAACTTACTCTTGATGACCCTGCTATCCCACTTTTGGGAATAATCCCCCATACAGCAAAAATTCACCTCAATAGCACAAACACGACCATGTTCATAGTAGCACTGTTTACAATTCCAAAGTCATGGAATCAACCCAAATGCCCAACAGTTGATGAGTGGATAAGAAAAATGTGGTACATTTATACAATGGAATACTACTCAGCCATCAAAAATGATGAATTAATGAAATTTGCCAGGAAATGGATGGAATTAGAAACAATTACATTGAGTGAATATCCCAGACACAGAAAATTAAGCACCATATGTACTCCCTAATAGGTGGGTCTTAGTA
Organism: Typhlomys cinereus; assembly: GCA_023101885.1. Lineage (NCBI taxonomy): Eukaryota > Metazoa > Chordata > Mammalia > Rodentia > Platacanthomyidae > Typhlomys > Typhlomys cinereus. The sequence goes on from JALPQD010000118.1 coordinate 3,761,329, forward strand.
CCAAACCAACTTAGAGACACACTCAAAGATAAATCTCTGTAATACCTACAGTAATTGCAAAGATTATAAATAGGAGGAAAGGGGAAGGAGGGCACCGTCAGAAACAAGAAGAGAGGGGATCATGCTATAGCAGAGAAAATTGACCACCATCAAGGACTGCAAGTAAGTAATGAGACATCTGGTCAAACTCACAGACTTTCCTTCCTTGTCACTTGCGACTAATGGGGTTTGGTCTCAACAGAAAGGGAGGGCATTGAGTCTGGCAGATAGAAGTTAACCATTCTGCAAATGGGGGACTGACCCCCCCCCTCACCGCGGTCTCCTACTCTTATTCCATCTACCTTTGAATCTACTCTTATAATAAGACTCAATTTTAGGGGCTGGAGAGGTGGCTCAGGAGTTAAGCAGGCAGAAGGTCCTGAGTTCAGATCCTAGACCCCATGTATAGACGCCAGGCAGAAGCAGGGGCAGCCTGTGCTTCTGGTCCTGGTAGGGCGGAGCCTGTGAATTCCCGGCCAGAGTAAACAAGGAGGTGGTGGAAGCGGTCCATGGTGGTTTCCGAATTTGTCCGTGGTTCTACACACACACACACATACATACACACATACGCATACACGCACAATTGAATAAATAATAAAAAAAATTTTAAAAGACTCAATTTTAATTACTGTCTATCTCTGGCTAGGAGGTGAAATACAATACCCATCAGGATGGAGCCAAGGATGGTGCAGGAAAAGCAAAACTGGAAGAAGAAAAGAAAAAGAATAACAAACCATAATTCAGAACATCAGAGACCCTACTGATCTCTGGATCAGTAGGAACCAGGAACCAGGTCAGCCTAATCTGTCCTCATCCCAAAGCTCAGGGAAATTTGCGAAGAGGGAGCGATAAGATTGTAAAAGCTTAAGATGGGGAGGAGAAATGATATGCAAGATACCCCACAAGTTAGGGCCGAAGTAATCATAATAGGACTTTACATGACCTGCGCAATTACCAACATGTCATTGAACCCCCAAAGTCTAGCATGGATCTCAGGCTCTAAGATCCTTAGAGGCAAGGGATTAATAGCCACAATAGTATTCCCATACTAAAGGGGAACACAAAAAAGAGCTCTAGGCAATGTTACTGTGTCTTTACACCTCATCAGAGAGGAGGACCCAGAAGAAAGTTTGACATGCACACTAAAGGATGCTCCAGGAATGGGGGGACACCTGGAGAAAGTGAGGGAAAGGGGAAAGGAAGGAGAAAAGGGGGAAGGGAACAAGGGATCCAGGGATGGGTGGAGGAAGGAAGGGTAATGGGGTACTTATCAAGTTTGTATGAGTGGAAAAAATAAATTTTAAAAAAAAGGAATTTCTCCTTTTTTGTGTGTCTTTTAAAATTACATTTGTAGACTTTATTAAAATTTAACTTAAAATCTCAGTGAGTGACTATTGTATATTCTAGGCATATTCTTTCTGGTTTTTTTTTTTATTTCAGCTCATACAAACTTATTAGGTACACCAGTTCCCTCCCTCCCTCCTCCTCCCCCCGGACCCCCTGCTCCTCCTCCCCACCCCTCTCCCTCCCCATCCCCCAGTGCCTCCCACCCCAATTCCCAGAGAGTCCTTTCTTGTGCATGTCTGATTTTCCTCTGGGCCCTCCTCTCCGATGACGTACAAGGACCCAGTGGCCTTTCCTGAACCCTTTCCCGTGTTCCCCTTAGGTATAGGAACACTGCTGTGGCTGCCAATCCTTTGCCTCCAAGGATCTTGGTGCCTTTAGCAGATGCTAGACTTTGTGAGGTCAACAGTGTGTTGGACAATGCGCAGGGCATGCAAAGTCCAATTATGATTGCTTCAGCCCTAACTAGTATAGAGTATCTTACATATCATTGCTCCTCCCATCCTTATGCTCTTACACTCTTACCGCCCCCTCTTCCGCAAATTTCCCTGAGCTTCAAGATGGGGAGAGATTAAGCTGGCCTAGTTCTAGGTGGTTGATATAGAGTCTCTGAAGTTCTGGATTGTGATTTGTTGATTTTCTTTTGCAGTTTTGCTGCTCCTGCAATGCCCTTCACTCCATCCTGGTGGGCATTGTATGTTACCCCCTGGCCAGAGACAAAAAGCTGTTAGAGTCTTGTGATAAAAGCACATTCAAAGGTAAATGTAATAAAAGTGGGAAACCACAGTGAGGGAGGGGTCTATCACCCATTTGCAAAATTGTTACTTTTTATCTGCCAGACTATGTGCCCTCCTCTTCTGGTGAGATCACACCCCCTCAGTAGTAAATGATCAGGAACAAAAGTCTGTGAACTTAATCAGATGTCTCATTACTTATTTGGGTCCTTGGTGGAGGCCTATTTTCCCTGCTGTAACATGGTCCCTTCTCTCCTTGTTTCTGGTGTGGCCCTCCTACCCCATCCCTCCTGTTCATAATCCTTGGAATTACTGTCTCTAGGTGGGCTGGGTGGGTTTGGTATTAGGAGCCACCTATTAGGGAGTACATACGGTGCGTAATTTTCTGGGTCTGGGATACTTCACTTAATATAATTGTTTCTAATGACATCCATTTCCCAGCAAATTCCAGTAATTCATCATTTTTGATGGCTGAGTAGTACTCCATTGTAGAGATGTACCACAGTTTCCTTATCCACTCGTCAACTGTTGGACATTTGGGCTGATTCCATGACTTTGCTATTGTAAACAGTGCTGCTATGAACACGGTCGTGCTTGTGCTATCGAGGTGAACCTCTGCTGCATGGGGGGTTATTCCCAAAAGTGGAATAGCAGGGTCATATGGCATTTCAATCTTTAATTTCTTTAAGAATCTCCAGACGTCTCGTCAGAGTGGCTGTATGAGCCTGCATTCCCACCAACAATGTAGGAGAGTTCCCCTCTCTCCACATCCTCTCCAGCATTTGTCGTTGTTAGTATTGTGGATTTTTGCCATCCTGACCGGGGTGAGATGATATCTCAGGGAAATTTTGATTTGCATTTCCCTGATGGCTAAAGAAGTGGAGCATTTTTTAAGATATTTGTTAGACATTTTAATTTCATCCCTGGTAAAGTTTCTTTTAAGTTCCAGGGCCCATTTTTTAATTGGGCCATTGGTTTCCTTGGTGTTTAGTTTTGTAAGTTCTTTGTGCACTCTGGACAATAGACCTCTATCAGATATGTGGTTAGTGAAGATTTTCTCCCATTCTGTGGGTTGCCTTTGAGCTCACGTTACAATCTCTTTATCTGAACAAAAGCTCTTTAATTTCACAAGATCCCAACTGTTGAGAGTTGGTAGCAGTGACTGTACCATTGGATGTCTGTTTAGGAACTGTTGGCCTAGCCCAATCAGCTCGAGGGAGTTCCCTACCCTTTCAACTATGGTTTTTATAGTCTCTGGCCTGATATCAAGGTCCTTGATCCATTTGGAATTAAGTCTTGTACATGGTGACAAGTACGGGTCCAGCTTTAATCTTCTGCATGTGGAGATCCAGTTTTGCCAGCACCATTTGTTGAAGATGCTGTTCTTTTGCCATTGGATTTTTTGGGCCCCTTTGTCAAAGACCAAATGGCTGTAACTTTGTGGGCTTATATCTGGGTCTTCAATCCTTATCCATTGATCTGTGTGTCTATTTTGGAGCCAGTACCAGGCTGTCTTTACAACTATGGATTTGTAGTATAGACTAAGGTTTGGTATGGTTATACCTCCAGCTGTGTTTTTGTTACTCAGGATTGTTTTTGCTATCCTGGGTCTTTTGTGCCTCCATATGAACTTTGAGATTGTTTGGTCAACTTCTTTGAAGAATTGCTTTGGGATTTTGATTGGTATAACATTGAATCTGTATATTGCCTTTGATAGGATGGTCATTTTCACGATGTTGATTCTGCCAATCCAGGAACAAGGGAGGTCTTTCCACCTTCTGGTGTCTTCTGCTATTTCTTTCTTTAGGGTTTTAAAGTTTTCATTGTAAAGGTCTTTTACCTCCTTGGTTAGGTTTATACCAAGGTATTTCATTTTTTTAGGGGCTATAATAAATGGTATTGTTTCTCTCAAGGCTTTTTCACTTCTTTCATTCTGGGCATATAGGAAGGCCTCTGATTTTTGCACATTTCTTTTGTATCCTGCCACCCTGCTGAACTTCTCAATTAGTTCCAGGAGCTTCCTGGTGGAGTTTTTGGGATCACTCAGGTATAAGATCATGTCATCTGCAAATAGGGATAGCTTGACTTCTTCCTTGCCGATTTGAATCCCTCTTATGTCCCTTTCTTGTCTTATGGCTTCAGCTAAGACTTCAAGTACAATATTGAATAGAAGTGGTGAGAGTGGACAGCCTTGTCTAGTTCCTGATCGAAGTGGGAATGCTTCCAATTGTTCCCCATTGAACATAATCCTTGCTGTGGGCTTGTTGTATATAGCTTTTATTATATTGATGAAGGTTCCTTCCATTCCTACTGTCTCTAGCGTTTTGATCATAAAAGGCTGTTGGATCTTGTCAAAAGCTTTTTCTGCATCTATCGAGAGTATCATGACCACAGGAATTTCTCCTTTTAACTGAAATCTTCCTTCCCTCTTAGTTGATAGTCAGGTGGGGCAATTGTCGAAAGCATGTGGACCAAATACTTCTCTGCTTCATCCTCAGGGTTCCACTGGGGCCTTCCTGTTGCAGGGTCTGGTATAATGACTCAGTAATGGTGGATTTGGATTGGAAGATAGGATTGGATTACACTTGGGTGTGGTTGGGTGTGTCAACTGACAGATGCTCTCCCCACAAAGCTGGACACAGTGGCAAAAGGATCATGATTTTTAGGCAAGTTAAGGTACACAGTGAGATCAGGGCCAGGGGTGTCCTGCACTATGCAAAGAAAGGTTGGTAAGCAAACACACTGTCCTGAATCCCTAGTAGAGTCGTCACTTATTCCCAGTTCTGTCTTTCTAAAATTGTAGTAGTTTGCATCTCTGAGCGTATTGTAATTCTTCAATGAAATGTTCACACTTTCCATATTGCTAAGTGAGAATATTAAGAGTAACTATTAATCTCACAATGTAGGACAGAAAATTTTTTTCAATTTGTGATTCTTTCTATGTTTAAAACATTAATTTTTGAGCTTTATTGACACATTTCCCATCAACCTTATTTCAAAAAGATAGCTCAAAATCTGTGTGGATAGTTTGGACATTCAGACAAATCTTCCAAGTATAAATAAGATTATTGTGTCCATCTCATGCCTGCAAGTCTACACACATTCTCATGCTAGCAATGAGGTGAGGGATTTCAAGGATTCCACTATTTTGCTGAGGCAGTAAAAATAATAAGCTGGTAGAAAACAAGCCATCCATAAACCATATATAAGCTGGATACCACCCACATGAGAACCTGTAAAAGTCACTCACTCTGTGCTCAACATAGGACAGGAATCTCCAGTCATTTTCATTGGCTGAGATTCAAAGGCAGGCAGAGTGTGAGAACTCATGATGACAAGGGAAGATATGGATGTTCCTGAGTGAAAAGTTGTTGACCCATGAACGAAGTAGATTTGATATTCAAAAGTAAGGTAATCTATGTGGCTTTCTTTTTTGTTCAGGAAATATTCCTCCTTCTCAGGCTGGTCCTAAATCAAAACAACCATATAGTCCATAAGTTAAGATAGAAATTAGGAAATGTATCATCAATCACACCCTTTCCACTATTATCCTGTTGATCTAGCATGGTGTTCAGTATCCAGATATGAAAATTAGTAATCAGCATTCTATCTTTATCAGTGGTCATGGTCACTATAAATTATAAATTGTACTTTAAGCAAGTTTTGGAAATACTGACTCCCAGGGACATTAAAATTCAGTCAGTTTCCCTTTTCATCCTCAGTCCCTCTGACTCAGAATCCAAGATCTCTTTCCCCCATTCCCAAGAAAGAAAGAATCCCTTCCAGACCTCAAGTCTGTCCCTGTGTAGATACACACCACCCAGTTAAAGTTGTCTTCCTGTTACTAATGGGAACAAGATTTTTTTTAACATTTTTTATTATCTCCGCTCATACAAACTTAATAGGTACAAGGTTCCCTCCCTCCCTCCCCCCGACCCCTCTGCTTACCCTCCCCTTTTCAGAGTTGACATCAACTCCCTGAACAGACACACTTCACAGTTGCCTCCTGTGATGAGATCATCTCCACCACAAGGGAGATGTCTGAGCACATCAAAGCTTCACCTCTGGGTATTGCTGGCTCCCTCCTACATGTAGCAGCACTTTCTGTCTCTGGACAACTTGATCCAGGAGTTGGCCTCATTGAATCGCCCTGTCTGCACAGGTGAGCTCCTTCATTTCAGTACCCCTCTACAGAGGACAGGAGCTAGACTTTAGGAAACTGGGAGAGGGCTGCTTTCAGAACCGTTCATCCTTCAGGGAGAGAATCCTGAAAGCATACAGAGGAGTGGAGCATTACCGAGTCATGAGATCCCCACTCCTGCAAGTAGAGGGTAACTGGAAGTGACAGGTTCCTCATGGGTTGCTGAAATCTGCTTGATGTTCTTGATAAAAGGTTGGAGGTGGGTTCCCTGGTAACGAGGAAAGATTTTAGCATCTGAAATGCTCCGTGACTGTTTCCTTGCTAATCTCCTCTCCCATTTCTCTCTGGGAAACTTCAAACTCTGTTCAGTGAAGTTTGTTTAATGTGCAGCAGAATTTAATGAGGGAGGAGGACTGGTCCTACAGAGTTGACAGACTCTTGTTTGATTTTGCATATTGGCTTGGTTATTTTACATACGAATGCTTGGTTTCAGGTAGAAATGATGCTTTTATTTTTCTATTTAATTCTTTTAATTTGTTCTATGACAATTTCATATATGCATATTATGCATTCTATTTTTGGTGTGTGTGTGCATATATGTGTGTTTGTATACGTGTATATTTTGTATGTGGGTGTATGTATGCTCGAGTGTGGGCATGTGTACAAGAGGGCACTTGAGTGTGTATACTCATGGAGGCATCAGGAATCCTCCTGGATTACTTTTCATCCTTATTGTTTTGCTGTGTGTATTCACAGGCTCTGCCTTCCAGGGTCAGAATTGCAGACCATTGCCATATCTGACCAGCATTTTTATGTGGGATCTGAGGTAATTTTGCTTATGAGGCAAAGGCTTTAACCCATGAGTCATTTTCCCCAGCTCCCATTCTAGTTATTGAAAAACCTTTACCTTTGCAATTTCCATCCCTTCTTAATTACATTTCCTCCTTAAAGTCATTTTTCTTATTCATATTTTTTGTTCTATTGTAAGACTCATTGAGATTTTACCATGGGCACCTGCATAAGTATTGGGTTTGAAACTATTTATTGAAATCACAGGTATTTAAGCATTATGATAATAGGCTATTTTTCCTTCTTAGGCAACTGGAGGCACTAAAGAGTTAATTTCTTTAAAAATAATATGAATGAAAAGCAAACTATCCAGATGCTTTAACTTTCTAATTTCAAATGTTCTTCATGAAATGTCTTTCATTACACTGAATTTAGTCTCACATGGTCATAGCTTAGCATTTACATCAGTGATATTTCATTTTTCATCTATCATACATGTCCATTCATTGGTGCTTCTCCTTTGGATTCTTCATGGAGTATGCTTGTCACATACAAATATGTCACATTTTCATTGTTTGTAAGCTAGTAATAGGTCACCTTCTCTGTTTATGTAAGTATAGTATATATGTGAATCATATCCAATATTTTAGACAAACATATTTTCATTTGGGCCCCAATCTCAAAAAAAGTTACTGTATTCATAAGTGGTTCAAAGTTCTCATCTGCCATCCTAATATCGAGCTATCTTTGTGTCCATTAAATTCTAAGTATAATAAATTTCCATAATTTTAAAGTTGCATTTCCTTATATAGGATAAACCACTTTTTTAATTCAGAAAAAAAGGATATAGACCTACAGAATATTTTAGAAACTAAAAATGTAAGATGGAATACAATAATGGGACCTGGAAATCTGTAGTGTCTCTGAGCATTCATCTTAAGAGTTTGCCGCAAAAATTCAAATCAGGTATTGTTTATAAACCATGGTAACATGGTTAACGCTAAGTAAGTATGGCACAAAGTTCATCTTAAATCACCAGGAATGGCTATTACTCATCTGTAATTAAAGAAATGGGGAATTCATTGAAATTTAGGAAATTTCTTATTAAAAGCATTAATGCTGTCATTACTTATGAGTGAAATGTAATAGCTAATGAGGAGTGCAGTTTTTTACATGTTTTGAAGACAGTCATCCTGCATGTCTGAAGAGTCCTTCTGCATTCCAGATTGAGTGATATTTCCAGGAATATGACAAAATGAGCTCCAGAGACTTGACCATGGGCTTGATCTTCCTGTCCCAGACTGCAGTAGGAATCTTGGGAAACTCACTCTTGCTTTGCCACTTTATCCTGGCCGATTTTAGTGGGAGCAGAGCAAAACCCACAGACCTGATCATCAAACACCTGACCTGTGCCAACCTCATGGTTCTCCTCTTCAAAGGGATTCCCCAAGCCATGGTTGCCTTTGGTTTGATTTACTTTCTAGATGATATCACCTGCAAACTTGTATTTTATTTTCACCGAGTTGCACGAGGAATGTGCCTTGGATCCACAGCCCTCTTGAGTACCTTCCAATCCATCATCATCAGCCCTAGTAATTCCAAGTGGGTATGGCTCAAGGGCAGAGCCCCCAAGATCATTGGTCCTTCTCTAGGTGTGTGCTGGACTCTGCAACTGATGATCAATATCTTCGTTCCCATGACTGTCATTGACATCTGGAGGGCAAAAAATCTTACTGGGATAAATGATTATGTGTACTGTGCTGTTATAAACCTTCATAGTCTGATTAACACACTGAATGGAGTGTTTCTGCTAGTCACTGATGTCCTGTGTTTAGGGCTCATGACCTGGGCCAGTGGGTCCATGGTATTTGAGCTACTGCGGCATAAACAGCGGGTCCAACATCTTCACAACTCGCTGTCTGCTAGGTTATCACCTGAGACCAGAGCCACTCAAAGCATCCTTGCTCTAGCAAGCACCTTTGCAGCCTTTTATATAACTTCTGCCATCTTAACTATGTGCCTAACTCATCTTGATAGAACAACCAGGTGGCTGGTCAACACCAGTGCAGCAATGACGGCCTGCTTCCCTGCACTCTGTCCTTTTCTGCTCATCAGACATTATGCAGCTCTATCCAGGCTCTGCTGCACTCACACAAGTAAGACAGCTCTAAAACGTGGAGTCAGAGAACTCTAAAAATTACACTCCCTGTGGGCTAAGTAGGAAAAGTCTGGCAGCTAGTGATTGGCAAGAGGAACAACATCTCAGCAGTCACCCTGCTTAGACTGAGATCTTGAACAGAAGAAAACCGTACTTAAAGGGAGGAGGGTGAGGGGTAGTAATTGATGACTCCACTATTCAGGGAATATCAAGACCCTATCCACACAATGGAGCCAATCAAGAGTTAGAGGAGGAAATCAATAATTGGACCTTGTCTAAATTCCATAAAAATCCAATCCTGCCTTCAAGCTTTTGGGTGATTGACAGGCTCCTGCAGTTCCTCCCTGAGGGGCAGTTTAGAGCTATTGAGCTTTCTCTGTCTCTGGAATAAAAATTCTGCTTGCTTAAAACCTTGCACCATTGTGATTACTAATTCATGATCTGGCAGAAACGAGGACCTGCCTGTATTCCCCTGGAGCCTGCCTCAGATCCTTCTCCATTTATATCACACTATAAGTATTTATTTTTGCATTTACCTCTATGGTGACATCAATGCTCACAGTAGTCTCATGAGAGAAAAAGGAAAGGATCATCTTCTCTGTAAAAGAATAGTGTCATGCCATTGTATTTTAGTGAAAGCAATAATAGCCCAGATCAAAAATTAAAGAAAAGAAAAGCAAATATAATCAAGAAGCAGGAGCTTTCTTGAGCTAAGCTTTTATTTTGTGTGAGTGAGTGTGTGTGTGTTTGTATGTGTGTGTTTGTGTGTGACTGAGTGTAGTATATATATACCAGTATAAAGCCTCAAAAATAACAAGTTAGCATTTTGTGTTTTGATATATTCAGTGCATACTGCCAAGATTTAAATGTCAAAAAGCATTGCTAGTTAACTTTTCACTTCTATGAATAAGAAATATGGGCTGGAGAGATGGTTCATGCATTAAGACTGTGCCTCACAAGCAAAAGTTCCTGAGTTCAGATCCCAGGTCCCAAGTGAAAATGTCAGACAGAAACACAGTGGCAGCCTGCATTTCTGGCTCTGGTGGGCAGAGTGTGGAAAATACCACACCGAAGCAAGAAGGAAGTAGAAGCAATCCAGGATGATTCCTGAAGTCACCCTTGGTCCTCCACAGAGACACACAGTGCCCTCTGATACACACACACACACACACACACACACACACAAAGTAAATAAATAAAATATTAAAAAGAAATATGTGCAAATACATATAATAAATATATTTTTGTTGTGTGTATGTCTGTGGGGGGGTGTACAAAAGTGTACTCTGTTTGCCTTTGAGGCCCAAGGGTGACTTCAGGAATCTTCGTGGATTTCTCTATTTCCTTTTTGCTCTTCTCTGGGATTTCCCAGGCTGTGGTTTTCATAGTCTGAAGTACAGGCAGCTGCTATTCCCACACAGTATTTTTACATGAGATCTGGGATCAGAACTCAGATCTTTCTGCTTACAAGGCAAAGGTTTTAGCACCTGAACCATCTCTCCAGCCCTTGAGATAAGTTTTGATATGCAGAGTAAATGAAACACTGTGTAGCAGTTCATCTGTATTGTTGCTGATGAAATCACCATCAAATGGCTAAAGTTCTTTTAAGGGGTTCATTTTCTCTTATGATTTCTGGTTACAGTTCCTTATCCAACTTTGCAGGAGAGCTCATGCCAACACCAGTGCCGGGGGAACTGGCTATACTATATCCAAATAGCAACTGAGAAAGGGACAATCTTAATTTACCAGACAATCCTAACATGTCTGGCCAAGTATACACAAAGATGCCTACTTTCTCAAACAGCTTTCTCTGTTTCATTCACCTACCTATGGGCTGGGCCTTCCCCATTCACTACACAATCTCCTGCAGGTTTGCTCTGGACATAACTCAACTACCAATTCTCTACTAATGTGCCCGCAACTCAAATCCTCAACCATCAAGTTAATACCTGTATCTAACTATAACACTCTGGGAATTCCTATCTTAATCTCCCTTCTCCCTTTCTTGCTTACTACTGTAGGTAATTACAAAATTTATCCATTTCACCAGGTGACTTAAGCCACCATGTTCTAATTTTTATGGTCCTTGTCCTACCATGCAGACATAAGAAGAAAAGTTAGAAAGGTTACAAGTTTCTGCTTTCAGAGACTTTCACTAGAAAAGGGAGACCTTCTCTGACAGTGGAGGGGAAACCTTCTCCCAACTGCTACCTAGCAAAGATCTTCCCTCTGCTCAAGCTTTTTGCTTGCCTGACCTTTCCAAAGCAGCACATACTTCTACAAACTCTGGGTTTACCAATATACTTTGGGTTGTATGGACATTGTTATGACTTATTCCTAATATTTTTGAGACTCCAGAATCTTCTAATAAACCATACATAATAGGCAGATATTGGAGATAGTGTCCTTCCCTAAGATGATTTTTAATATAGATTTGAATGTGGAAAAACACTCAAGGCAGGATGTTAAAATCTGTGTCATTGCAATCAGTTTCATGGAACATTATGTACAAAAGAAATTTAAAATAGGGTCTGTATGGATCATAGCAATTACATGCATTGTTGGGAGGGCTGGGCTTTTGATCAGACATCTTATTTTGTAGAATGAGGTTAGTCATCATAGATCAAAAAATGCATAATAATCCTGAAGAGTGACTTAATGGTCGGGTCCATTTAGTCATAGGGAACATGAGGAGGGATGAGAGTAAGTGTATCTTGGTGGTGATGGAGCTTAAAATGTAAGGCTGGCTCTGCAGGGAACGTGGGGCTCAGTTAGAGGTTGGGTTTCTCAAGGCCAAAAGATTAACAGTCAACATTGGTATAATGGAATGTGGAGATATAGAAACATTATTTTTTCAGTTGCTTCATGGAATCAAGTTGTCTAGAAGCCAGCACTGCTGGTATCATTAATAAAGCCTAAGACGACCGGGCTGTGGCCTCTGGAGCCAACGATGCTATGAATGTGAATGAAAGTGCTCAGCTGGTCTTCAGTTACAAAATTTCCCACCTGTCTCAGAGCCAGTAGTAATTTTCTTAGTCTTTCTGAAGGTGTGAAATATTTTGTCATGAGAGTTCTTTTGATTTTTTGGAAGTTACAGATTGACATTTTTAAATAAACAAATCTCTTATTCCCCAACACTGCTCACTAAATATAACCAATTCCCAACCCTTAATATTGATTTTTCTAAATATCTTCATCGTATGCATTGTTATTTTGAGATTTTTATTTTTTGATGTATATGTATGCAAATTATTCTTTGATGTTTTCATACATGATCCCATTGCATTTATATTATTTCATTTCTTTGTACCGAAAGCCCATTACCCCCAACCTTTCTCCTTTCCAATCTGTTTCCCTCCAATTTTTTGCATATGTGTCTTGTTGCATGTGTGGCCCTCCAAGGCTCATTTGTGATGCTGTAACGCAGGTATCTGAGTACTGCTGGAACATGTATGACTCATCAGTGTGTAAGTCATTGAGTAAAGAAGCTCCCCTTCTCCTGTCTGCATCAGCCTTCACTAGTCTCTCAAGAAGCTGAAGTGTCTCTTTCAATCTTCTTTAATTATGGTGAAATACTGACAGATCCACTATTACTGAGGTCTTTTGGATGTGGACAATACAGGAGTGAGTTCTTGGGTGCTGTAACCATTCATGAGCAGAGGAGGTCTGAGGTCTCATCAGAAATGAACCCTCCAGTTACCAACACAAATGAAAAGAAGCAAGTAAGAAACTGCTGTAGGCTAATACACAAATGCATATCAAGTGTCAATGTTTTCTCAACAGAAATGGAGCAACTATATCTCCATCAAACTTAGGCCACATAGCCTTAGGCTAAATGTAGCAGTTCCAGCCTCACCCCATCGAGTTGAGGAAGCAACATGAAATTCATGGAAGTCCCCCATGGGAGCACCATAGGATAAGAATATGAGAATACACAGGAAGAGGGACTGTGAATTATATAGAGCTAAATAAGGCACTTTTTCCCTCCCATCTATATTACTATATCCAATATTGCTATTTTTAAAAAATAATTGAATTATGATCACAATGTATCTAACTAATCAAATAATAACATAGAAATAAAGAAATCTATTACATTATTAATTGGGTAAACTTAAATGGTTGTCACAAATTATGACGGGTACAATGATTGCAGATTCTGACTGTAATAGTGATAGTAGCTGATGGGGATGAAAAACATTGTTTTCCTGAGTTGAGCTGCATTATAAGGGAAGCAAAATACTTTACATTTAGCTTTAGGACTTTTTACCACTTATTATCTTTTTGTTTAATTTTACAAGCATATTGAGTACTAATCCCTTTTTTCCTCTGTCTCCCCTCCCTTCCATTCCTCTCCCTTCTCATCCCCTCATCAATACATTCCTCTCCCTCCACACCATCCTACCTGACCACTTCTATGGACACTTGCATTCCCTTTGGCTTGTCTACTCTTGTGGGGGTTCAGATCTCTGTGGCATACTAAGTTGCCCGTCTTTGGGACACCCCACTAATAGGGACATTTCCCTTCACTCTTCCAGCTCTAGTCCCTAAGATTTCCCCTGTGCGCTTACCTCTCTTTAGGTCAATATTGCTATTTTTAAAAAAACTATTGGCCCCATAGGCATCTAAACAATATATCAAGTACCAGTTATGTGATACTGTCTATGAAGTTGCTGATCAAAGAAACCTTAAAGAATCCACCCCTAAGCAATACAGACTTTGTTAATGCCCTCAGTTGCCCTCTAGAAACTGATAACAAGACCCTGTTATTGAAAATACAGCTCACACACATCATGGAACATGGATGAAAAACATCAGCTGGTACTGATCTAGAAATTCTAACCTAATTGGATAGCTTTCATAGTAACAGAAAGTATTATGTAAGCTTCTGGGTAGAAAAATAATCAACGGTGTCATTAATCAGTGAAAGCTGGAAGTTATAATAACACTCACCCTAGCAAGAAGTGATTATCAGAATTATAGTGGCATGATAGTCAAGGAGAGAGGTAACCAACAACTTTATGATTGGATTAAATATCTGCTTTTCAGAAGGGATCACATTCCTGGGATTACAAACCAGAAAAGAAAGAAAGAGGAACCAAAGAAGAGAAAGCAAAAAGAAAGGTACAAACCATCAAGGTTTAAGTATAAAACAAACTGCCTTTTAAATATTTATTATAGACATAGAAAAGAGGAATACTCAACCTTCTGCACATGGAAGATGTTTTCTTTCATGATGTGAACGCTTGATTGTCTTACTAATTTGCAAAAATATATAAAGGAATATAAAATAGTTGTACCAGTTTAAGCAGAGATATCACAAATAGGTCACAAAGATTCTCCAACAATTCATATTGTTGGTATATAAACATCCTAGTGCTAGATTTGGAGTACCCCCTCGGAATTGTTGGAACAGAGGACCCTTATGTCCCCAAAAAGGTAAAGGTTATTGCTACTGCTATTGGGTATGTACTAAAATTAGATTGTAAAACCCTATTGCTGAAGATATCATATGCTGTAGGTACAGAATACAGAGAAAGAAGACTCAGCCTACCCTCAGTGCTTTCTCTCCTTCCTCACAAGCTTTGATGGTGTCTAAAAGTGTTACAGAGAATTCTAGGTAGAGACAGTCATTTCTGTATCTTGGTAATGGACTCAGTATGCTGTGCTGTGTGACCCTTGATTCAAGAAAAAGTATTGTTGGGGGTGTAGCTAGCAACTTTCCAATTGGATTTATGAACCCAGTTGGAAGGGGGAATTCATGTCTCTTGCAATGCACCAGGATAAAAAGCCTTTGGCATAGGAGTCATACACAAAAGTAAGGAGATCACTGGGGGCTGGAGAGATGGCTCAGGGGTTAAGCCTCTGCCTTGTAGGCGTGAAGGTCCTGAGTTCGGATCCTAGACCCCACGTATAGATGCCGGGCAGAAGCGGGAGCGGCCTGAGTTTCCGGTCCTGGTAGGGCGGAGCCTGTGAATCCAGGGGCAGAGTAAACAAAGGAGGAGGTGGAGGCATCCGTGGTGATTCCTGAATTCGTCCGTGGTTCTACACACACATACGTACATACACACACATGCATACACGCACAATTGAATAAATTTTAAAAAAAAGTAAGGAGATCACTGTTAATGTTTTACATGAGTGTGATGTACGCATCAACCTGATTTAATAAGTTTATGCCTATGTCCCTAGAGTCTGTTTGCTGTCTCTACTGTCTGAGAGAGTAGTGGTTCCTACAGTGGGCAGTACTGCTGCTAATAGAGAGATACATAATAGCTTGTGAAGCTCCTGAGAACATATGAATATTTATATGTCATGGTAGCCCAAAGCCCTTCTATAGTTGGACATCTATGTCTCCCTTTCCAAAATTGAAGGAGCCTTACTGAATAGAGGCCTGGAAAAAATATAAGACGTGGAGGAAAGGGGTAGGGTTTTGCATGGTATTTTTCTTTTTTTTTTTAAACCTTTTTTTATTATTTTTTCTGCTCATACAAACTTAGTAGGTACACCGGTTACCTCCCTCTCTCCTCCTCCCCCCGACCCCTCTGCTCCCCCTCCCCTCACCCCTCCCTCCCCATCCCACAGTGCCTCCCCCCCCCAATCCCCAAAGAATGCTTTAATGTGCATGCCTGACTCTCCTCTGGGGCCTCCTCTCCGATGACATACAAGGACCCAGTGGCATTTCCCTGAACCCTTTCCCGTGTTCCCCTTAAGCATAGGAACACTACTGTGGCTGTCAATCCCTTGCCTCCAAGGATCTTGGTGCCTTTAGCAAATGCTAGACTTTGTGGGGTATGATATTTTTCTTCCAGGCACAATCATGATGCTTTTTTGAACTTTGTTCCCAGCCCTAGCTAAGAAAGCTATTTATCATCTATCAACCTTTGCAGCAATTTGAAAGATCACACATTAAATGGACAATCATTGGTGGTCAGAAGGTACTAAACTGAAACAGTTTGTCATGGAGGGGATTCATGAAGGGAGAAGAGGTTTCTGAATCTAAGACAAAGAGAGGACTCTCCCAAAGGTGAAGAAATGCAGGAAACAGCAGCTGAGGAGGAGTCTCTGAATCCAGACAAGCAATCTATGTATGTATAATATTTGCCTTGACTCACTGTCTATGATATATGTGTAGAACCCAGAGAACAATTTTTGAACTGGTTTTATCTTTACCCTTTCACATAGGTCTTAGGGATTCAAGCTGTGTGATCAGGTTTGAGAATAAAGAGCATTGAAAATATAAAAATATAATAAAATCTATTTAATGAGTAAAGATTGCCTGTTATCATCTGTACTACCATATAACCCTATGTTATCATGATCCTGTGAATGCAGAGTTAAGGGGTATGCTGATCACATACTGGAGAGGAAGGGAGGTCTTTTCTGGACCACTATGAGATCTAATGCTCATTTAATGCATATTAGAATACACTGTCTTCTCATACACAACACATTATTGAATTATAAGAAGTAATCCTATACATGGAAGATCCACTCATTTACCGAAAGCATATTTTTTGTCTATGAAATGCATCTATTTATTTATTTTTATTTTTTCTCCCACATTTTGTCTTTTTCCTAGTCATACAAACTCAATAGGTACCCTCTCCTCTCCCCTCCGGAGTCGTCCCCCATTGCACTCCTCCCCTTTCCTCATTTCTTTTACCCCCCTCCCTCCCTCCTCCTCTCCTAACTCCTCCCCCTTCTTCCCTCCCATCCCCTGGAACATCTGTTTATGTGGGCACCAAACCTCCCTCTGAGTCGTCCACCCTAGTGAGGGTTTAGAAATCAGTGGCATATCCCAGAACCCCTTCTTGTGCTCCGCGTTAGTATGGGAACTCTATAATGACTTTTTAATTCCTTGCCTCTAAGGCTCCTACTGCCTGGAGCATCCTCCCCTGTAATCCATGCTAGACTTTGGGGTGTCATTGATGTGTAAGCCATTGTGCAGGTCAGGCAAAGTCCGATTAAGGCTGTTGCAGCCCTAACTTGTTTGGAGTATCTTGCATATCATTGATCCTCCCCATCTTTAGGCACTTACAATCTTGCTGTTCCCTCTTCCACAAGGTTCCCTGAGCTTTAGGATGGGGAAAGATTTGGATGGTCTAGTTTCAGGTGGTTAATGTAGGGTCTTTCTTTAGGTTCTGAATTATGGTTTGTTGTTGTTTTCAGGTTTGTTTTTCCTGCACCGCCCTTGGCTGCATCTTGATTGGTATCAAAGGTCATCTCCTAACCAAAGATAAGACTGTTCAAAGAGGAGATTCAAAGGTAAATAGAAGAATAGGAATAGGACACAGAGTGAAGGGGTCAGTGTTCCATTTGATAGATGGTTATCATCTATCTGCCAGTCCCTATACTCTCCCTGATTGGTGAGATCAAAACTCTTCAGTAGCAAGTGACCAGGACAGGAAGTGAAAGTGAGTTGCACCAGATGTCTCGCCACTTACAAGCAATACTTGATGGTGACCTATTTTCTCTGCTGAAGTGTGATCCTCTATTTCCTTATTTGGGGGAAGCCCTCCTTTCTTCCCTCATATTTATAATCTTTGTAATTACAGTAGGTATTATAAAGATTTACCTTTGAATATGTCATTAAGAAGGTTTGGAACTAGAATCCACCTATTAGGGAGTACATATGGTACTTAATTTTTTGTCTGGGATACTTCACTCAATATAATTTTGCTAAATTCCATCTATTTCCCAGCACATTTCTTTATTTCATCTTTCTTAATGGCTGAGTAGTATTCCATTGTATAAATTTATCACATTTTCATTATCCATTAGTCGATCCTAGCTGTTGTAGCCCTAACTTGTGTGGAATATCTTGCAAATCATTGATCCTCCCTATCTTTAGGCTCTTACAGTCTTGCCGCCCCCTCTTCCACAAGTTTCCCTGAGCTTTAGGATAGGGAGAGATTAGGCTGGTCTGGTTCCAGGTGAATAATGCAGGAACTTTAGTGTTCTGAATTGTGACTGAAAGCATATTTTTGAGATTGTAAAATATCACCCAGTTTTAGACACTTAGAAATCTTTATTGAAAACAGCACATAACTTGTTCACTTTTTGAGTATTACATATTAGTGACCTGGGATAGCAGAGAAAAATCAATATCAAAATATTCCATGGCAAAGCTTTTATAAGGGAGTGCTCAGACAACAATGCATGAACCATATGAACCATACATGTTGCATTGCAGCAGTTGTGGAAGCCTGTGCCAAAGGACACTTCATGCTGGTTTGTGCTAAGCCCTCAGATGATAGTTGAATGATGCTGTTTGGTGGTAACTTTGATTGCAAAAGGTACAAGTGTGGGGCTTCTCCCTTTGTGGATTCTCTAATGAGCCCTGAGGTTTGTGTTGTGGCTGAAGGATATGGCACAGGTACATCAGTTTAAAAGACTCTCTCTTCTCTGAATGACCTGCAGAATTCAAAGATCTGAAAACTTACAGAAGCCTTTGAAAAACTTGATAAATAAATGGCCTCTCATTTCTTTGTATTTTGTGGTGTTTTACCAACTTTGAGGGGTATCTAAAGATACTGGAGCATTGCTCTCATTTGTGCAGATTTTATTCTCTGTACAATGTCACTTTGGGTCCCTTGACTAAGAAGTTTCCTCGTTACTCTGGGAGTTTGGAGAAACACTGAGATGAAGACTGGTCTGCACTGGAAAGCAAACCTGTGTGTTCTTCCATAAGCACATCTTGGTAAGTGTGCTTCTTTAGTGGCCTTTCCTGGGAACTTGGAGTCTCTTGTCTTTGTCTTCTGGAATTGCAAGTAATTCAGAAACTCTTGAGTCCTCTGGTTTAGGATGCTTCTTCTGCAGGAAAATGACTAAGGAATCTATCCGATTTCCTTTCCTGGAAGAACAATCATTTACTCCAGTGATTACAAGACATCTATTGTGTCCATACTCATTGTCTTCACCTTTTTTGGGGGGGATGTGATCATAGGTCACTCCATGAGACTCTGTCAAAAAAGTGATCCTCATAGAATATTCCTGGCCTGTGCAGAGTCACGTGACTCACCTGTTGCCATCAGAATATCTTGAGGCAGCTCTGAAAGTCTCTTTGTAGTCTCTTGTTTTGGAATGTTTGTAGAGTGCTGTTTTTTGAAATGTTTGATGACTTCTTTTAGTGACATATTCTCAAAGAATAGCGCTTCCTGTCCCTGGATGTGAACATGAACCTGTAAGAAAAGTCAGGTTATTGTTAGGATGAATCTGTTATGTGACAAAAAGCCTTTTCAATAACCAGTCCTCTGAAGACTTTCACAGAACCCTTGATTTATCAGTCATCACACTGTGTTCAGCCCATATTTCCTGATGGTACCATATCAATAATTAAAAGGAGTCATGATTTATCTAATTAATATAGACAACAAATTTACAACTGCTAAGTTATTTTCCCAAGAGAGATAATATAGGGTAGTAAACCCTGAAATTCTTTCCACAATATTTCCATCAACTTCTCAATACATGGCATTAGCTCATGTGTTTCTATTCATGTACATTATGACTTCTCAACCTTCTGGCTAAGATGTAGTGAGTCTTGCATTACTGATTAGGTAACACAAACATAATGGCCAACGGTGCTGCATGTGATGACTAAATGGAATCAATCCAGCATATGTGTTATTTTACAAAGTGTCAACATCATAGGGGCATGAACACTCAGCACAGCAACACCACAATTATGCCACTTGTCATATTCTCACTGTTTCTTATTGTTTCAGATTTGTTCTCTGGATAATTGTCCTTTTCTTGGACTATATTCTACGTTTTTGCACTTTAATAATCTTTGGTGAGAATCTTCATTATTTAAAATTATATGGAAATATAATCACAGTGTGTGTGTGTACTCAGGCAAGTTATATTTTAAATTGTGATGACAGTAACATGAATAATGAGAATTTTTATAATTACAGACTATTTTGACTGACCACATACTTTTTTCAGTTTTGCTCCATCTCCCTTCACAGTCCAAACGCTTTACTCACTAACACAAGAGGCTTCAGACAATCGTCAGTCAACTCATGCATGAATTTTTCCATATCTCTATCACTTCATTCCCATTTCTTTTTCACAGCTGAATTATCCTTGTAACATCCAGTCATAAGGAACTGCTCCATGACCAGTTGAGAAATCATCTCGTCTCAACACTCAATCAGGATGCAGCCAAGGGCAGTGCAAGAACACCAAAACTGAAAACAATAATCAACCATAATTCAGAACTCCAAAGACCTTACAGTGCTTACCTGGAACCAAACAAGCCAAATCTCTCCCCATCCTAAATGTCAAGGGACCTTGCAGAAGGGAAGGTAGCAAGATTGTAAAAGCCTAAAGATGGGGAGGACTAATGTTATGCAAGATACTCCACACAAGTCAGAGCTGTGGCAGCCAGGATATTGCTACCATGTGATTTAACTTTGCCTGACCTACATAACAGCTGATATGTCAACGAGCCCTCAAGGACTACCAGGAATCTCACAGGAGAAATTTCAGGTAGGAGGATCCTTAGCGACAAGGGGTTAGACAGTTATAATAGAGTTCCCATATTAGTGTGTGGCCCAAGAAGGGGCTTCAAGGTGTGCCACTGAGTCCTGAACCCTCACCAGTGCAGACAATTCAAAGGGAAGTGTACAGGTAGGAAACACCAAGAGAGGAGAGAGAGAGAGAGAGAGAGAGAGAGAGAGAGAGAGAGAGAGTGTTAAAGAGTAAAGAGAGGGATGAGGGGACAACAAGGTGGAAGGGAGGAGGAGGGGGAAGGAGAGGGGAGAAAGTACATATTCTTTCAGCTAGTAAAAGAATAAATAAAAAAGATATTTTCATGAAGGCAGTATAATTATTATTAATATGTGCAGTTGTGTTGTGTGTACCAGAGGGCACTTGAGTATGTGTACCTTTGCATGCCCAAGAGCAACTTTGCAAACCATCCTAGGTTCTTCTGCTTCCTTATTGCTTTGCTCTGGAATTTCCCAGTCTCTGACTTCTAGGGCCAGAATGTAGACCAGCAACATTTCTGTTCAGCATTTTTACAGGACATTTGAGACCCAAACTCAGGTCCTTCTACTTGTGAAACAAAGACTTTAACCTTAGAGTCATCTCTCTAGCCTGAAAGTAATACTTTATTTAGTTGTTATTTGGCTCATATCAGTTAACAAAGCAGTAGGTTCCCATATGAGGGTTACATGCAACTTCATTTTGATTCAGACTTGCCCTTTCTTTTCCTTGACTCCCTTTCTTATGCTCTATCTTTCCACTACTAATCCCCCTTTCCATTATCTTCCTTCCTTAAAGCTTCTTTCATTTTCCCAGTCACATGCCCTTTTTGGCTACCTTGCTTTCACTCATACACATCCCTGCTTGATATGCACATTCAGCACTTACAGACTAGGGTCTTCATATGAGAGAGAATATTTATGCCTATGAAAGGAAGGAAGACCGAGAGAGATAGAGAGACAGAATTTAGCTTCCTAGTCTCAGTTACATTACTGAATTTTTTTTATTTTTTACTACATTTTTTATTATTTCCGCTCATACAAACTTAATAGGTAGACCAGTTCCCTCCCTCCCTCCTCTTCCCCCCAACCCCCTGTTCCCCTCCCTCCCTCCCCATCCTCCAGTGCCTCCCCCCCAATTCCCAGAGAGTCCTTTATTCTGTATGCCTAACTCTACTTTTGGTCCTCCTCTCCGATGACGTACAAGGACCCAGTGGCATTTCCCTGAACCCTTTCTTGTGTTCCCCTTAAGCATAGGAACACTACTGTGGCTGTCAATCCCTTGCCTCCAAGGATCTTGGTGCCTTTAGCTGATGCTAGACTTTGTGAGGTCAATAGTGTGTTGGACATTGCGCAGGGCATGCTAAGTCCTATTATGAATGCTTCGGCCCTAACTAGTGTGGAGAATCTTGCAAATCATTGCTCCTCCCATCCTTTTGCTCTTACAATCTTACCGCCCCCTCTTCCGCAAATGTCCCTGGCCTAGATCTATGTGGTTGATATAGAGTCTCTGAAGTTCTGGATTGTGGTTTGTTGATTTTCTTTTGCAGTTTTGCTGCTCCTGTAATGCCCTTCACTCCATCCTGATGGGCACTGCATGTCATCCCCTGGCCAGATACAAAAAGCTGTTAAACTGGAGTCTTGTTACATTACTGAATTTTTTTAAATTCCATCCTTTTTCCTGAAAATTTTATCATTTCATTTAATACAGGTGAATAAAGTCCAATAGTATATATAGGCAGCTAGCTACATGAGAGTTCTTGCTGAAAGGATTGTACTCAATGGGGAAAAACTCGAAGCATTCCCACTTCGATCAGGAACTAGACAAGGTTGTCTGTCCACTCTCATCACTTTTATTGAATATTGTACTTGAAGTTTTAGCTGAAGCCATAAGACAAGAAAAGGAAATAAAAGGGATTCAATTCGGCAAGGAAGAAGTCAAGTTATCTCTATTTTGCTGATGACATGATCTTATACCTGAGTGATCCCAAAAACACCACCAAGAAACTCTTGGAACTAATACAGAAGTTTAGCAGGGTTGCAGGATACAAAGTAAACATACAAAAATCAGTGGTTTTCCTATATCCCCAGAATAAAAGAAGTGAAAAAGCCCTGAGAGAAACAATTCCATTTACTATAGCCCCTAAAAAAAATGAAATACTTTGGTATAAACCTAACCAAGGAAGTAAGTAACCTTTACAATGAAAACTTTGAAACCCTCAAGAAAGAAATTACAGAAGACACCAGAAGGTGGAAAGACCTGCCATGTTCTTGGATTGGCAGAATCAATATCATAAAAATGACCATACTTCCAAAGGCAATATACAGATTCAATGCTATACCAATTAAAATCCCAAAGCAATTCTTTAAAGAAGTTGACCAAACAATCTCAATGTTTATATGGAGGCACAAAAGACCCAGGATAGCAAAAACAATCCCGAGTAACAAAAACACTGTTGGAGATATCACCATATCAAACCTTAGTCTATACTACAAATCCATAGTTATAAAAAGAGCCTAGTACTTGTTCCAAAATAGACACACAGATCAATGGATAAGGGTTGAAGACACAGATATAAGCCTACACAACTACAGCCATTTGATCTTTGACAAAGGGGCCCAAAAAGTCCAATGGAGAAAGAACAGCATCTTCAACAAATGGTGCTGGCAAAACTGGATCTCCATATGCAGAAGATTAAAACTGGACCCATACTTGTCACCATGTACAAGAATTAATTCCAAATGGATCAAGGACCTCAATATAAGGCCAGAGACTATATAAACCTTAGTTGAATGGGTAGAGAACTCCCTGGATCTGGTTGGACTAGGCCAACAGTTCCTAATCAAAAATCCAATAGCCCAGTCAATACAACCAACATTCAACAGATGGGATCTTATGAAATTAAAGAGCTTCTGTTCAGATAGAGAGATTGTAACTCGAGTACAAAGGCAAACTACAGAATGGGAGAAAATCTTCACTAACCATATATCTGATAGAGCTCTATTATCCAGAGTGCACAAAGAACTTAGAAAACTAAACTCCAAGGAAACAAATGGGCCAATTGAAAAATGGGCCTTGGAACTTAAAAGAAACTTTACCAAGGACAAAATTAAAATATCTAATAAATATCTTGAAAAATGTTCCACATCCTTAGCCATCAGGGAAATGCAAATCAAAACCTCCCTGAGATATCATCTCACCCTGGTCAGGATGGCAAAAATCCACAATACAAACAACAACAAATGCTGGAAAGGATGTGGAGAGAGGGGAACTCTCCTACATTGCTGGTGGGAATGCAGGCTCATCCAGCCACTCTGGCGAGCCGTCTGGCATTTCTTAAAGAAGTTAAAGGTTGAAATGCCATATGATCCAGCTATTCCACTTTTGGGAACAACCCCCCTATACAGCAAAAACTCACCTTGATAGCACAAGCACGACCATGTTCATAGCAACACTGTTTACAATAGCAAAGTTATGGAATCAACCCATATGTCCAACAGTTGATGAGTGGATAAGGAAAATGTGGTACATTTATAGAATGGAATACTACTTAGTCATCAAAAAAATTTGCCGGGAAATGGATGGAATTAGAAACAATTATATTGAGTGAAGTATCCCAGACACAGAAAATTAAGCACCTGTAGTATCCACTCACCCCTGGTGAGGCGTGTCTCTACCCACTCACACACTCATTCACACGATTGCACAGCTTCTGGCTGTGAGGACGATGAAAGGCAGGTTCCGGCCATCCCGGCCTCCGCCTCAATTTCTCAGAGACAGAAGCAGATCTCAAGTTTATTGGGGGAAACAAAGGAGCTTATATAGACAAGTAATTAGATGGCGCCAAATGGGCAGCCAATTGTGTCCAAGGTTAAAACAACCTACAGGTACCACAGTTGAAGTCCAATGTCAATCAGCTCAGGAGGCAAGTCAATACCTGAAAGTCAATTAGGGGTCCCTGTAATGTGATCAGGGTAACACCCAGGACACTAGTCCTCAGCGCCATCTTTAGTCCCATGTGGTCAGCCATGCCCTGGGGCAAATCCTGGGCCGGTCCAACAAGCACCTTATGTACTCCCTAATAGGTGGATCCTAGTAGCAAACCCACTTAGAGACACACTCAAAGATAAATCTCTGTAATACCTACAGTAATTGCAAAGATTAAAACAGAGAAGGGGAAGGAGGGCCCCTCCAGAAACAAGGAGAGAGAGGATCACGCTACAGCAGAGATAATAGGCCACCATCAAGAATTGCAAGTAAGTAATGAGATATCTGGTTAAGCTCACAGACTGTCCTTCCTGGTCACTTGCAACTGATGGGATATGATCTCACCAGAAAGGGAAGGCATATAGTCTGGCAGATAGAAAGTAACCATTTTGCAATGGGAGACTGACCCACCCCTCCCTGCAGTCTCCTATTCTTATTCCATCTACCTTTGAATCTATTCTTATAATAAGAATAGATTTTAACAGCTTTTTATCTATGACCAGGGGGTGACATCCAATACCCATCAGGATGGAGCCAAGGACATTGTAGGAGCAGCACAACTGCAAAAGAAATCAACAAACCATAATTCAGAACATCAGAGACTATATCAACCACCTAGAACTAGGCCAGCCTAATCTACCCCATCCTGAAGCTCAGGGAAATTTGTGGAAGAGGGGCCAGTAAGATTGTAAGAGCACAAGGATGGGAGGAGTAATTATATACAAGATACTCCACACAAGTTATGGCTGAAGCAATATCTCCACAATGACCAACAAATCATTGACCCCTCAAAGTCTAGCATGGACTAAAGGCACTAGGATCCTTAGAAGCAAGGGATTAACAGTCACAATAGTGTTTCTATACTTAAGAGGAACACAAGAAAGAGTTCTAGGAAATGCCCCTGGGTCCTTACACCTCATCAGAGAGAAGGACCCAGAGAAAAGTTTGACACACATTAAAGGATGCTTCGAAGATGGGGGGAGGGGGTACTGGGAGAAAGGGAGGGAGGGGAAAAGGAAGGGGAAAAGGGAGAAGGGAGCAGGGAGATCCAAGGAGAGGTGGAGGGAGAGGGGGACCGGGGTACCTACTATGTTTGTATGAGTGGAAAAATTTTAAAAAAAGAGTTCTTGCTGAAAAAAAAAATCTAAACAGAAACTCAAAAGAATCACTAATGCATTTAATTTCTATGTTCCCCTTTCTATAACATTTTAATATACTCCATAGAATGAATTGAAAACAATTAAATTATTTATATTCCAGTTTAGGGATAATCTGAATAAGAGATGCAATTATTTCTGTTAAGAGACTGACATTTTTTCTACTGTCTGTCAAATATAAAGAAGGATGCTTTAGTGGTGATCATATTGATATCGAGATCCTGATAGAATAACAGACCTTGGTAGAATAAAATGAATAGGAAGAATGCAGAAAGTATAACTTGAGGCCTCTATGACTACACTAAGGCATTTTGTTGTCTGACTGAGCTAGGCAACAGAGCCTAGAGACAGTGGTATAGTGTCTGATGAGGAGAAAGGGGCAGAGGACAGGGAAGCAAGAATCTGTTGCTGTAGACACACTGGCTAGATGTGTATTTTTTATATAACGAATAGAAAAATATATGGTTATCATGGCAGAGGTTACATAAAGGAGCACAAAGCTTCTTGCTAGGGTGAGGATGCTTTGGGTAGCTCTAATCTCAGGTGATAATGTAGGAGACCAGGATCTATGAATATACTGGACTCTATGCTTGCACCCCAATAGGATAAACACCATGGAAACACTGGCCCAGGTCATGAGCCCCAAGTATATGACATTGGTTCAGGCTAACAAGACTGAATATAACGTGATGGTTACATTGTGAGGATCCATTACAGCACAGTATACCAAATCTTTAAATACAATGACATTTCTTCTCTTCCACATGATAGTCACCCTCACAGGAACAAAGCTGTTTATCATCAGTTGTAGGGTCCAGAGAAGACCCTACCACCTTGTGGGCTATGAATTTGAATTGTGTACACTTAGAATAATTAGGACTAATCAATATGACTTAATAGATACTGAGAGGGATGTGAAACCAAGGCCTACTCCTCTGGCAACTCAATGAAAATAAAAGACAAGTTTGCACCCAATATCATCTAGGAAGTAACTCCAACCAAAGCAGCCATGATTGGGGGATTCCTTTGAAGAGGAGAACCATGAGGTTGGCCCAGGCCATGTGTTTGAAGATCAGGTCTGTGGTCCTTGCCCTGATGCTAGTAAAATCAGCAAAGATGAAGTAGCCAAGCAAGGCAGAGTTCCCCAGGATTCCCAGTGCAGTCTGGAACAGGAAGGTGATTCCTATGGTTACATCTCTGGAGGCCATCCTTCTTCTTCCTGGGAAAGAGCCAAAGGACCTTTGGTTGACATAGAGGACTCCCTTTGACATGGCATGTCAAATATTGTTCTCTCCAGGTAACTTCTATTTGTCATTTAAGTAAGAATAGTGTAAGAAAGACATCAGTTCCAGAGCTGTCTAGTACTGAGAATGGAGGTGCTGCTATGACTGAGGTATGAGAGCTAGACAGCCCTGGTTCAAGCAGAGCTGTGCAGGTGAAACATGTTCTTGATTCACATTGGCCACTTTACTTGTTTTCCTTTTTTGTTTAGTTTGGTTTATTCTTTTTGTTATTTTGTCTTTATTTTTCTTTCCCTTGGGTTGTAGACAAAACCCATAACCTTTCACTTACTAGGCAAATACACTGCCATTGAGCTATATCCTTAACCCCTAGTCACTGTGGTTGGGATTCCTCTTCATATCTAGGGGAAGACCAGTGCAGACCCAGCACTCAGAAGAGTCCCATAAAGTCTTGTAAGTCTCAAGGTCCTCAATCCTGAGTGTTAGGACAAAAAAAATTCCTGGGGTTTGTAATCTTTCCAAGGTGAGGGAGGGTGTTCCAACAAAATATTGGACTAATATATAGCCCCTGTTGGGCTAACTGAGTGATCTGGAGATGTCTTAACATTGATGGTACTGGGTTTGGGGAGCAAGGCCATAATTTCAGAACTGCAAGTTAAAGACAGTCATTTGTTTACATGCATCAGCCAGTCTGGCAGGGATTGGAGACATCAGGAGATCTGGCTGGGTCTTCTCAGCTCTGGGCAGCAAGGAGGAGTTAAATGGGAGAGCTAAGCTTATTCCCCTGCCACAGAAGGAAGTCTGGCTGTTTAAGAAGCCACAGAAACCATAATTGAGCATTCTTTACTTCTTTACAGCATCTGGTGGATTCTTAAAATATTCTGTAGGCATACATGATATAGGCATAACAATACAAATATCAAAAGACAACAGTGGCAGTCAAATTATCAAAATCTGTTTCGCTTAAATGTTGAGTAAGTACAGAAAATTACTAAATATTAGAAAGATAGCATAAGACCATTTACTTACTTATTCTGAATTAAAGTACCATCATGAATTCCTAGAAAATAATCACTGTTATAATGCACTATGAAAAATATAAGAAATGTATATAAGATAAAATATGAAAAGATAAGATGAGACAGTTTGTTGGTGGACACAACAAAGATTTTTGACAAATCTATGCATGGTTCCTAAGAAGAACCTACAAAGGCTTGATCATATCTGTCTGGAAGAAACTGAAAGAGTAGAGATGGGACTATTTCGTCAGGAAAATGTGAGAGCAAATTCAGTAAGTCAGAGAACTCTCAAAAAATTTAAGACTTCAATCTAGCTATATCTACATTTTAAACATTCTTTCTTTATACACATAATTATGAAATTGATTCCTCTTTACTGCTCTTGTTCTCTCAGAAAGCCACACATGCTCACACTGTCACAAGACATTGGTTCTTTCCAAGGGAGACATGAATACTATAGTTTATTTCTGGAACCCAAGCATGAAGTCAAGCAAGAGTCTCTGCATTCTACAGTACTTGCCCCCAGCCACTCACTATACTCCCACATACAATCTCAGGAGTGTCTTGAGGTCTCCCAAAGCAAAAGAAAGAAAATAAATTCTAAAACATAGTCACAAAGCATGTAAATAAACAAAGACCCCAATTTTAATCTCACTTGTAGGAGCCTTCAATTTTACTGCCTTGCCAAGAGCTTCAAGAAGAGCATGCCAGGATTCAGGGATCTTCTCACCTGCAATCTCAGTCCACTTGTGGTTGGCTTGGTTGCTGGTCCACTCGTGTGTGTATATGTGTGTGTATGTGTGTGTGTGTGTGTGTGTGTGTGTGTGTGTGTGTGTGTGTGTGTGTATGTTGCAAGAAATCCAATCCCTGAAAAAGAAAGACAATTCAGAAGACAGCTCTCTCCCAGTTTCCAGTAGACTTCCCTGCCTTTCTCAGACCAGTGAAATTACACTAAAGATTTCACCTGTGAAAGTCATTGGACCTGTGACACATGCTGTGGGATGAGATCATGTCAGTAGCCTGGGCTGATGTTCTAATAGACCCAGATCTTATATCCCCCATGGTGGGGATGGTCATATCATAGGTAGCAGCTTATGACAGCCTCTGCACAGGGAATTGATGACACCTCTGCAAAAATACTTACTCCTGTCATTAACCAGAAGAAACTTTTAACTGGGTAATGATCTGCAGAGGGAGAGGCAGGAAACTTAGAAAGAAACTTCCTTTACCAAGTGTTAAAGAGAGAGAAAGAGACAGAGACAGAGACAGACAGAGACAGAGAGACAGAGAGACCAGAGAGCTGACATAAAGAAGGAAACATGGTATAAAAGTGAATCTTTCTTGGGTTTTGAAACGTAAAGAATATACAAATATATATACAGACATCCTGTCTATGGTAAGTTCTGGGTTGGAACAATCTCCCCAGCTCCTACCTTCTTCCCTTATATAGATGATGAAATTTACAGTGAAAGGGTTTGTGTAATTAGGGAGTACTGGTAAACCTATGATGATCTAATCTGTGTCTGTTTGAATGGAACATCCATATTTCCAGTCAAGTTTAGACAGACCCCTCTGGCTTCAACATATAACTTCAACTAATGCTTTCTGCAACCTTTGTCATTGGACTTGAGTGTTAAGGCAGTAGTCATATACAAGGCATACATGACACTCAAGAGGAGTGGCCCACACTACTGCAAAAAGTTTTCTGCCATGATAGTTAATGGCAAAAGAAAACTACATATATAAACACATACATATAAAAAGTAATCTGATAGACATATCACATCCATTTGGGCAGAACAGTAATAGTAGTCTTCATGCTCCCGCCAATGAATTCTTGGACCTTGGGTGTTAACCTGAAATTCTAACAACAAACATTGCTTCCTTGTTGTGAAACAAGTCCCACATTTAATTACAAGCAGATGGTTATATTCAGAAGTGTCATACCACTATTGGACCAGCAGGAACATCCTGCCTGTTGTGTTGGTGCAGTTTAAGAGACAGAATACACTGTAAAGCAGGACCACTGGTGACAGTCCTTTCCCATCATTATTTTCCAATGTTATGCATGTCAGCCAATGAGAAAGGATTTTCTTGCTCAGGTCCAGGGTAATATTGGTATATCCCACTATGAAAATAGGTGAGTTTCTCAGTAATGGGGACTTAAATCTTGGTTGACAAGCAAATAAAAGCAGTGACATTAGCCAATACTGAGGGTGAGGGGTAACAGGACTCCTTAATAACAACTCATGAGGGGCTGGAGAGGTGGCTCAGGGGTTAAGCCTCTGCCTTGCAGGCAGAAGATCCTGAGTTCGGATCCTAGACCCCACATATAGATGCCGGGGGCAAGCGGGCTTGGCCTGTGTTTCTGGTCCTGGTAGCGAGGACCCTGGGAATCCCTGACAGAGTAAACAAGGAGGAGGTGGAGGCGGTCCATGGTGGTTCTCCAATTCTCCCGTGGTTCTACACACACACACAATTGAATAAATAAAAATATTAAAAAAAAAGAAAGAACTCATGAATGTAGTTTCATTCAATAACCACATGGATTCAGAGTCTTGATGCACACTATTATTTCCTGGTTTTGTTTTGTGACTTTATTTTCTCTACAAGGAACTCAAAGGATATTATTACATAAGGAGACCCTGTACTCAGGAGTTTCATAGTAACAAAGTGGTAATGAATATAACATCAAGAAAATTAAATTTGTTCTTTCTTTTTTTAAATATTTTTTAAATTTTTTTTTATTTATTCAATTGTGCGTGTGTGCGTGTATGGACTGCCTCCACCTCCTCCTTGTTTACTCTGCCCTGGGATTCACAGGCTCCGCCCTACCAGGACCAGAAGGGCAAGCTGCCCCGCTTCTGCCCTGGCGTCTATACGTGGGGTCTAGGATCCGAACTCAGGACCTTCCACCTGCAAGGC
The DNA here is from genome assembly GCA_023101885.1 of Typhlomys cinereus. NCBI lineage: Eukaryota > Metazoa > Chordata > Mammalia > Rodentia > Platacanthomyidae > Typhlomys > Typhlomys cinereus. Next base: position 3,792,359 of record JALPQD010000118.1, read on the forward strand.
AGAGGCTTAACCCCTGAGCCACCTCTCCAGCCCCCAAATTTGTTCTTTCTTATTAGTGGTCAGTGTTAACTTTTTCTTACCCAAATGTTCAAGTTAATATTACAAAATTTTAGGCAGTGCCAAATTGCTGTGATCCGCATGCTGTTGCTCTGCTGGGGTGATACAAGAATGGAGGAAAGATAAGACATCTACAGAAAAGCTGGGATTGAAAGGGCCACTTACTTAGATAAAGTGTGGCTCAGTTCATGCATGGTTGTTTTATAGGCAAACTAATAATAAGGCTGCATAAGCAAGTGACAAGGACATGAGAACTAAGAGACTTTGCATTTCCTATGGCATACCATGTGCTCTGAAGGAAGATCAACTAAATATAAAAAACTTTTATCAGGAAAATGAAGCAGACAGGGATCTGCCCACAGTCACCTCTTTACTTAGGCTTCAGGTAGACCATGACCTCTTTCCAGCTTTGAAGATCCAGAATCTGCTGTTGATGTGGCTTTTCTGCAATCAGTTTTCCTACAAGGCCATACTCATGCTAGACACATCTCTTAATACCCTTTCTTCTTCATCACAGCTGCTCTCCACATTGACTTTACCAGTGATTTCCAAGGTTATCTTCTATATAGTCTGTCAATTCTTTCTTTGTATTCACATTCTTCACATTTTCTGATTTATGGGTCTATTCATTTTCTTAACTCACAGTGGAAATTTTAGATAACATGGGACAAGCAGGACAAGGAGCTGGAGACAGAAAAATCCCTGGGACTCACTGACCAGCAAACATAGACTAATTGGAAGGATGTAGGCACGTGTCTCAAGAAATAAAGTGTATGACACTGAATGAATGACTCTGTAAATGGACTTCTAGCTTTCACATGCACTCATATGAATGTATGCATATACATGGATTTATATGTACACCAGCATGCATATATTCCCTACACATACATGTAACACTAAATCAATGATGCACCATTTATCATTTGCTTAAATTGTTTTTCACATTGTTATATCATTAAATATATTTTTCTAATATAACAAACTATTACATAATGATCAACTGAATTTAGTGTCTGACAAGTGAGATATTAATTTTCTCAAGTATGTCACAGGTATTTAAAATTTTTATACCAGGAAGATGGAACTTGGGGTGATGTCCAACCAATATGGCTGTATTGAATAAGTTTCCATTTCATGCTTTTCAACATTAATTTAATGTTTTCTTTTGTATGTGTGTGTGTGTGTGTGTGTGTGTATGCGCACATGCGTGTGTGTGTATGTGTGTGTGTGTAAACCAGGCATTGCGGAGGCCCAAGAATGACATCAGGAATCACCCTGCATTTCTCTACTTCCTTGTTGCTTTGCTTTGGTGTTTCCCCAGCTTTTCCTCCCAGGTCCAAAAGTTCAGGCTGCCACTATTTCTGCTTGGCGTTTTTTACAAGGGAGAAAGGATTAGAACTCAAGTCCTTCTCCTTTGGATGCAAAGGCTTAACTACTGAACCATCTCTACAGCTTGTGATTTAATTTTTTGATTAATTTATTAAGGGAAGATGGCTGAACTGAGTCACAGATCCCTCCACAGGTTTGATAATAAATTTGACAAACCAAGAATGAAGGAATACAAAGGTACATTTTGGTGGTGGATAAAGAAGAAAGATAGGAAGATATTACAAACTGTTAGAATCACTTATTCTAGGGTCATTTTATGTTCTCTTTGCACTGCAGGCAGCATCAGCTGTTTTTATCTTTTCTTGGTCAAATAAATAAACAAACAAACAAACAAACAAACAATATTTGGATTTGAATTCTTGAGATGGTTTTGTTTGTGTTCTGGTAAGTTTATAATGGACTTCCATGTCAACCTCATACATTACCTCGAGTCCCTTTCCCTTTTTTTCCCCAGCCAACCTAATACCATTGCTCCATTACTTCCAGCTATCATGCAACTCTTACTTTGCCAGAATATCCAAAAATAATACATGTATCTATGGAAGATACTTGATTTTAAACAATAATTTCCAATATACTAAAGAATTCTCTATATGATGTCTCATGATAGCTATGAAACTGGATTTCTTGCCAGGTTCTTGTGTCCCAGAATCAAAGACTGAGGCCAAAACAAGTGGAGAGGTTGAAGCCAGATTTATTGATAGTGGGCCAAAGAGAAATACTCTGAGTTTACAAGGGGCTGACAGGATCAGGGATACTTTTAGGCCTAAAAAGTGTTTATTCCTTATGAATTAGTTTTAGTTTCTTTAAATATGATTGGGGTTTTAGATCTCTTTTATGTCTGACTGGTTTGTTCATATTGGAGGTTGATTCCGAAGAGTCAGCATTTCTTTAAAGACTTTAAGTATCTGTTTCCAAGAGACTTGTCTACTAATCTCTTTTAGTAAACAGGGGCATCTTCCAATTCAATCTTCAAACTGAAATTCTTACCTTCCTTGAAGTCCACGATAATAACTATGATGCATATAGTTTCAATTTTCCTCTTTCTCTCATACTGTCATATTATCCATAGAAAGAATTGCGTAATATTTTCATACTGCCTTAGGGAATGCGGGGATTGAAGATAATATCATAAAAAGGGTTAGGCACATGCTATCTGAATTCTTGCCAGCTGTGTAAGTGTTATATTGAAAACATGACATCACCTTGAACAGAAAGTGCATGTGAAAGAGTGCAGGCCACATAAGTTTAAAGGCTCTGACTCTCCTAGGACAGTTTGTTGTCTAACATGAGCAAGAACAGGAGAGGCTGGAGACAGCATGGCAGTGTCTGATGAGGACAAAGGGGGAGAAGGCTGGGAAGCATGCAGTCATTAATATATTCACATGGACAAGCCATGGAACAACCTCATCAAGGAAAGTCACATACATCGTTAAGATGGCAGAGGTTATATAAAAGAGCAAAAAGCTGCTTACTAGAATGAGGATGCTTTGGGTGGCCCTAGTCTCAGGGGATGATCTAGAAGACCGGGAGCAGTGAAGATGCCAGGAGCTCTGCTTGTGCTCCAACAGGAGAAGCACCATGGAGCCACTGGCCCAGGTCATGAGCCCCAAGCACAGGACATCATTGATGGTTGACAGGACTACAAATGATACAGTGGTTACACTGTGAAATTCCACAAAAGCACAATATACATAGTTTTTCATGCTAGTAAAATTTCTTAACCCCCAAATATGAGTTACATTCATGAGAATGAAGACATTTATCAACAGGGATAGGGTCCAGCACAGAACAAGGGTGTGCACGATTGAGTTGGAAGATCTGACTTTGAGCTGTATGGACTTGGAATTACTGGGATGGATCATGATGGTCTGAAAGACACTCAAGAGGGCTGTAGACCCAAGGCACACTCCTCTGGCAACTCGGTGAAGATAAAACACCAGTTTGCATGCAATTTCATCTAGAAAGTAAATGTGACCCAAGGCAGCCATGGTCTGAGGAATTCCTTTACAAAGGAGAACCATAAGGTTAGCGCAGGTCAGGTGTTTGACAATCAAGTCTGTGGGCCTCGCCCTGATCCCACTGAAGTCAGCCAGGATAAGACAACAAAGGCAGGCTGAGTTCCCCAGGATTCCCAGTGTAGTCTGGAACAACAAGATGATTCCCAGGGCCACATCTCTTGAAGCCATCCCAGTATATTCAGGGGAATATCATTCCATATCACATACATCCATGCACTAACAGACATGCAGGATGATCTTCTTCATGGTATATCAAATACTGTTATCCATTGTAAGAGTATGGTCCATCTATAAGGAAGTAGAAAACACATATTTTTAATAAGGAGTTTCCTAAGTTTAAAGTGCATTCTATTTTTTTTCAAATGACAGATAGACCTAATGCAGTACTGGGGTGAAACAAACACCTAATATTACATTTTCAAAGTCAACACACTTTTCCATATTTCACAAATAACATCTGGATTGAATTTGCACCACAATCCAGTGAGAAAATTTCTAATGGTCAGCATATGAAGACGACATTTCCAAAGAAATTAAGGATCCCTGAGTCCTAACATGGATAAAAAGCAGAGATGTATGGGAACCAAGACAACATGACCTAGAGCAACATAGTAACCATCAGATTACATAAAAGAAGACTGTTTTCTCCCTTCATAGAATTCTCTAGCTATAAATTGAGCAATTTACATTTTAGCCTCTGAACTTTTCACTTAATTTTATGTTAAGCTCCCTTCCCCTGTACTTTGAAATTTTCCTGTTTCATAACATATTTTGTAAGCCTGTATGAGGTCTACACAAAATACAATGATAAAAATCAGTAGACATCATTTTTATTTTAAAATATTATTTGCTAAATACATGTATGAATTAGTAACAGATAATAATCATGAGACTTTATTGAGCTGGAGAGATGAGTCAGGGGTTAAAACTCTGCCTCACGAGTAGAAAAACCTGAATTTGGATACCAGATCCCATATAAAGACACCAGACAAAAATGGCAAATGCTTGCATTTCCAGCTCTGGAAGATAAGGTCTTGGAAATACCAGGGCTAAACAAAAAGGAGGTAGTGACAATCCGCGATGACTCCTGAAGTCCCCCTTGGACCTTATTAGATACACACATTATCCTCAGATGCACACAAATACACACACACACACACAACACTCTTATGTACACACCCAAAAAAATAAAACTTTGGCCTACCATTTGTAAAACAAAGAATTGTTTCTAAAGATTATAAAATAGTAAATAATGCATTTAAATGCATGAAATGGGAGAATTTTAATATTATATATATAGTATGCTTATATGTAAAAGAAAGATATTTGCAACCAGATTGGACAATGATAACATAACATACCTGTGCACATCATGACCCTAAAAGGGTCCAAAGCAGGATCAGGAAAATCCGGGAATGTCTGCTAGTTGCAACAGCAGGAAAGCAAATTCTGAGGCATGACTAAATTCAGTGACAGAAGAGAAACCCAATAAAGGAACATTTGAAATTTTATCTCCAGTGTCTAATTGTTCTGCCTTTTAGCCAAAGAATAAACTCCTCCTTGCTACTCCAATATTATAAAAGGAAAAATGGTCTCTCTGGATGTAACCAGAGGCACTGACGTGTTCTGTGGAGAAAAGAAAACCATCACCTCTCTCTGGAAGCCAGAGCTAGGCAGGCCAGAATTTGCAGCCAAGCAAACATCTCTGGAATCTGCATGAGCTATTCTCTTCACTCACTTAATTATCTTATACAATCTCACTGAAGAGCAGTTGATATTTCTCCAAAGGAAAACAGAGAAGAGGTGAACATTGAAATGTAGTCACAAAGCATATTAGGAAGGGCAACTCTTCCTGGCTGGTAGGGACCCCCAGTTAGCCATTCAAGAAAGGGAGACCAGTAGAACTCAGAGATCCTCTCACCTGCAGCCCCCCCAATGTGGTTGGCTCACATGGCAATATGTAGCTGCTCCTGTGTGTGCTCATCGTGAGTTTCATCTTCTTCCTGATTCACACAGATACATGGAGACTACTCATCCAGCTTCTCCAAGACTGTTCTGTCTGCTACCAGCTGAAGGTCTGGAAGAAAAAGAATTCACCTGGGCATGTAGGATGGTCCTGAGATGCTAGGGACTGGAAAAGGGATTTCAGTGACCCTATTTCAGTGACAAGCAGTGTTGCTCTTACATGTAGAAGTCAGTCTTCTGGTGATGTTCTTATGTTCTGAGACCTCATCTCCCCTCTGATGAAGATGATTATGTCTCTGGAGGCAGAGAAAACATGTGCGAATAGGGATCTGACATCACAGTGAAAACAGTTCTTCCTTTCAAGAGAAACTTTTAACTAGATGATGTGCCAACTATAGGCATGCAAGGGATTCTCTTCTGAAGGTAGAGAGAGATGACTAGGGAAGTCCATTGAGCAGAACAGGGTAGGGAGTCTGAGAAATGGAATTAGAAAAAATTATATTGAGTGAAGTATCCCAGACACAGAAATTTAAGCACCAAATGTACTCCCTAAATAGGTGAATCCTACTACCAAACGCACTAAATGACATATTCAAAGATAAATCTCTGTAATACCTATAGTAATTGCAAAGATTATAAACAGGAAGGAAGGGGAAGGAGGGTCCCCCAGAATTAAGGAGAAAGGGGACCATGCTACAGCAGAGAAAATAGGTCACCATCAAGTACTTCAAGTAAGTAGTGAGACATCTGGTTAAACTCACTCACTTTCCTTCCTGGTCACTTGCAACTGGGGGGGTTTGATCTCACCAGTCAGGGAGGGCATAAAGTCTGGCAGATAGATGGTATCCATCCTGCAAATGGGAGCCTGACCCCCTCTCCACCACGGTCTCCTACTCTTATTCCATCTACTTTTGAATCTACTCTTATAGTAAGACTCCATTTTAAAAGTCTGTTATCTCTGGCTAGGAGGTGACATCCAATACCAGTCAGGATGCAGCCAAGGGCAGTGCAGGAAGAGCAAAACTGAAAACAACAGCAAACTATAATTCAGAACATCAGAAACCCTACATTAATCACCTGGAACCAGACCAACCTAATCTCTACCCATCCTGAAGCTCAGGGAAATTTGTGGAAGAGGGGGCAGTAAGATTGTAAGAGCCTAAAGATGGGGAGGACCAACAATAAGCAAGATACTCCACACAAGTTAGGGCTGAAGTAACCATAATAGGACTTTGCATGACCTGCGCAAAGACTGACATATCAATGAACCCCCAAAGTCTAACATGGATCCTTAGAGGCAAGGGATTAACAGTCACAATAGTGTTGCCATACTAAAGAGGAGCACAAGAAAGGGTTCTAGGCAATGCTACTGAGTCCATACACCTCATTAGAGTGGAGGACACAGAGGGAAGTTTGGCATTCATACTAAAGGATGCTCCAGGGATTGGGGAAGGGAGGAAAGGGGGATATTGGGAGAAAGGGAGGGAGGGGGTGAAAGGAAAGGGAAAAGGGGGAAGGGGTGGAGGGAGGGAGGGGACTGCATTACTATTAAGTGTGTATGAGTGAGTTAAAAAAAATCTCCATGTTCTGCTACAAAAAAAAAAGAAGTTTAGAAAAGGGAGAATGAGACTGGGTTTTAACTTCTTTATGAGTCAGCTACACGCACACAAATACACACAAACACACACAAACAAAAATACTAAATATGCAAAATAACCAGGCTGCACATCAGTATCAAGCCCTGACTTACAACTTAACAAATGTCTCAAAGCCTTCATTAATTCATAAAAACTTCATTAGGTTTTCTTTTTCAATTTTACTTTCTTTTTTTTTTTTTTGTTAAACGTTTTTTATAATCTCCGCTCATACAAGCTTAATAGGTACACTGGTTCCCTCCCTCCTCCTCCCCTCGACCCCTCTGCTCATCCTCCCCTCACCGCTCCCTCCCCACCCTCCCCAGTGCCTCCCCTCCCCCAATTCCCGGAGAATCCTGTAATGTGCATGCCAAACTCTCCTCTGGGTCCTCCTCTCCGATGACATACAAGGACCCAGCGGCATGTCCCTGAACTCTTTCCTTTGTTCCCCTTAAGCATAGGGACATTATTTTGGCTGTCAATCCCTTGCCTCCAAAGATCTTGGTGCTTTTAGCAAATGCTAGACTTTGTGGAGACAATAGTGTGTTGGACATTGCACAGGGCATGCAAAGTCCAATTATGATTGCTTCGGCCCCAACTTGTGTGGAGTATCTTGCATATCATTGCTCCTCCCATTCTTGTGCTCTTACACTCTTACCGCCTCCTCTTCTGCAAATTTCCCTGAACTTCAGGATGGGGAGAGATTAGGCTGGTCTAGTTCTAGGTGGTTGATGTAGAGTCTCTGAAGTTCTGGATTATGGTTTGTTGATTTCTTTTGCAGTTTTGCTGCTCCGGCAATGCCCTTCATTCCATCCTGATGGGTACTGGATGTCACCCCCTGGCCAGAGATAAAAAGCTGTTAAACTAGAGTCTTGTTATAAGAGTATATTCAAAAGTAAGAAACCACAGTGAGGGAGGGGTCAATCACCCATTTGCAAAATGGTTACTTTTTATCTGCCAGACTACATGCCCTCCCCTTCTGGTGAGATCACACCCCCTCAGTTGTAAATGATCAGGAACGAAAAGTGTGTGAACTTAACCAGATGTCTCATTGCTTACTTGCAGTCCTTGATGGAGTCCTATTTTCTCTGCTGTAACATGGTCCCCTCTCTCCTTGTTTCTGGTGTGGCCCTCCTACCTATCCCTCCTGTTCATACTAATTGCAATTACTGTATTACAGAGATTTATAGTCGACTGTCTCTAGGTGGGCTGGGTGGGATTGATACTAGGAGCCACCTATTAGGGAGTACATACAGCGCTTAATTTTCTAGGTCTGGGATACTTCACTCAATATAATTGTTTCTAATGACATCCATTTCCCAGCAAATTCCAGTAATTCATCATTTTTGATGGCTGAGTAGTACTCCATTGTATAGATGTACCACCTTTTCCTTATCCACTCGTCAACTGTTGGACACGTGGGTTGATTCCATGACTTTGCTATTGTAAACAGTGCTGCTATGAACATGGTCGCACTTGTGCTATCGGGGTGAACCTCTGCTGCATGGAGGGTTATTCCCAAAAGTGGAATAGCAGGGTCATATGGCATTTCAATCTTTAATTTCTTTAAGAATCTCCAGACGGCTCGCCAGAGTGGCTGTATGAGCCCGCATTCCCACCAGCAATGTAGGAGAGATCCCCTCTCTCCACATCCTCTCCAGCATTTGCTGTTGTTTGTGTTGTGGATTTTTGCCACCCTGACCGGGGTGAGATGATATCTCAGGGAGGTTTTGATTTGCATTTCCCTGATGGCTAAGGAAGTGGAGCATTTTTTAAGATAATTGTTAGACATTTTAATTTCATCCCTAGTAAAGTTTCTTTTAAGTTCCAGGGCCCATTTTTTAATTGGGCCATTAATTTCCTTGGTGTTTAGTGTTCTAAGTTCTTTGTGCACTCTGGATAATAGACCTCTATCAGATGTTTGGTTAATGAAGATCTTCTCCCATTCTGTGGGTTGCCTTTGAGCTCCTGTTACAATTTCTTTATCTGAGCAGAAGCTCTTTAATTTCACAAGATCACAACTGTTGAGAGTTGGTAGCAGTGACTGTGCCATTGGATATCTGTTTAGGAACTGTTGGCCTAGCCAATCAGCTCGAGGGAATTCCCTATCCTTTCAACTATGGTTTTTATAGTCTCTGGCCTTAAATCAAGGTCCATTTGGAATTAAGTCTTATACATGGTGACAAGTACGGGTCCAGTTTTAATCTTCTACATGTGGAGATCCAGTATGGCCAACACCATTTGTTGAAGATACTGTTCTTTTTCCATTGGATTTTTTGGGCTCCTTTGTCAAAGAAAGGCTGTATTTTTGTGGGCTTATATCTGGGTCTTCAAAACTTATCCATTGATCTGTATGTCTATTTTGGAGCCAGTACCAGGCTGTTTTTACAAATATGGATTTGTAGTATAGACTAAGGATTGGTATGGTGATACCTCCAGCAGTGTTTTTGTTACTCAGGATTGTCTTTGCTATCCTGGGACTTTTGTGCCTCCATATGAATTTTGAGATTGTTTGGTCAACTTCTTTAAAGAATTGCTTTGGGGTTTTAATTGGTATAGCATTGAATTTGTATATTGCCTTTGATAGGATGGTCATTTTTGTGATGTTGATTCTGCCAATCCAGGAACATGGGAGGTCTTTCCATCTTCTGGTGTCTTCTGAAATTTCTTTCTTTAGGGTTTGAAAGTTTTCCTTGTAAAGGTCTTTTACCTCCTTGGTTTGGTTTATACCAAGGTATATCATTTTTTTTTTTTTGGATGGCTGCTCAATGCCTTGACTTTTATTTTTTTATTATTATTTCTGCTCATACAAACGTAATAGGTAGACCAGTTCCCTCCCTCCCTCCTCCTCCCCCTGAACCCCCTGCTCCCACTCTCTTCCCTCCCCATCCCCCAGTGCCTCCCCCCCAATTCCCAGAGAGTCCTTTAAATGGGATTGTTTCTCTCAGGGCTTTGTCACTTCCTTCATTCTAGGCATATAGGAAAGCCACTGATTTTTTTGTACATTTATTTTGTATCCTGCCATCCTGCTGAACTTCTCAATTAGTTCCAGGAGCTTCCTGGTGGAGTTTTTGGGATCACTCAGATATAAGATCATGTCATCTGCAAATAGGGATAGCTTGACTTCTTCCGTGCTGATTTGAATCCCTTTTATGCACCTTCCTTGTCTTATGGCTTCAGCTAAGACTTCAAGTACAATATTGAATAGAAGTGGTGAGAGTGGACAGCCTTGTCTAGTTCCTGATCGAAGTGAAATTTCCTCCAGTTTTTCCCCATTGAGTATAATCCTTGCTGTGGGCTTGTTGTATACAGCTTTTATTATATTGATAAAGTTTCCTTCCATTCCAACTGTCTCTAGCGTTTTGATCATAAAAGGCTGTTGGATCTTGTCAAAAGCTTTTTCTGCATCTATAGAGAGTATTATGTGGTCTTGGACTTTGGACTGGTTTATATGATGAATTACATTTATTGATTTGCGTATGTTGAACCAACCTTGTGTGCCGGGGATGAAGCCTACTTGGTCCCCGTGAATAATCTTTTTGATATGTTTTTGAATCCAATTTGCTAAGACTTTATTGAGAATATTTGCATCTGTGTTCATCAGAGAGATTGGCCTATAGTTTTCTTTTTTAGGTGAATCTTTATTAGGTTATGGGTTTAAAACAATATTAGCTTCATAGAAGGAATTTGGTAGTGTTCCTTCTTTTGTTATTTGTTGGAAGAGTTTAAGGAGTATTGGTGTTATTAACTGCTTAAATATGTGGTAGAACTCTGTGCTGAATCCATCTGGTCCAGGACATTTTTTGGTGGGAAGATTCGAGATTACCTCATCGATTTCCTCATATGTTATAGGACTATTTAAATAAGTCACAACTTCCTGATTCAATTTAGGTAAGTTGTGTTTACTTAGGAATTCATCCATCTCTTTTGTGTTGTCAAACTTCACAGAGTATAAGTTTTTGAAATATGATGTTATAATTCTCTGGATTTCTTGGGTATCAGTAGTGATATCTCCATTTTCATTTCTGATTTTGTTAATTTGTGTTTTCTCTCTCTTCCTTTTGGTTAATTTAGCTAGGGGTGTATCAATCTTATTGATTTTTTCAAAGAACCAGCTTCTTGACTGGTTGATTTTCTCTATCGTTTTCTTAATCTCAATTTCAGATATTTCTCCCCTTATTTTGCTAATCTCCTCTCTCCTTCTACTTTTGGGATCAGATTGCTCTAGTGTCTCTAAAGCTTTAAGCTGCATCGTTAAGTTATTTATTTCTGATGTTTCCATTTTTCTGATGTAGGCATTAAGAGCTATGAACTTAACTCTTAGGACAGCTTTCATTGTGTCCCAGAAATTTTGGTAAGGTGTATTTTCATTATCATTCGCTTTCAGGAAATCTTGAATTTCCTTTTTAATTTCTTCCTGAATCCAGTTCTCATTCAGCATCATCGTGTTAAGTTTCCAGGAGTTAGTGTATTTTCTGTCATTTGTTGTGTTGTGGATGTCCAGCTTTAGGCCGTGGTGGTCTGAAAGGACACAGGCTAGAATTTCAACTTTCCTAATATGTGGAGATTTGTTTTGTGGCCCTATATGTGATCTATTTTGGAGAAAGTTCCATGTGCTGCTGAGAAAAATGTGTATTCTTTCCTGCGTGGATGAAAAGTTCGATAGAGATACATGTCTACCAAACCAGGCCTTCACAAAATGCTAGAAATTATATGCATTTCTTTAAGGGTTTGATTAAGTTCCAAAGTGTCTCTGTTAAGCTTTTGACCTGTTGGGATCTATCCCATGTTGAGAGGGCAGTGTTGAAATCCCCAAGCATTATCGTTTGGGGGTTGATTTCTTGCTTTAGACGCTGTAGGGTTTTCTTAATGAATGTGGAGGGGCCCGTATTGGGTGCATATATGTTCAGTATTGTGAAGTCTTCCTGGTGAATTATACTTGTGACTAAAATGTAGTATCCATCTGTGTCTCTTATGATTTTCTTTGGTTTGAAGTCCACTTTGTCCGACAGCATAATGGCTACTCCTGCATGTTTCCTGGTTCCATTAGCATGCAGTATTTTGGACCAGCCTTTCATTTTTAGGATGTGCCTATCTTTTGTGGTGAGATGAGTTTCCTGAAGGCAACAGATTGATGGATTGTGATTTTTAGTCCAAGTTTGTAATCTGTGTCTCTTAATCGGCGAGTTAATACCATTGACATTTAATGTTATAATGGAGAAATTATTTTTAATTCTGAACATTTTTTATGTTTAGTGAATTTTGTAAGCTTATTATTTTACATTTATGTTATTGTGGTATTACACTGCTCTTCTGTCTTCCTGGATATGGTTTTTCCTTCAAGTTTGCATATCATTTCTAGCATTTTTTGAAGGCCTGGTTTGGTAGACATGTATCCCTTCAACTTGTCTTTGTGCTGGAAACTTTTCTTTCTCCCTCAATCATGACAGATAGTTTTGCCGGGTATGTCAGTCTGGGTTGGCATTTTTGCTCATTTCATTCTTGAAGTATGTCTCTCCAAGCTCTTCTTTCTTTTACTGTTTCTATTGAGAAGTCATTTGTTATTTTAATAGGTTTACCTTTAAAAGTGAGTTGCTTTTTTTCTCTTGAAGCTCTCAGCACCTTTTCTTTGTCTTGAATGTGGAGTGTTTTGGCTATTATTTGCCGTGGCGATTTTCTATTTTGGTCATATCTGTTTGGGTTGTGGAATGCCTCTTGTATTTGGATGGGCCTCTCATTCTTCCATTGAGGGAAGTTTTCATTTATGATAATTTGAAAAATTTCCTCAGGTGTGATATTTTGAGACTCTTGCTGTGGTATTCCACGAATGCACATGTTAGGCTTCTTCAGGGTGTCCCATATCTCTTGAATGTTCCTCTCAAGTACCTTTTTCCCTTTAAGAACCTCTTCCATTGAATTGGTTAATTCTCCCACTTTGTCTTCAAGATCTGAATTCTGTTTTCTGCTTCGTTAGTTCTGCTGATAAGACTCTCTGTTGAGTTTTGGGTTGAAGATAACTTGTCTTTTAGTTCAATTTTAAACTCTGCCTGAGACTGTTTTAACTGCTCTATGCTTATTTTTGTTCCTTGAACTGTTTTTCTCAACTCCTCCAAATGCCTGTTGTGTTCCTGTTCAAAGTGGTTGATGTGGTTGTTTAATTCCTCTTGGATTTCCTTTTTCATAGTATTAATCATGGTAATGATCATACTTTGAAAGTTGTTGTCTTGGGTCTGGCTTTCTTGGCTATTTTTTGTGAATTTGTTCTGGTTGGAATCCATCCTTAAGGGGTTGATTCTTTCAGTGGGAGATTGGTCTCCTTGGGTTTTGTTTCTCATAGATCTGCACTTTCACTTGGGCATTGCTGTTTTGTCTTCTAGGGCTTTTCAGTTTCTGTGTGTTTTTGACTGAACTGATTTAGTTGGTATTACTACACTTGGGCAGTTGTTACTAGTGCTTGCCTTGGGGTTGGGTATGTTTGTCTATTGTTATTGTAATTTCCTAGATGAGGCTATTAGGCTGTTAGTACATCAGTTAAATCAGGTTAAGTAGACAGGGGGTGAATATTAGTATGGTAGTGCACTTTTACAATGTAGTATCTTGGTGATATGTGAGAGTGAGTGGTATATTCCCTGGAGTTGTATATGTTTTGGGGGTGGCTGTATGGAAAGGTTAATCTACAGTGATTAATATTAGAAAGGATCAGTAAGGTGAAAAAAGGGGAGGTTTACTTATCTTTGGGCTGGATGTGAAGAATCTCTCCCATGTGATAGGATGATTGACCTTTACCCTTAGAACTTTGCTTGAGTTTTCTTTGGACTCTATTGAATTCTGAGTAGCAGTGTGTCTTCTGTAGACCACTTGTGTGGGTCCCCGGTGGGCCAGAGAGGCTGAGGGGTTAATATTGTTGGCAGAATTCTTCACCTGGGGCCTGGGACTTGGCTTAGTGGCCCACCCAAGCTCCAGGGATGGAGAAATATGAGCAAGTCCTGTCCAGTCAGTCGGACAGGCGGGCAGTAGAAAGAAAGGGGCTGGGGCCTGGAGCATGGCCCAGGCCTAACCCCGAGGCAGGCCGGGGCATGGCGCAGGGACCCAGGGCAACCTGGGGGCGTGGGGATGGTGGCACGGACAGAGGCGGCACAGGAGGCATTAATTTTTATTTCAAGGATGATGGTGTTGTTCCAATTTAGGAAAAACTCAGAAAACTTAAGTGTGTACTGCTGAATAAAAATCCATGTAGGAGGCTTGTTTGGATAAGTATGCCACTGAAGGTACATGCTGGAAGGGGATACATTATCATAGGTTCCTCTTGATCTCTGCTTGCTGACTGTGGTGGGGGAAGCAGTCTGCCACACACTGTTGCCACTATGATAGTTGGCTTCCCCTGTGACTCAAAGCAAGAGAGACAGGCAGGCAATGGAAACCTTGGTAGCTATGAGGTACAATTAGTCTACCTCCCTCTTAGATGTTTATGTCCAGAATTTTGAGTGCAATAAAAAGTCATCAACATGATGCAACAAGAGAAAAATCAAGCAGGAATTTGAGGTCAGAAAGAGATACAGGTTTGAATGGTTGATTGGCCCCTGATGTGACAAAAGGCCAACCTTTCAGAGAATGAGCGCAAGATGGACAGCTTGCTAATGTCATTAGGACAACATCAGTAATTCATGAAAACGATGTTAAAGTCAACATCCATGTTAGTGCATGTGCACTGCTGGAGCCTAATAGTTTAGACTGGTCAGGTTATAAAGCACTTAACAGCCACAATAGTGTTCCTACATTAATGGGGAACACAAAAAAGAACTCTAGGCAATGCTACTGAGTCTTTACACCTCATCAGAAGAGGAGGACCCAGAGGATAGTTTGACATGCACAGTAAAGGATGCTCCAGGAATGGAGTGGGGGAAGGGGACACTTGGGAGAAAGGGAGGGGGGAAGGAATGGGAAAAAGGGGAGGGGGGAAGGAATGGGAAAAAGAGCAAGGGGATCCAGGAAGGGGTGAAGGGAGGGAGGGGAATGGGGTACCTATTAAGTTTGTATGAGTGGAAAAAATAAAAATAAAAACCTAAAAAAATTTACAAAAAATATTTAATTAAAAAAGGTGGTTCTTGACCACCCCGGAGCCCCATGCATCCCGAAGGCGAGCACCCAGGCCGACTCCGGCTTGGCCTGCGCCCCCGCCCGGACGACCCCAGCCCCCTCCGCCCCTCCCTCCCCCCCACCAGCTGCCCAAGGTGAGAGAGAGAGAGAGAGCCCAGCACAACCCCGCCCCCCACCCGGGAGCCACCCGGCCACCAGCACCATGCCCCACGGTCCCTGGCTTTGCCCCGGGGCCCCGCCCCCCTCCACGCCGACCTTCCCAGGTTGCAGGTGAAGAATTCTGCCATCAACTTCAAACCCTCTGCCTCTCTGGCCCACCGGGGACCTATGCACATGGTCCACAGAAGACACACTGCTACTCAGAATTCAATAAAGCCCAAAGGAAACTCAAGCAAAATTCTAAGGAACAAAGGGAACACAGGCCATACATCTGGACTCCACTACAAACAGTATATCACGTGGGCGAGTTTCTTCTCATCCAGCCCAAAGATAAGTAAACTTTTTCTTTTCACCTTACTGATCATTTAAAGTATCAATGCTGTAGATCAACTTTCTCATACAGCCACCCCACAACATACAACTCCAGGGAGTACACCACTCACCCCCACATTTCACCAAGATACTAAATAGTAAAAGTGCACTACCAAACTAATATTCACCCACTGGTAACATAACCTGACTTAACTGACCTACTAACAGCCTAGTAGCCTCATCTAGGATATAACAATAACAATACACGAACATACCCAACCCAAGGCAAGCACTAGTAATAACTGGCAAGTGTAAAAATACCAACTACATCGACTCAGTGAAAAACACACAGAAACTGAAAGTTCCTAAAAAACAAAACAACAATGTACAAGTCAAAGTGCAGATCCACGAGAAACAAAACCGAAGAAGACTAATCTCCTGCCGAAAGAATCAATCCCATAATGAGGGATTCCGACCAGAACAAATCCACAGAAAATAGCCATAAAAGCCAGACCCAACATAACGACTTTCAGAGTATGATCATTACCATGATTAATACTATGAAAGAGGAAATCCGAGAAGAGTTAAACAACCGTATCAACCACTTCGAACAGGAACACAACAGGCACTTGGAGGAGTTGAGAAAAACAGTTCAAGAAGCAAAAATAGGTATAGAGCAATTAAAACAGTCTCAGGTAGACTTTAAAATTGAACTAACAGACAAGTTATCTTCAACCCAAAACTCAACAGAGAGTCTTATCAGCAGAACAAATGAGGCAGAAAATAGAATTTCAGATCTTGAAGACAAAGTGGGAGAATTAACCAGCTCAATGGAAGAGATTGTTAGAGCCAAAAAGATACTGGAGAGGAACATTCAAGAGATATGGGAAACTCTGAAGAAGCCTAACAGTCACATTCATGGAGTACCAGAACAAGAATCCCAAAATACCACACCTGAGGAAATATTTCAATTCATCATAAATGAAAACTTCCCACAACTAAAGAATGAGAGGCCTATCCAAATACAAGAGGCATTTCGCACTCCAAACAGATATGACCAAAATAGAAAATCGCCATGGCAAATAATAGCCAAAACACTCCACATTCAAGACAAAGAAAAGGTGCTGAGAGCTTCAAGAGAAAAAAAGCAACTCACTTTTAAAGGTAAACCTATTAAAATAACAAATGACTTCTCAATAGAAACAGTAAAAGAAAGAAGAGCTTGGAGAGACATACTTCAAGAATGAATGAGCAAAAATGCCAACCCAGACTGACATACCCGGCAAAACTATCTGTCATGATTGAGGGAGAAAGAAAAGTTTCCAGCACAAAGACAAGTTGAAGGGATACATGTCTACCAAACCAGGCCTTCAAAAAATGCTAGAAATGATACTCAAGCTTGAAGAAAAAAACAAGCATATCCAGGACAGAAGGGAAGTATAATACCACCAAAATCTAAATGTCAAACAATACACTTTCAAAAGCCACTAAACATAAAAAATGTCCAGAATTAAAAATAATTTCTCCATTATAACATTAAATGTCAATGGTATTAACTCGCCGATTAAGAGACACAGATTACAAACTTGGATTAAAAACCATAATCCAACAATCTGCTGCCTTCAGGAAACTCATCTCACCAGATAAAAAGATAGGCACATCCTAAGAATGAAAGACTGGTCCAAAATCTTGCAAGCTAATGGAACCAGGAAACAGGCATGAGTAGCAATTATGCTTTCAGACAAAGTGGACTTCAAACCAAAGAAAATCATAAGAGACACAGATGGATACTACATTTTAGTCACAGGTACAATTCACCAGGAAGACTTCACAATACTGAACATATATGCACCCAATATGGGCCCCTCCACATTCATTAAGAAAACCCTATAGCGTCTAAAGCAAGAAATCAACCCCCAAAAGATAATTCTTGGGGACTTCAACACCGCCCTCTCAACATGGGATAGATCAACAGGTCAAAAGCTTAACAGAGACACTTTGGAACTTAATCAAACCCTGAAAGAAATGGACCTTACAGATCTCTATCGAACTTTTCACCCACGTACCAAAGAATACACATTTTTCTCAGCAGCATACGGAACTTTCTCCAAAATAGATCACATATTGGGCCACAAAACGAATCTACACATATACAAAAAAGTTGAAATTCTAACCTGTGCCCTATTAGACCACCGTGGCCTAAAGCTGGACATCCACAACACAACAAACAAGAGAAAATACACTAACTCCTGGAAACTTAACAATATGATGCTGAATGAGAACTGGATTCAGGAAGAAATTAAAAAGGAAATTCAAGATTTCCTGAAAGTGAACGATAATGAAAATACAACTTACCAAAATCTCTGGGACACAATGAAAGCTGTTCTAAGAGGTAAGGTCATAGCTCTTAATGCCTACATCAAAAAAAAGGAAACATCAGAAATAAATAATTTAACGAAAAGAAATGGATAAATTCCTAAGTAAGCACAACTTACCAAAATTGAACCAGGAAGATGTGAATTATTTAAATAGTCCTATAACATATGAGGAAATCAATGAGGTAATCTCGAATCTTCCCACCAAAAAATGTCCTGGACCAGATGGATTCAGCACAGAGTGCTATCAGACATTTAAGGAGCTAATAACACCAATACTCCTTACACTGTTCCATCAAATACCAAGGGAAGGAACACTACCAGATTCTTTCTAAGAAGCTAATATCGTCTTAATCCCAAAATCTAATAAAGATACACTTAAAAAAGAAAACTATAGGCCAATCTCTCTGATGAACACAGATGCAAAGATTCTCAACAAAGTCTTAGCAAGTCGGATTCAGAAACATATCAAAAAGATCATTCACGGGGATCAAGTAGGCTTTATCCCAGGAACATAGGTTGGTTTAACATACACAAATCAGTAAACCACCATATAAACCAATCTAAAATCCAAGACCACATAATACTCTCAATAGATGCAGAAATAGCTTTTGACAAGTTCCAAACAGCCTTTTAAGATCAAAACCTTAGAGACAGTTGGAATGGAAGGAACCTTTATCAATGTAATAAAAGCTGTATAAACAAGCCAACAGCAAGGATTATACTCAATGGAGAAAAACTTGAAGCATTCCCGCTTCGATCAGGAACTAGGCAAGCTGAAGCCATAAGACAAGAAAGGGAAAATAAAGGGATTCCAATTGGCAAGGAAAAAGTCAAGTTATCTCTATTTGCTGATGACATGATCTTATACCTGAGTGATCCCAATAACTCTACCAGGAAACTCCTGGAACTAACACAGAAGTTCAGCAGGATGGCAGGATACAAAATAAATGTGCAAAATCAAAGGCCTTCCTATATGCCCAGAATGAAAGAAGTCAAAAAGTCCTGAGAAAAACAATCCCATTTACTATAACCCCTAAAAAAAAATGAAATACCTTGGTATAAACCTAACCAAGGAGGTAAAAAACCTTTACAATAAAAACTTTAAAAACCTAAAGAAAGAAATTACAGAAGACATTAGAAGGTGGAAAGACCTTCCATGTTCCTGGATTGGCAGAATCAACATCATAAAAATGACCATCCTACCAAAGGCAAAATACAGATTCAATGCTATACCAATTAAAATCCCAAAGCAATTCTTTAAAGAAGTTGACCAAAAAATCTCAATGTTTATATGGAGGCACAAAAGACCCAGGATAGCAAAAACAATCCTGAGTAACAAAAGCACAGCTGGAGGTATCACCATAAAAAACCTTAGTCTATACTACAAATCCATAGTTAAAAACAGTCTGGTACTGGCTCCAAATTAGACACACAGATCAATGGATAAGGATTGAAGACCCAGATACAAACCCACCCAACTACAGCCCTTTGATGTTTGACAAAGGGGCCCAAAAAATTCAATGGAAAAAGAACAGCATCTTCAACAAATGGTGCTGGCAAAACTGGATCTCCACATGCAGAAGATTAAAGCTGGACCCGAACTTGTCACCATGTATAAGACTTAATTCCAAATGGATCAAGGACCTTGATATCAGGCCAGAGACTATAAAAATCATAACTGAACGGATAGGGAACTCCCTAGAGCTGATTGGACTAGGCCAACATTTCCTAAACAGACATCCAATGGCACAGTCACTGCTACCAACTCTCAACAGTTGGGATCTTGTGAAATTAAAGAGCGTCTGTTCAGATAAAGAGATTGTAACACCAGCTCAAAGGCAACCCACAGAATGGGAGAAAATCTTCACTAACCACATAGCTGATAGAGCTCTACTGTCCAGAGTGCACAAAGAACTTAGAAAATTAAACACCAAGGAAACCAATGGCCCTATTAAAAAATGGGCCCTGGAACTTAAAAGAAATTTTACCAGAGATGAAATTAAAATGTCTAACAAATATCTTTAAAAATGCTCCACTTCTTTAGCCATCAGGGAAATGCAAATCAAAACCTCCCTGAGATATCATCTCACCCCGGTCAGGATGGCAAAAATCCACAATACAAACAAGTGCTGGAGAAGATGTGGAGAGAGGGAAACTCTGCTACATTGCTAGTGGGAATGCAGGCTCAAACAACCATTCTGGCGAGCCGTCTGGAGATTTTTAAAGAAATTAAAGATTGAAATGCCATATGACCCTGCTATCCCACTTTTGGGAATAACCCCCCATGCAGCAGAGGTTCGCCTCGATAGCACAGCACGACCATGTTTATAGCAGCACTGTTTACAATAGCAAAGTCATGGAATCAACCTAAATGTCCAACAGTTGACGAGTGGATAAGGAAACTGTGGTACATCTATACAATGGAGTGCTACTCAGCCATCAAAAATGATGAATTACTGGAATTTTCTGGGAAATAGATGTCATTAGAAACAATTATATTAAGTGAAGTATCCCAAACCCAGAAAGTTAAGCGCCGTATGTACTCCCTAATAGGTGGCTCCTAGTACCAAACTCACCCAGCCCACATTGAGACACTCAAGGGCAAACCTACGTAATACGGTAATTGCAAGGATTGTGAACAGGAGGGATGGGGTTGGAGGGCCACACCAGACACAAGTAGAGAGAGGACCATGTTACAGCAGAGAAAATCGGCCTCCAAGGAATGCAAGTACGTAATGTGAAACCTGGTTAAGTTCACAGATGTTCGTTCCTGATCATGTACAACTGAGGGGGTATGATCTCACCAGAAGGGGAGGGCATATAGTCTGGCAGATGAAAAGTGATCATTTTGCAAATGGGTGACTGATCCTTCCCTCACCGAGGTTTCCTGCTTTTATTACATCTACCCTTGAATGTGCTATTATAACAAGACTCCAGTTTAACAGTTTTTGTCTCTGACCAGGGGGTGACATACAGTGTCCATCAGGATGGAGTGAAGGGCATTGCAGGAGCAACCAAACTGCAAAAGAAAATCAACAAACCACAATCCAGAACTTCAGAGACTCTATATCATCCACATAGAACTAAGCCAGCCTAATCTCCCCCAATCCTGAAGCTCAGGGATATTTGCGGAAGAGGGGGCGGTAAGATTGTAAGAGCAAAAGGATGGGGGAGCAATGATTTGAAGAGTCTCCACACTAGTTAGGGCTGTAGCAATCATAATAGGACTTTGCATGCCCTGCGCCATGTCCATCACACTATTAACTCACAAAGTCTAACATCGGCTAAAGGCACTAAGATCCTTGGAGGCAAGGGATTGACAGCCACAGTAGTGTTCCTATGCTTAAGGGGAACACGAGAAAGGATTCAGGGAAATGCCACTGGGTCCTTGTACGTCATCGGAAAGGAGGACCAAGAAGAGAGTTAGGCATACACAATAAAGGACTCTCTGGGAATTGGGGGGGAGGCACTGGGAGATGCGGAGGGAGGGAGGGGGAGCAGGGTGTTTGGGAGGAGGAGGAGGGGGGAGGGAACTGGTCTACCTATTGTTTGTATGAGCGGAAATAATAAAAAATGTATTAGAAAAAAAAACAGTCACAGTAGTGTTCCTATACTTAAGGGGAGCACAAGAAAGAGTTCTAGGAAATGCCACTGAGTCCTTACAACTCATCAGAGAGGAGGACGCAGAGGAAAGTTTGACGTACACATTAAAGGATGCTCCAGGGATGGGGGGAGGGGGACACTGTGAGAAAGGGAAGGAAGGGGAAAGGAATGGGAAAAGGGGGGAGGGAGCAGGGACCTTCAGGGAGAGGGGAGGTTCAGGGAGAGGTGGAGGGAGGGAGGGGACGGGGGTACCTATTATGTTTGTTTGAGCAGAAAAAAATAAATAAATACCAAAAAAAGGGGAAAAAAGATTTTTTTTTAACTAGGAAAAGTTATTTTCCCAGTTAAACTCACATTTTTAAATCCTAGTGTTTATGATTTCAACATATAAAATTATTTTATTTTTTGTTTGTGAAAGAATTCATCATTTTTAAAATAAGTTTATTACATTAACATAGTTTTTATAAGTGGTTCCTGCCTCCCTAGTTCTCCTCTCCTTTTGTCCCTCCCTTTCCTCCCATTCCCATCCCTTCCCCCAATCCCTTTCATCCCTACATGGGTCCAGTCTACTCCCTCCTATTTTCCTGTCTTTGGTTCTATGGGTCCTGGGGCTCCATTTGCATCATCTCTTCTCATGAGTGTTCAGACCTCTGTGGCTGACCAAGAGACCCTTCCTTGGGCAGTCCACTGATATAAGTACTCCCCTACCTCTGTCTGACCCCTTTTCCTAAGGCTCAAACTGCCTGAAACTCTAACTCCAGAGATCCATGCAGTCCATGGGGGCTTACTGACATGTTCACTACTGTGCAGGTCTAATGACATCAAGTCCCACTGGTGTGAATTCCTGGCTGTGGCTGCCCTAGCTTGAGTGAAATGATTTGTCCAGCAATGGAACCTCCATCTTTAGGTTCTTACCATCTTACTGTCCCCTATTCTGCAAAGTTACCTGAGCCTTCAAGTGTGGAGCTATCTGACTGGCCTTTACCAGATGACCATTGCAGGTTTGCTGGTGTTCTGTATTCAGGTTGTTTGTTGTTGTTCATTATGCTATTCTTGCACTGCACAAGGCTAAATCGTATCTGGGTATTTAGATCCTCTCCTATCCAACAATACAGAGACTGTTAAAGGGGCCTTTATATCAGAGAAGGTTTGAAGGGGAGGAAGGATCAGGAGTAGGGCACAGTAGTAGGAGGAGTCACCCACCAGGACATCACCCAGCAATCTCCTAATCAGTTACCACTAACCACCCCCTCCATGATAAGGAAAGCATAATCAGTGCTTCAAACCAATCTAAACACCTGTGATTAGGAAGGAGACTGACTGTGGATCTGATCAGCTATCTCACTAATTATAGGCTTTTCTTGATGGTGGCCTTTTTCTCTATTGAACTTTGTTCCTTAGACTTGATTCTCTTTGGGTCCTCTTTGCCCTATTTTCCTATTTCAAAACCTTGGTGGTTGTAAAGGATAATAAAAAGATTTTCTCTTGAGTGTGTCATTATGAGGGCTTGGAATTAGATTCCACTTGTAAAGAAGAACATGTGACCTCTAGTTGCCTGTGCTTGGGATGCTTTTCTCAATATAATTGCTTCCAGTTCCAACAATTTAGCAGCAAATTTCATTAATTCATTTTTTGACAGTTGTATAGTATTCCATTGTGTATATGTACCACATTTTCATTATCTATTTGTCAACTGTTGGAAATTTAGGTTAATTCCATGAATTTTCTATTGTGAATAGTGCTATGTGTCCCACAGTATGATGAAGTATTTGGGGGGAATATTCCCAGCAGTGGTATAGCAGGGTCATATGGCATTTCAATTTTTTACTTCTTAGGAGCTGCCATAATAATTGCCAAATATGTGCAAGTATTGTACATGTCTGCATTCCCACCAAAAATGTGTGAGGGTTCCCGTTTCCTCACATCCTCTGCAGCAAGTGTTGGTGCAAGCGTTTTGATCTTTGCCATTCTGACCAAGGGGAGCCCAAGCAAGGGCTCTGGGCTATGCCACTGAGTATAGGACTCAAAGGGAAGTTTGGCATTCACAAAAAAGGATGCTCTAGGGGATGGAAGGGGGAAGGGGGAAGCACTGGGAAAAGGGGAAGGAAGGGGGGTGAAAGAAAGGGGAAAAGGGGGGAGGGTGCAAAAGAGAATGGGGAAGGTTAGAGGGGGGAGAGGACTGAGGTACCTATTGAGCCTGCATGATTGGGGAAAAATTAATTAATTAATTAATTTTAAAAAAGACATTCCTGAATAAAGATCACCTCATCAAGAGCAGTCATAGGACAAGCCTGTGCCTGTAGATTGATTTGATGAGAGTTCTGACTCCAGAAGCAGAAAAACCTCTTGCGGTTTCCATCTGGTCTTGTGATATGACTCAGGTGAAACTTACCTTCAAGAAGTCCCAGATTCTAATGCGAAACCCTGATTCTCTCTCTTTGTTTCCCAAACTCTCTCAGCTCCTATCCTCTCAAAATGCTACCAGATGTTGTTTCACAAGCAAAATGATCAGAGCTCAATTCCCTGAAATAAACAAAAAATACTGGAATGGATATGTTTCCCTGCTTAAAACTCCAACCCTGAAAGAGAAAGAATCCTGAGAGCCAGCTGGCTAGTCAGTTTATTGCAGTTGGTGAACTGTGGGCTTGAGTAGAGATCCTGTCTCAAAAACATTAAGGTGGAAGAGAAAGTCCTGTATCAGGGACTTCATGCTGTGCTTATTTCTCCAGATAGATTTCTTCATATCAAAAGGGAGATAATCACTTATTTGAAGCTATGACCCCTATTTTTCACTCCTTAACTTCAACTTGATTGGGGCTCTAGACTTTGTGGGGTTTTTTTTAATCCTAATGTTTGTCATTGCTATTCACTTCACTTGCCTTCTTAAAATCACAGTGTAATATCAGCTGTAACTTCCACCTTTGTTCTATAACTTCACGTCCCTTTGCTTCCACAAAAGGGAAATTAATGTGGTAATACCTTTATATGGGAGATGTAATCATTTCTATTTTGCCATATAATTTTGTTTCAAGAGCCAAACTCCATTCTCCCCTCAACAAAGCATCTCCTTTGTGCTGACCAAGTCTAAATCATTCACATCTTCCTTAGAGGGAGAATTTGCCACAGCCCAAAATCCCACCTTGAGAAATTCTTTTTTCCTGACTAATGGTGTGTTAGATTCATCTTCTCATTGCTGATTCAATTTAGGACCAAATCAGCTTAAAAAGTGAAGGGCCTTATTCCAGCTTATGATTCTTGGTTACAAGTTATCAGCTGTCAGGAGAGTTCCTATGAACTTCAGGAGTTAAGGGAACTGGTCACACAGATGGAGCTGAGAAAGAGAGATACATGCTTTCTTGCTTGCTGGCATCCACAGTTCTAAACAATTAAATGTTTATTTTATCCACGTGCATATTGATCCCTCTCACCCACTGTGGTTTGGATCTTCTCCAGCCAATTAGACCATCACCCACAGATGTTCTCAGAGCTTGTCTTAATTACTAATTTTTTACAAATAGACACAAGGTCTCAACCTTCAAAATAAAATTGGCACAAACCGTTACCACATGGACCTGTTACTATGTCCTCTTCTGAGAGCACTACCTGACATCTCAGGTGTTTTTCACATGCTGAATCCAGCTTGGGATTCAGTTTTATGCAGTTTTTCCACATGAAATTGAAATCTCTTCCTGTAGTCCCTTTTGTTTTTTCATAAATATTTTGTTACTTATGAGAGAGAGACAGACAGAGAGAGAGAGAGGGAGAATGCACAAACATGCCATACAAGCTGAGGTCAGGGAAAAACCAGAAAAACTTTCAGAAGTCAGTTCTCTCCTCCCACCATGTGGTCTTTACAAAAATAGAACTCAGGCCGCCAGATTTACAGAGGGCACCTTAACCACTGAAACATCTCTCTACTTCTACAGTAGAATGTGTTTGCTTTCAATCCTTTCTTTACAAAGCCCAGGTTGTTCTCAATATTGATCTTGCTGTGCAGCTTAGACTTGGCTGGGACTCATAATCTCATGCTTCTGCCTCCAGAGTGCTGGGATATGAACTGGGAGTTGACACACCTAACCACACCCAGACAGAATCCAATCACATATTCCAATCCAAAACCTCCATGATTGAGTTACTGTAGGTAGCCAGGCCCTATAAAAGGACGAAACTGTCTACTGTCCTTCAGTTGAACCCTGAGCAGCAGGCAGAGAAGCATTTGCTCTGTGTGCTTCAGAGAATTGCCCACACTAGAAATGCAACTGAAAGAAAGGTAAGCTTTCTAATGGAGGGACAAAATTCCTACTTTTCCTGTATGTATCTATGTAGAGACATCTGTGGAAGAAAGGAAGAGTCTCCTAATTACAAATGTAGGGTATTCTGAAGAGTATCCAGGGGTGACTTAGGTAAGAGCTCTGCAAGACAGAACTCATCATTTCAGATTCAATGAGGCTCAAGAGTTTCTGAAAGACAATTCAAGTCCTAGGATTTTTTTTACTATTATGGTAATAGTCTCTTTCTGGTAATTCATTTTGACTATTTCCCTTAACCAATTCAAAATCTGTAGCATTTTGGAGAGACAGTGAGGACTGAAGTTTAAAACGGGGATGAAAGCCATTGTGTAGAATCTTGTTCAGACCTATAATAGCAACATTCCCAGGCCTCAGTGGATGCATGAACTGTGGATACTACTGAGCGCTAAGTACATTGCTTGGCTCTTAAGAAGATCATTTTAGCCTCAGCACACAATGTTTTTCCTGCTTCATAAATCATCAACTTGTTGATTTCCAATAGTGCTGTATAGCTTCTGTCTACTATTCACTATTCCTATTACTGCACCCATCATCAAGTAAAAGAAACATTATTTGAGCAAAAACCTGTTTTTCTATGCAGTCAAGTCATTATATGAGAGGGCTGCTAACTCACCAAAATATTTAATAATTCATATCTCTTATGTTAAACTCAAAGCTGAATCACACCAAGTTTATGTTTAATTCCCAAGGACTTTTCCATCATACTTTGCAGCCTTGTCCAGGTGAGATTGAGAAGAGCTGCTAAAAGGGAAGATGTGGTCTTTGGATGTGGGTCAAGGAGAGTGATTTGAATCTGGTGTGAAGAGGGGAGATCTCTCAAATGTAGATGAAGGAGAGATAGCTAGAGAGCACAAGAGAATGAGGCAAGGGTAGAGAAAGAGAAAAAAGAGAGAGTTTCAGCTACAACCTAGAGAAGAACCAGAAGGGCTGTAGCACAAAGAACGGATTATCACTTTTCCCCCGGGTCACAGATGGAGTGAAGTAGGATGTGACAGGAGCCAAGAATATTTAGTTTACTTTAACACAATTCTGATTTAGCAGGACCAGTTTACTGTAGTAAATGCTTTTGCAAAAAGAAAAGATAAAACCGATTACCTTTTCCCGACTGTTCTTAAGGATTTTTATTTCCTTTGCATGTTTTCTTTTTAAAAAAGTATTGTTTATAGCCACATAAATGTTTACTCATAAAAGTGTGTATTAGGATAATAATTTAATCTTCACAGATAAGAAAATGACTGCATTTGAAGAATTCACTGTCCTCATATTGAATACCTTGGCAGGATTTTGAGTTAATGGACATAGGTTTGTATTTTGTGCTTCTCTCATTCATGGATATGGCTTATTTGTTTATATATTTATTACTGCTGATTAGTAATATTTGTGAGGTCTGACTGATACTTTCTCATACACACTGAACTTAATGATAAAAAAATTTTACATTGCTTTTTTTTAATTGAAGAATACTGAAAGGTTTTTATTTCTTAGAAAAATGTTATTTCATTCTTGAATATTTCTCTTTTTTTATTTTTTTTATTTCCACTCATACAAACTTAACAGGTACACCGGTCGCCCCCTCCATCCAACCCCTTCTCCCCCTTTGCACCCCTCATTTCCCCCTTCCCTCCCCATCCCCCAGTGCCTCCCCCTCCCATCCCTGGAGCATCCTTTATTTTTTTAACTTTTTTATTATTATTTCCGCACATACAAACTTAATAGGTCCACCAGTTCCCTCCCTCCCTCCTCCTCCCCTCGACCTCCTGCTCCACTCCCCTCACTCCTCCCTCCCCATCCCCCAAGGCCTCTCCCCCCAATCCCTGGAGCATCCTTTAATGTGCATGCCAAACTCTCCTCTGGGTTCTCCTCTCCGATGAGGTGCAAGGACCCAGTGGCATTTCCCAGAACCCTTTCCTGTGTTCCCCTTAAGCATAGGAACACTACTGTGGCTGTCAATCCCTTGCCTCCAAGGATCCTAATGCCTTTAGCAAATGCTAGACTTTGTGGGGTCAATAGTGTGTTGGACATTGCTCAGGGCATGCAATGTCCAATTATGATTGCTTCGGTTGTAACTTGTGTGGAGTATCTAGCATATCATTGCTCCTCCCATCCTTGTGCTCTTACAATCTTATCACCCCCTCTTCCCAAAATTTTCCTGAGCTTCAAGATGGGGAGAGATTAAGGCTGGCCTAGTTCTAGGTGGTTGATATAGAGTCTCTGAAGTTCTGGATTATGGTTTGTTGATTTTCTTTTGCAGTTTTGCTGCTCCTGCAATGCCCTTCACTCATTCCTGGTGGGTATTGTATGTCACCCCCTGGCCAGAGACAAAAAACTGCTAAACTAGAGTCTTGTTATAAGAGTATATTCAAAGGTAGATGTAATAAAACTAGGAAACCACAGTGAGGGAGGAGTCAATCACCCATTTGCGAAATGGTTACTTTTTATCTGCCAGACTATATGCCCTCCCCTTCTGGTGAGATCACACCCCCTCAGTTGTAAATGATCAGGAATGAAGGTCTGTGAACTTAACCACATGTCACATTACTTACTTGCAGTCCTTGATGGAGGCCTATTTTCTCTGCTATAACATGGTCCCCTCTCTCCTTGTTTCTGGTGTGACTCTCCTACTCCATCCCTCCTGTTCATAATCCTTGCAATTACTGTAGGTATTACAGAGATTTATCTTTGAGTGTCTCTAGGTGGGCTGCGTGGGTTTGGTACTAGGAGCCACCTATTAGGGAGTACATAAGGCACTTAATTTTCTGGATCTGGAATATTTCACTCAATATAATTGTTTCTAATGGCATCCATTTCCCGGAAAATTCCAGTAATTCATCATTTTTGATGGCTGAGTAGTACTCCATTGTATAGATATACCACAGTTTCCCTATCCACTCATCAACTGTTGGACATTTGAGTTGATTCCATGACTTTGCTATTGTAAACAGTGCTGCTATGAACATGGTCGCACTTGTGCTATCGAGGTGAACCTCTGCTGCATGGGGGGTTATTCCCAAAAGTGGAATCACAGGGTCATATGGCATTTCAATCTTTAATTTCATTAAGAATCTCCAGACGGCTCGCCAGAGTGGCTGTATGAGCCTGCATTCCCACCAGCAATGTAGGAGGGTTCCCCTCTCTCCACATCCTCTCCAACATTGCTGGATTTTTGCCATCCTGACTGGGGTGAGATGATATCTCAGGGAAGTTTTGATTTGCATTTCCCTGATGGCTAAGGAAGTGGAGCATTGTTTCAGATATTTGTTAGACATTTTAATTTCATCCCTGGTAAAGTTTCTTTTAAGTTCCAGGGCCCATTTTTTAATTGGGCCATTTGTTTTCTTGATGTTTAGTTTTCTAAGTTCTTTGTGCACTCTAAAAAACCAGCTTTTTGACTGGTTGATTTTCTGTATCATTTTCCTAATCTCAATTTCAGATATTTCTCCCCTTACTTTGCTAATGTCCTCCCTTCTCCTCCTTTTGGGATCAGATTGCTCTAGTGTCTCTAAAGTTTATAGGTGCATTGTTAAGTTATTATTTCTGATGTTTCCATTTTTTTGATGTAGGCATTAGGAGCTATGAACTTACCTGTTAGTACAACTTTCATTGTGTCCCAGACATTTTGGTAAGTTGTATTTTCATTATTGTTCACTTTCAGGAAATATTGAATTTCCTTTGTAATTTCTTCCTGAATCCAATTCTCATTCAGCATCATAGTGTTAAGTTTCCAGGAGTTAGTGTATTTTCTGTTGCTTGTTGTGTTGTGGATGTCAAGCTTTAGGCTGTGGTGGTCTTATAAGGTGCAGGCTAGAATTTCAACTTTCCTGTATATGTGTAGATTCATTTTG
Source organism: Typhlomys cinereus (assembly GCA_023101885.1). Lineage (NCBI taxonomy): Eukaryota > Metazoa > Chordata > Mammalia > Rodentia > Platacanthomyidae > Typhlomys > Typhlomys cinereus. Next base: position 3,822,129 of record JALPQD010000118.1, read on the forward strand.
TGGCCCAATATGTGATCTATTTTGGAGTAAGTTCGCTGTGCTGCTGAGAAAAATGTGTATTCTTTGGTGCATGGATGAAAAGTTCAATAGAGATCTGTAAGGTCCATTTCTTTAAGGGTTTGATTAAGCTCCAAAGTGTCTCTGTGAATCTATCCCATGTTGAGAGGTGGTATTGAAATCCCCAAGAATTATCATTTTGGGATTGATTTCTCGCTTTAGACGTTGTAGGGTTTGCTTAATGAACGTGAGGGGAGAGCGTATTGGGTGCATATATGTTCAGTATTGTGAAGTCTTCCTGGTGAATTGTATGTGACTAAAATGTAGTATCCATCCATGTCTCTTATGATTTTTTTTTGGTTTGAAGTCCACTTTGTCTGATAGCATAATGGCTACCCCTGCCTGTTTTCTGCTTTCATTCGCTTGTAGAATTGTTGACCAGCCTTTTATTTTTAGGATGTGCCTATCTTTTGTGGTGAGATGGGTTTCCTGCAGGCAGCAGATTGATGGATTGTGATTTTTAATCCAAGTTTGTAATCTGTGTCTCTTGATCGGTGAGTTAATGCCATTAACATTTAGTGTTATAATGGAGAAACTATTTTTAATTCCAGACATTTATTATGTTTAGTGTTTTTTTAAGTATATTGCTTTGCTTTTAATGGTGTTATATTTCCCTTCTGTTCTCCCGGATATGCCTGTTTTTTTCTTCATGCTTGAGTATCATTTCCAGCATTTTTTGAAGGCCTAGTTTGGTGGACATGTATCCCTTCAAGTTGTCTTTGTGCTGGAAGGTTTTTCTTTCTCCCTGGATCATGACAGATAGTTTTGCAGGGTATATCAGCCTGGGTTGACATATTTGCTCATTCAATACTTGAAGTATGTGCTCTCCAAGCTCTTCTTGCTTTTACTGTTTCGACTGAGAAGTCATTTGTTATTTTAATAGGTTTACCTTTAAAAGTGATTTTTTTTCCCTTGAAGCTCTCAGCACCAGTTCTTTATCTTGAATGTGGAGCATTTTAACTATTATTTGCCATGGCAAGTTTCTGTTTTGGTCATATCTGTTTGGGGTGAGGAATGCCTCTTGTATATGGATGGGCCTCTCTTTTTTTAGATAAGGAAAGTTTTCCTTGATGATGGTTTGAAAAATTTCCTCAGGTGTGGTATTTTGAGATTCTTGCTCTGATATTCCATGAATATACATGTTTGGCTTCTTCAGGGTGTCCCATGACTCTTGAATATTTCTCTTGAGTATCTTTTTGGCTTATCAACCTCTTCCATTGAGCTGGTTAATAGTCCCACTTTGTCTTCAAGGTCTGAAATTCTGTTTTCTGCTTTGTTAGTTCTGCTGATAAGACTCTATGTTGAGTTCTGGGTTGACGATAACTTTCTTTTAGTTCAGTTTTGAATTCTGTTTGAGTCTGTTTTAACTGCTCTATGCCTGTTTTTGTTTCTTGAACTGTTTTTCTCAACTTCTCCAAGTGTCTGTTGTTTTCCTCTTCAAAGCAATTGATGCGGTTATTAAATTCCTCCTGGATTTCCTCTTTCATAGTATTTAACATGGTAATGATCATGCTTTGAAAGTCATTATCCTGGGTCAGGCTTTCTTGGCCATTTTCCGTGGGTTTGTTCTGGTTGGAGTCTATCATTATGGGGTTAATTCCTTCAGTGGGAGATTTGTTTACTTGGGTGTTGTTTCTCATGGATTTGCACTTTGACTTGGACATCATTTTAACTCTTAAGGTCTTCTTTCAATTTCTGTACGTTTTTCACTGAACTGAATTATTTGGCCTGGGGTTTTGGGGTTGTGCGGGGGCGGAGCTTACCTGGGTCATGGTATGTCCTGGCTGGATTACATGTGTCCCGGGGGCGGCGGAGTGGAGAAAGGGTACATTGCTTTAATTAATATCATTCCTTCATTTGATAATTTCCTACATTTTCTAATGCATTCTAAATACTTTCATCCCACTGTCTGTCATTTCCTTCAACCTTTCTCTTTCCCCCTTAATTTCTACAAATCTCTTTCTCACATTCACAACTTTGGTTTTCTTTTGTGTCCCACTGAAGTTTACTAGGTTCATTTATGTGACCATGGATTTGGAATTACTTATTACACCTGGCTGGCTCACCAGTGGGCACCCCAGATAGGATATTTGAAGATAGATTAGCAGTAAATGTAAGGGTTCTAGAAGTTCATCTGACATACAAGTGTTTAGTAGTTCAGATGCTCTTTTAAATTCCACAAACAGTAATCAGTCTGCTGGAAGTTTGAATGCCAGGGGCTTTTCAGTACTGGAAAATGTCATTTTGCAGGCCTCACCCTAACATTTGTCTATTAAACAATTTCTATATGTTCTTCCTAAATAATCATAGAGCCTTCAAGGGGTAGTGTAAAATTAGATTAAAACTGAGCCCTCAGAATCATAGCATGATAATATAATGCTATAGATATCATTTCTTTGTCCCATATTGGCTTTGCTTTGAGTTTCTAGCTAAATTCACCTAATATCTGTTGAATGTGGTTAGAAAAAAATCAAGAAGACAAAAAATGAAATGTCATAATTTCTTATTATTTGAGTAGTTTTGGGAGATTCCTGTCACATAATGTCCATGGAGAACATTTGCATCCAAATTTAGTAGAAAACTTGAGGGATATTCTTTTCTGTTTTTAGTGTAAACATTCTCATGTAAACATCTTTTGCATATATCTAGTTTATCAAATGCTTTTGCAAGGAATGACTCCTAGCATTCACTTCTCATGTAAATAATGAGAGCACTACATCATGCTTCTCTTCAGTTATTAGCATATCAGATTGAATAGAGGTTTCAGTATATTATTCCAAATTTTACATTGTTTAACAAATGAGAAAATTATTAAAACATCTAGTATTTAGTTTAATGACTGATAAAGATTATCCATGGTCCAATCCATGGGTGATATTTTAGTTGTTTTGTTTATCCTTAACTATGTACCTCTTGTATTTATGTCTTTCAGATTTGGAGCATCCATTAATTGCTGAGAGACACAGATCAGCAAAGACTGTATCCACAAAGTTGAATCTTGAAAGATATCCTGCTAAAATGGCTTTAGATCTAAGAATATCCTCCAAATCTCAATCATCTCCCAATAATTGTGAATCAGAAAACACTGAACCAACCCAAGTTTCTGCAATAGACTTGGGAGAAATTTCTGTATGTTCAAGTGCTCAGCCCAGCACATATCAGCATGGCAATGTCTCCTGTGCAAAGCAGGAGCTTCAGAGACTTCATGAGATGTTCACTTCATGGTTGCAGCCTGAGAAGCACAGCAAGGAGGAAATGATTTCCCAGTTGGTCATGGAGCAGTTCCTTATGACTGGATGCTACAAGAATCAGTCACGTGTGAAGGAGATGTGGGATGCCTGTGGCAGACACATAGAGAAATTCATGGATAAGTTGACTGATGATTGCTTGAAGCCTCCTGTTTTAGTGAGTACAGGGACTGATGTGGGGAGGAAAGCAAAAGATGCTGCATAGTCAGGTAAAAAATGTCAGGAAATAGAGAAAAACTGTCAGTAGGCACATTAAATTGTCCCAACAATTTAAATGATAAGTTAGGAAAATGAACAGCCAGCACAGAAACACTGTACTTGGATGAAATGTTAAGACTATCACATTTTCCAGAAAGACTCTGAAAATTGTGAAAACATGCAGGAATATATTCTGGTAAAAGGATATTTGTCAACAGTATGAAAAATAAAACAAGAGGAAATAGTAAGAATACTGTAGAAAAGACAAGCATTGGGTTTCAATGCTAAGTAATCACATCCCTAGGTGAGATTACCTTGTGATCATAAAATATGCATTGGATACATTCGATTTATTTATGAATTACATTATTTTTGGTCATTTATGTGCTCATTAATCATTCAGAGAAACAAGCCCATTCTTACCCAAAAGAACAGGAAGATATAAATATACACAAATAGAATCACATTTAAAATGCTATGAGTTGAACATTTGATAAAAATACTTGGGACAGAAACTCACATGGATCTAACATTACATTTTCTGTAGTGGAAATTTTCAACACTTGCAGTGTGGATAATGTTTTGGTAAATATTGAGATGAACATCAAAAGAAATGAGCTTAGATATACTGATATAAGACATAAATCAGTGATTCTGTGAATGCATGTAGAGGGCATGTACTTTAAATATATATATTATCGACAACAGATTCCATTATAGCAGTAATCTGTCTTTGTTCACAGGTCCATGTCCACATGGAGGGACAAGAAGCTCTCTTCTCTGAGAATATGCCCTTAAAAGAAGTCATTAAACTTTTCCAAAGACAGTGCTCTGCAAAAACTCCAATAACTGAGACCAATAAGACATTGCTCCAAATGTGTCGGGATAGTTCCATGACAACAAGTGAGTCAGGTGGCTCTGCACACCAGAGGGATGTTCCGTGGGGATGACTTCCTGGACAAGGTCTTATTGATTGTTTTATTTCCACAGGAGATGAAGATAAACAGAGTGGACACAACAGAGACCATAGAACAGAGGAAGAAAATGATACTTTTCTTAGTGAAGGAAATCACAAAGCTTCCCTAGTAATCATCCAGCAGGAGAATCATCCTATGTTAATAAACTCTGGAGTTTTAAAAGGAAAGACATACAATTCCAAAAGACCAAGACAAAGTACCCACAGTTCTGAGGAAAGGTCACAAAAGAAGCATGTTCGTCAAGGTATTCCTGAGGAAGGACAGCCAGGTTTGCTGTCCAGTGCAGACCACTATTCCTCTGGGTCTGCCTCAACCTCCCAGAGTAATGAGGAAACCTCCACAGGCAAAAAATACCAGACAAGATTGCTCAGAGAACAAAAACTACACAAATGTGAAGAATGTTCCAAGACCTTTAGATACCCATCCCAACTGGTAACGCACCAGAGAACACATAGAAATGAAAGGCCATTTGTTTGTGACAAGTGTCACAAAGGCTTCCTTCGGCCTTCAGATCTGCATGTTCACCAGGTCATTCACAAAGGAGAGAAGCCTTTCACCTGCAGCACATGTGCCATGTCCTTCAATCATAAGAGCAACCTCAGGGCTCATGAGAGAATCCATACAGGAGAGAAACCCTACACTTGCCCATTTTGCACTCAAAGCTACTGTCATTGGTCCACATACAACCGTCACTTGAGGGTTCAGCACATAAGCATAACAAGTGTCCCTTCCTGAGTAGAGTCTTCCATATCTCCTGTCTCAATACAATATCTTTGGACTAATGTCCATGTACTGTCTTCTGAGAATTCATTCATGGAGTACACACTACATGTCATACTTTGGCACAGGTGTTAACTTCATCATTGAGGTTTCATTAGCAGATAATAAGTAGTCAAGTTAAGCCTAGAGAAAACCAACAGGAGATTGTCCAGTTGGAGAGGAAAGACCAGCCCATGATAGGTGGAAGTAGGCCCTAGACAGGTGAATAAATTACAGTAAACTAGCTGAGGAAGTTGTCATCCTTGTATGTCTTGGACAGGTATGCTCATCCGGCAAGTAAGGTTTCTCCCTCTTTCAGACATTATGTGGAGATGATTTGACCAGTTTCCTAGGCCCTTGGTGGCCTCTCCAGACAAGCTTGACTAAGAACCACAATCAGATTATCATAAGAAAATAATCCCCTTGTTTCTTTAAATCATTTGATCATGATTTTATCAGCAACCATGCAGGCAAACTGCTACAGAATTTAGTACTAGCAGTGGAGCGTTGCTGATAAATCTAGCTATGTGGCTTTTGTGGATTCTAACTTGTTAGAGAAATTTGAAATGTGGAAGCAAAAACATTTGAATACAGTTTAATGGGTCATTTGGAGAACAAAAATGCTGAGTGAGTTGTTCATTTTTTAGGCCCAGTATGTGATGAAGGGAACAAGGACTTGGTCAATGTTGAAAAGCAAAACTAAAAACAACAATCCATAATTTAGAATACCAAAGACCCTACATTATTCACCTGGAACCAGACCAGCCAAATCTGAAGCATCCTGAAGCTCAGGGAATCTTGGGGAAGAGGAGGAGGCAAGATTGTAAGGGCGTAAATATGGGGAGGACCAATGATATGCAAGATATTTCACATTCCTTTTGGGGTCGAAATTCCAACCTGAAACCATTTCTTATCCTTAAACAGTTTTGGCTGCCTAAAAAAGGATTTTCTAGAACAAGCAAGCAAAAGGTGGCACAGCTGTGGTTGGAGTGGACTAACTTATCTTTCAATGTTTCTGCGGAATCTGTCAGCATTCCCCAGGTGGTGCTGGTTTGGACTAACAATGTGGGAATTCATGGAGAAGAGCAGAACCTTGGAACCAAATAGCAAGTGTGGAGAGCCTATAATGGAAGGTGAAGCTTTTAGCTGCAGGGGAGAACCCAGAGAGTTGTTATAAGTGCCAGAACCATGGGGTATATACTGAGAACAACAACAAATGAGGATTCAGCCTGGTCCGGAGAAACTCTCCCTCTACAGCTTTAAATTCCAAAGACGGACTGGGATTGCCTAGAATCAGTGAGCAACCAGGACTACATGATGAGCAATGGAAGATGGACATAGAAGTACAGGATGTGGTATTTGATTTTCTGGACTTCATTCTAATTTCATATTTTCTTATTTTGTCAAGATAGTTTTATTTTAATGTTTTATTGTGGCTTCATTGTTTATTTATTGATTTGATAAAATCTTATGGTTAAGATTTTAAACAGTTGGAACTCATCTATTAATGATAGATGGAAAAGGGGGAGGGGAAGGGTGGAGAGAGGAGGGAATGGGGTATTTATCAACATTGTATGAGTGGAAGAAATAAAAAATAAAAAATAAAATAAATAAAATTAGCCTGAGCATTCTTATGCATTAAAAATATGTGATTTAATAAAAAAGTGTAACAAGGAAATTCAAGATTTCCTGAAAGTAAACGATAATGAAAATACAACTTACCAAAATCTCTGGGACACAATGAAAACTGTACTAAGAGGAGAAATATCTGAAATCGAGATTAGGAAAACAATACAGAAAATCAACCAGTCAAAAAGCTGGTTTTGGGGGGGCTGGAGAGGTGGCTCAGGGGTTAAGCCTCTGCCTTGCAGGCAGAAGGTCCTGAGTTCGGATCCTAGAACCCACATATAGACGCCGGGCAGAAGCTGGGACGGCCTGCGTTTCTGGTCCTGGTAGGGTGGAGCCTGTGAATCCCACAGCAGAGTAAACGAGGAGGAGGTAGAGGCGGTTCACGGTGGTTCCCGAATTCCTCCGTGGTTCTACAAGCACACACATGCACACACGCATACATGCATAATTGAATAAATAATAAAAATAAATAAACAAATAAAAATTAAAAAAAATTTAAAAAGCTGGTTTTTTGAAAAAATCAATAAGATTGATACACCCCTAGCAAAATTAACCAAAAGGAAGAGAGAGAAAACCCAAATTAACAAAATTGGAAATGAAAATGGAGTTATCACTACTGATACCCAAGATATCCAAACATTAAAATGTCATATTTCAAAAACTTATACTCTGTGATATTTGACAACACAAAAGAGATGGATGAATTCCTAAGTAAACACAACTTACCTAAATTGAATCAGGAAGTTGTGAATAATTTAAATAGTCCTATAACATATGAGAAAATTGAGGAAGTAATCTCAAATCTTCCCACCAAAAAAATGTCCTGGACCAAATGGATTCAGCACAGAGTTCTACCACACATTTAAGGAGCTAATAATACCAATACTCCTTAAACTGTTCCATCAAATAGCAAAGGAAGGAACACTACCAAATTCCTTCTATGAAATATCATCTTAATCCCAAAACCTAATAAAGATACAATTAAAAAAGAAAACCATAGGCCAATCTCTCTGATGAACACAGATGCAAAGATTATCAATAAAGTCTTAGCAAACTGGATTCAAAAACATATCAAAAAGATCATCTACGGGGATTAAGTAAGCTTTATCCCCGGCACACAAGGTTGGTTCAACATACGCAAATCAATAAATGTAATTCACTATATAAAGAAGTCCAATGTTCAAGACCACATGATTCTCTCGATAGATGCAGAAAAAGCTTTTAACAAGATCCAACGGCCCTTTATGATCAAAACACTAGAGACAGTAGGAATGGAAGGAACCTTTATCAATATAATAAAAGCTGTATACAATAATCCAACATCAAGGATTATACTCAATGGAGAAAAACTTGAAGCATTCCACCTTCAATCAGGAACTAGACAAGACTGTCCACTCTCACCACTTCTATTCACTATCGTACTTGAAGTCTTAGCTGAAGCCATAAGACAAGAAAGGGACATAAAAGAGATTCAAATCGTCAAGGAAGAAGTCAAGCTATCCCTATTTGCAGAGACATGATCTTATACTTGAGTGATCCCAAAAACTCCACCAGGAAGCTCCTGGAACTAATTGAGAAGTTCAGCAGGATGGCAGGATACAAAATAAATGTACAAAAATCAGTGGCTTTCCTATATACCCAGAATGAAAGAAGTGAAAAAGCCCTGAGAGAAACAATCCCATTTACTAAAGCCCCCCAAAAAATGAAATACCTTGGTATAAACCTAACCAAGGAGGTAAAAGACCTTTACACTGAAAACTTTAAAACCCTAAAGAAAGAAATTGCAGAAGACACCAGAAAGTGGAAAGACCTCCCTTGTTCCTGGATTGGCAGAATCAAATGACCATCCTACCAAAGGCAATATACAAATTCAATGCTATACCAATTAAAATCCCAAAGCAGTTCTTTAAAGAAGTTGACCAAACAATGTCAAAATTCATATGGAGGCACAAAAGACCCAGGAGAGCAAAGACAATCCTGAGTAACAAAAACACAGCTGGAGGTATCACCATACAAAGCCTTAGTCTGTACTACAAATCCATAGTAATAAAAACAGCCTGGTACTGGCTCAAAAATAGACACACAGATCAATGGATAAGGATTGAAGACCCAGATATAAGTCCACACAACTATAGCCATTTGATCTTTGACAAAGGGGCCCAAAAAATCCAATGGAAAAAGAACAGCATCTTCAACAAATGGTGCTGGCAAAACTGGATCTCCACATCCAGAAGATTAAAGCTGGATCCGTACTTGTCACCATGTACAAATTAATTCCAAATGGATCAAGGACCTTGATATAAGGACAGAGACTACAAAAACCTTAGTTGAAAGGATCAGGAATTCCCTCGAGCTAATTGGGCTAGGCCAACAATTCCTAAAGGGACATCCAATAGCACAGTCACTACAACCAATTCTCAACAGATGGGATCTTGTGAAATTAAAGAGCTTCTGTTCAGATAAAGAGAGTGTAACTGGAGCAAAAAGGCACAAACAGAATGGGAGAAAATCTTCACTAACCACATATTTGATAGAGCTCTATTATGCAGAGTACACAAAGAACTTAGAAAACTAAACACCAAGGAAACAAATGGCTCAATTAAAAAATGGGCCCTGGAACTTAAAAGAAACTTTACCAGGAATGAAATTAAAATGTCTAACAAATGTCTTAAAAAATGCTCCGTGTTCTTAACCATCAGGAAAATGCAAATCAAAACCTGCCTGAGATCATCTCACCCTGGTCAGGATGGCAAAATCCACAATACAAACACCACCAAATGCTGGAAAGGATGTGGGGAGAGAGAAACTCTCCTACATTGCTGGTGGGAATGCAGGCTCATACAACCACTCTGGCGAGCCGTCTGGCAATTCTTAAAAAAGTTAAACATTGAAATGCCATATGACCCTGCTATTCCACTTCTGGAAATAATCCCTCATACAAACCAAAAATTCACCTCAATGGCACAAGCACAACCATGTTCATAGGCAGCACTGATTACAATAGAAAAGTCATGGAATCAACTCAAATGCCCAACAATTGACGAGTGGATAAGAAAAATGTGGGTACATTTATACAATGGAATATTACTCAGCCATCAAAAATGATAAATTAATGAAATTTGCCAAGAAATGTATGGAATTAGAAAAAATTATATTGAGTGTAGTATCCCAGACACAGAAAATTAAGTACCATATTTCCTCCCTAATAAGTGGATCCTAGTACCAACTCCACTTAGTGGTGTCACACTCAAAAATAAATCTCTGTAATACCTACAGTAATTGCAAAGATTATAAACAGGAGGGAAGGGGAAGGATGGCCCCACCTGAAACAAGGAGAGAGGGGATCATGCTGCATCAGAGAAAATAGGTCACCATCAAGTACTGCAAGTAATTAGTGAGATATATGCCTGAGCTCACAGACTTTCCTTACTGATCACTTGCAACTGATGGGGTTTGATCTCACCAGTCAGGGAGGGCATAGAGTCTGGCATATAGATGGTAACCATTCTGTAAATGGGAGACTTACCCCCCACACCGCTTATTCCAGCTACCTTTGAATCTACTCTTATAGTAAGACTCTATTTTAACAGCCTTTTATCTCCGGCTAGGAGGTGACATCCAATACCCATCAGGATAGAGCCAAGGGCAGTTCAGGAAAAAAAAAAAAAACAACAAACCATAATTCAATACATCAGAGACCCTATATTAATCACCTCAAACCAGGCCAGCCTAATCTCTCCCTATCCTAAAGCTCAGGGAAATTTGGGGAAGAGGGGCAGTAAGATTTTAAGAGCCTAAAGATGGGGAGGAGCAGCGATATGCAAGTTACTCCACACAAGTTAGGGCCAAAGTAATCATAATAGGACTTTGCATGACCTGTGCAGTTATCAACAAATCATTGACCCCCCAAAGTCTAGCATGGATCACAGGCACTGGGATCCTTAGAGGCAAGGGATTAACAGCCACAATAGTGTTCCTAGAACACATTAAAGAGCTCTAGGCAATGCTATTGAGTCCTTACACCTCATCAGAAGAGGAGGACCCAGAAGAAAGTTTGACGTGCACAGTAAAGGGTGCTCCAGGAATGGAGGGTGGGAAGGGGGCACCTGGAAAAAGGGAGGGAGAGGCAGAAAGGAAGGGGAAAAGAGGGGAGGGAGCAAAGGGATCTAGGGAGGACTGGAGGGAAGGAGGGGAATGGGGTACCTATTAAGTTTGTATTAGTGGAAAATAAATTTGTATGAGTGGAAAAAATAAAAAATAAATTAATTAAAAAATACCTACTGGGAATGGAATCAAGATGTACTTTATCAGACATTAAAAAGTCACATATTGGACATGCAGTGTTGCACTCACATCATAACTTGATTACATACAACAATTGGCTTTGGATCAAATAATGCTCTTTTACTTAATAATGTTGCCAAAACAGGGAAATAAAGAGTAAGAGGTCAGGTATGGTAGACAGAAGCTATGCACACTGCAAGTGAAAAATTATGACTTTGAAAGGGGAAGAACACTGTGTGATGGAGATACTAAAATCTTCTGAAAAACAAAGCAACATATACTTCGTGCTCATTAGTACCATTGTTTAGGTATCCACAGAAGCTTGTTGATCTTATTGGAAGTTGCCTGCAAGAGAGCCCATTCTATAGTTTACACTCAATTTTAAAATGTGGCACTCACCTGCCACATAATAACACTTGTTTAAGAGAAGTAGTAAAATTACCAAGATATTAATAAGCATATCATAATAATCAATTATCCTTCAGAATGACTAGATTCTCACATAATCTGAAATAATGAGCCCTGTAACCCAGAGCCCTTGACAAAACACACCAGTCTGTATTGCCAGAAATGTCTACATTATAACTAAGAATCTCTTCCTGGCTCCCACTGTTGTCTCAACAAACACACATGCATAAATATTCAAACAGAAAAAGCCTGAAATTGTAATGCTATATCTGATAGCTTACTTCTTTTCCAATTGAATTTTGAGTGGGACAATTCTCTGAAACACCTGGATCAAATGCTTCCAGGCTTTCAGCTCAGGGCTCTGCTGAAGGCCTGCTTCCTATAAAAGAAAGGCCCTAGTTACAGTCACTTAAAAATGTTGGCTTTGGATTAGTAAATGTGATTGGATTAGGCCTGGGTGTGTCAGATCACAGTTATAATCCTACCACTCTAGCGGCAGAAGCCAGAGGATCAGGATTTCAAGGCAAGCCTAAACTACAGGATGAGATCAGCATCCAGGGTAGACAGGTCTGTGTAAAGATATATTATTCTGGGGCTGGAAAGATGGCTCAGGGGTTAATATGAGGCCTTGAAAACAAAAGGCACAGAGTTCAGATACCAGATCCTCACAAAAAACTCCAGGTGGAAATGGTGGAGGCCTTTACTTTCAGCCCCAGAAGGCAGAGCCTCAGAAACTCCAGAGCAAAGCAGGAGGAGGGAGTGCAATCCAAAGTGATTCCTGTAGCCAAACTTGGACCTCCAGAGACACACACAGTGTCCTCTGACACACACAGAAACACACACACACACACACACACACACACACACACACACACACACACTCATACACACAAAAACAGAAATACTAAACAAACATTTTCTGGAATCACTTTGGTGTCTTCACTCATCCACAGCTCTGGGTTTCTAATATTGTAGCTGTTTTTCACTTCTAAGCAAATCGTCATTCTGCTGTGAAATGTGACACTTTTCATGCTGCTAAGTGAGAATGAAAACTAATCTCACAAGGTCTTATAGAGATTTTTTTTCCATTTTTGACTCATTCTAAATTTAAGACAACTTTCTGAGCCTTATTGATATTACATGATTTAGAAAACAAGATCAAATTGCTTCCCTATACTCAGCATGAAATCTCAAAGATTTTGAAACACCAAAGACCTGACTACAGTTGGGACAAAGCTAGGTTGATTTCAATGAGACAGGGGAAATGGATGCTTGGTTTACGTTGAGAAAAAATAAACTTTGATAGGCATTTTGGACACAGATCCAGTGCATGTTCTTTCCTGTTTCTCTTCCTGTGTGATGGGGGCTAGCAGTTCCCTTTCTGTTGCCTCTTAGATTCTGACAATCCCCCCACACTGGAAACCCCACACCTCTCAAAAAGAGTCATGTTCAGAAGTGTTTTCTGGCCTTTAGGTTGACATAAGACTTCCAAGACATCTATTGTAATTACAATGCCTATTGTCAATAAATTCACAGAGTGTTCAGGGGAGCAAGGGATTTGTTTTGACTTAATAATCGTCTACTTGCAGTTCTTTGTGTAGCCTGGCAGGAGAGTGCACACCAACCAACATCAAGGGCCTAGAGGACTGGGTACACCCTATCTATAAGACCATAGACCTGCTAAAAGACGGACAGTCCCTACTTGACAGACCATTATATCTGGTAAATATGTCAATGGATGTCAAATTTCTCAACTAATTCCCTCCATTTTATTCACCTATGGGCTGGATCTTTCCCAACTACACAATCTCTCCTGCAGGTATGTTCCAGGCTTAACGCAAAGCTAATTCTTTACAAATGTGCCCACAGCTCGAGTCCTGAACTGTCAAGTTGACACCCGAACCTAACAAAGGCAGTTTCCAAACAGAGTCAGCATCTAACAAGTGTTAGACTGAGGTTGGGTTCATTTTGATGGAAAGCGGGAAACGTGCTCAGTTTGTATCGAGAAAGTATAATGCATGAAAGGCATTTTGTGAGCTCTTCCAGAAAAAAGAAATATTGGTTTGGGTATGTATCACTGGTAAAGTGGTTGTTTAGCGTGCATGAGGTACTGGGTATTACCACATCACTAGAAAACAAAATGACAAAAAAATAAAATAATAACAAAACACAATCTGATGAATGCAACACAAAGAGCTCCTGAGCTGAGTGCTTATCAGTGTGGTGGAAGTTGAGCTCTGCTGCTTAAATACACTCCTGTGTCTCCCTAGATCATGTAGCTTGAGGCACCTGTGATGATAAGGGTGGCTTGAGGAAGGGGACAGTGAGATCATTAGAGACTCTGTTCATTCCAGAGTTGCTACAGTTTCTCTGCATTGTTGCTGGTGAAATCATGAGAAAACAGCTTAAGGAATAAGGGATTTATTTTCTCTTATTATAGTCAGATTATATGTCTGATTCCTCCCTGACAGGACAGCCCACATCAACTCCAAGGGTTATAAGCTTTATATTGTTAGATTACTGTAAGTTTTATAGAAAACATATTCATTATATGATCAATACATCGTGTCATTTAATGTTTCTTTTTGTTTATATTTACAATCTCTTGTCCTTTGGCTAAGATTGGGCGAGCTCTTCAAAATGATTATCTAGCATATAATTAGTGTCAAAAATGATGTTACTCATAAATAAATGTATCCGACACATAAATTATGTCCACATGGTAATAACATCATAGAGACATGACTACCAGTACACAACATGGTACTTGTATCATGTCACATTCTCAGTATTTCTTCCTCTTTTAGTTTTCACACTCTAGACAAGTGTGTGTATGTGTATGTATATATATATATATATATATATACATATATATCAGAGACTATGCCACAATATTTTAATACTACTGAGACCCTTTGTTTAAAATCTGATTGTCTAAAGTTATCTCTGACCTGACAACTATTTCACAATCTGGTCATTTTCTAAGTTAATTTTTTTAACAACACAGAGTATTTTTAATATTTTAGTGTGTGTGTGTGTGTGTGTGTGTGTGTGTGTGTGTGTGTGTGTGTCTGTGTGTGTCTGTGTGTGTTTGTGTGTGTCTGTGTGTGTGTGTGTGTATCACAAGGCACTTTGTGTCCCTGCAGATGGCCAAGTTACTTCTTCCTCCTTTTTGCTTTGCTCTGGGGTTTCCCAAGCTCTGCCCACCAGGGCCAGAAGTGCAGGCCAGCACCTGTTGAGGTTTTTACCTAGGACTTGGGTTCCAAATTCAGGATCTGCTTGTGAGACAGAAATGGCTCATGGGTGATATCATCTCACCCCAGTCAGGATGGCAAAATCCACAATACAAACAACACCAAATTCTGGAGAGGATGTGAAGAGAAGGGAACTCTCCTACATTGCTGGTGGGAATGCAGGCTCATACAACCACTCTGGTGATCAGTCTGGTGATTTTTAAAAAAAGTTAAAGACTGAAATGCCATATGACCCTGCTATTCAACGTCTGGGAATTATCCCCCATAAAGTAAAAATTCACCTCAACGGCACAAGCACAACTATGTTCATAGCAGCACTATTTACAATGGCAAAGTCATGGAATCAACCCAAATGCTCAACAGTAGACAAGTGGATAAGGAAAATGCGGTATATTTATACAATGGAATACTACTCAGCCATCAAAAAAGATAAATTAATTAAATATGCCAGGAAATGGATGGAATTACAAAAAAATTATATTGAGTGAAGTATCCCCGACACAGAAAATTAAGCGCGGTATGTACTCCATAATAGGTGGATCCTAATACCAAACCCACTTAGAGACACACTCAAAGATAAATCTCTGTAATACCTATAGTAATTGCAAGGATTATAAACAGGAGGGAAGGGGAAGGAAGACCTCACAGAAATAAGGAGAGAGGGGAGCATGTTACAGCAGAAAAAATAGGTCACTATCAAGGACTGCAAGTAAGTAGAGAGACATCTGGTTAAGCCCACTCACTTTCCTTCCTGATCACTTGCAACTGAGGGGGTTCAATCTCACCAGTCAGGGAGGGCATCCAGTCTGGCAGATAGATGGTAACCATCCTGCAAATGGGAGACTGATACCTCCCCTCACCGTGGTCTCCTACTCTTATTCAATCTACCTTTGAATCTACTCTTATAGTAAGACTTCATTTTAACAACCTTTTATCTCTGGCTAGGAGGTGACCTCCAATACAAATCTGGATGGAACCAAGGGTGGTGTAGGAACAGCAAAATTGAAAGCAACAAACCATAATTCAAAACATCAAAGACTCTACATTGATCACCTGGAACCAGACCAGCCAAATATCTCCCCATCCTAAAGCTCAGGGAAATTTGCTGAAGAGGGGGAGGTAAGATTTAAGAGCCTAAAGATGGGGAGGAGCAACGATATGCAAGACACCCCACACAAGTTAGGGCTGCAGTAACCATAATAGGACCTTACATGGCCTGCGCAATGACCGACATATCAATGACCACCCAAAGTCTAGCATGGATCACAGGCACTAGGATCCTTAGAGGCAAGGGATTAACAATCAGAATAGTGTTCCCATAAAGGGGAGCACAAGAAAAGGCTCTAGGCAATGCTACGAGTCCTTACGTCTCATTAGAGTGGAGGACGCAGAGGGAAGTTTGACATCCACACTAAAGGATGATCCAAGATTGGTGAGGGGGAAGAGAGGGATACTGGGAGAAAGGGGGGGTGAAAGGAAGGGGAAAAGGGGGGAAGGAGGAAGAGGGACCGGGGAGGGGGGAGGGGACCATGGTACCTATTAAGTCTGTATGATTGAGTTTGACATGAACACTAAAGGATGCTCCAGGAATAGGGGAAGGGGGCACTGGATGAAAGGGGGGAAAGTAAAGGGAATAGGAGGGAGGGAGCAAGAGGATACAGGGAGGGGTGGAGGGAGGGAAGGGAATGGGGTACCTATCAAATTTGTATAAAAATTATTAAAGTAACCATTTTGCAAATGGGTGATTGACCCCTCCCTCACTGTGGTTTCCTACTTTTATTACATCTACCTTTGACTGTGCTCTTATAACAAGACTCCAGTTTAACAGCTTTTTGTCTCTGGCTAGGGGGTGACATACAATACCCACCAGGAATGAGTGAAGGGCATTGCAGGAGCAGCAAAACTGCAAAAGAAAATCAACAAACCATAATCCAGAACTTCAGAGACTCTATATCAACCACCTAGAACTAGGCCAGCCTAATCTCTTCCCATCCTGAAGCTCAGGGAAATTTGCGGAAGAGGGGGTGGTAAGATTGTAAGAGCACAGGGATGGGTGGAGCAATGATATGCAAGATACTCCATACAAGTTAGGGCCGAAGCAACCACAATTGGATTTTGCATGCCCCTCGCAATGTCCAACACACTGTTGACCCCACAAACTCTAGCATTTGCTAAAGGCACCAAGATCCTTGGAGGCAAGGGATTGACAGCCACAGTAGTGTTCCTATGCGCATGCACATTAAAGGATTCTCCTGGTATTGGGAGGGGAGGCACTGGGGGATGGGGAGGGAGAGGGGAGGGAGAGCAGGGGGTCAGGGGGAGGAGGAGGGGAGGAGGGAACCGGTGTACCTACTAAGTTTGTATGAGCGGAAATAATAATAAAAAATGTTATAAAAATAAATAAAAATAAACTGAAACACAGTTCAAAAGCTGGAAACAGGATTGAACTGTTTTGAAGCTAATAAACACATCCCCAAACCTGATAAAAAAAAATAAGAACTGGAAAAAAAAAGTTTGTATGATTGGGAAAATAAATAAATAAATAGATAGATAGATAGATAGATAGATAGATAGATAGATAGATAGATAGATAAAAATAAATAAATAAATAAATAAAGTAAAAAAAGAAATGAGGCTTATGCTTGTTAAGAGAGAGAAGTTAACTGTGTAGCTTTTTTTATTTTATTCAATTGTGATTGTGTTAGCTTGTATGTATGTATGTATATGTATGCACAGGCGAATTCGGGAACCACCATGGATGGCCTCCACCTCCTCTTTGTTTATTCTGCCCCGGAATTCACAGGCTCAGCCCTACCAGGACCCGAAATGCAGGCTGCCCCCACTTCTGCCCAGCGCCTATAAGTGGAGTCTAGGATTTGAACTCAGGCAGAGGCTTAACCCCTGAGCCACCTCTCCAGCCCCACGTGTGGCTTGTTTTAAGGACTATCCATCACATTATGTCTTTTTCGTTGTGTCATAAAAATTCCTTTTGTTTGTATATTAAACAGAAAAGAGAGACCAAATGTAAAAAAAAATAGCTTAGGGGTTAAGATTAAATTAATTTTTAAATGTGGGGACAGTACAATTTGCTGATTAACAATAATATTTTCTCTATTTCTAAACATTCCCACTGTCTACAAAGTTTTCCCATATCCCACCTTAGATCAGACTTTGCATTCTCTAACACAGGAGAATGAACATGGTTTTGCTTGTGTCCTGTAGTGATTTTCTGCATTATGAGGGATTATTGCCGGAAGTGGTATGGCAGGGTCATATGGCATTTTAATCTTTACTTTTTTTTAGAAATCACCAAACTTATCAACAAAATGGTCATATACGCCTGCATTCCCACCAGCAATGTAGGAGAGTTTCCTTCTCGCCACATCCTTTCCAGCATTTGACATTATTTGTATTGTGGATTTCTCCATCCTGACCAGGGTGAGATGATTTCTTAGGGAGGTTTTGATTTGCATTTCCCTGATGACTAAGGATGTGGAACATTTTTAAAGATATTTGTTAGACATTTCAATTTTGTCCCTGGAAAAGTTTCTTTTGAGTTCTGAGGCCCATTTTTCATTGGGCCATTTACCTCCTTGGTGTTTAGTTTTTTAAGTTCTTTGTGCCCTCTGGATAATAGGACTCTATCAGATATGTGGTTAGTGAAGATTTTCTCCCATTCTACGGGTTGCCTTTTGGATCGGTTTACAATTTCCTTATCTGAACAGAAATAGCCTACATCTTGTTAAACTGTTGTTAAAACTACAAGAATTATTAATTGGTCCACTTACCCAAGGTAAATGCATGTTTTTCAAAATTTTCAAAAGGAAATAACAGAGATAACATTGTTTTACCCTAATCCATGCCTTGAATCCATTTTGTGCCTCATTGGGCATTTTTCAGTGATAACCCCCAAAATTACTAAGAGAGTGAGATATTTTTGAGGCATGACCAACTAGGTTCATGCACTTAATTAACGGAGGACTTCTTTTCTTCTTAAATGGCTTACAGCTTTGTGTAACTGTCTTGTATGAGTAGGCTTAACACAAAACTCTACATCATTAAAGCATCCTTCAAGCCTCAGATCCATTCTCTTTCAACTTCCTGCCTCATGCTGGGAATCTGGACTAAAGAAGATTGAGAAGTAGATTTCATACATATGCTTTCTTGGGGCTGGAGAGGTGAAGCAGGGGTTAAACCTCTGCCTTGCAGGCAGAAGGTCCTGAGTTCGGATCCTAGACCCCACGTATAGACGCCAGGCAGAAGCGGGGCCAGCCTGCGTTTCTGGTCCTGGTGGGGCGGAGCCTGAATCCCAGGGCAGATTAAACAAGGAGGAGGTAGAGGCGGTCCATGGTGGTTCCAAATTCGTCCGTGGTTCTACATACACACACACATATATGCACACACGCGCACACACCATACATGCACAATTGAATAAATAATAATAAAAAATTAAAAAAAGAAGAAAGCTTTAAAAAAAAAAAAGAACTTGAACTTTGGTGGCTGGAGAAAGACTTCAGTGGAAAAGGGGCCTACTTGTAAAGCTGATGACGTGAGTCCAATATTCAATAGTCTGTATGGGGGAAGGAGAGAACTGACTTCCTCCATTCTATATAGCATGTAACTCTTGTGCCCCGCCCCCCTCACTTGAATGTGTACTAATTCCAGTAGATAACTTCACTGGAGGGAGAAGGACATTCCCTGCTAAAACAAATATGGCCTCCAGAGAAAATCACTGACCACACAGAACTCCCTTTGCATTTACCTGTTCTTTAGAGTTAAAAAATAGTATGCATTTCATTTCCAATATCACATACAGAGTAAATAGAGCTTTATAAGTAACCAATTTCAATCTGCTACTTGGTACCTCAATCTGCTACAAAGGTTAACCTAATTCTTAGGGGATCTCTCACTAAATGCACAGTTGAGAGGTGGAAATCCTCAATAGTGTTCCCTTCCTATAGAGAGGTGTCTGGTTAGCTCTAAAGATTCACTATTTGCTTTATTGTTATTTATGACTGAGGAGGATGGTTTTTAAGACTGTCTGTTAAATTCCAAATTAACTATATCCCCAAGCCTTAGTCCACCTTCTAAAGATCATCCCTTCTCATAAAACCTGAAGAAGAACTCTACCTTAAAACCATCTCTCAGGATAAAGAATCATTTAAAACTGTCTGGATAAGAAATTATTGAGTCAAGATCATACCACAAGGGACAGTCTGTCCTTGCAGATTGATCTTCAAGATCATATCACAAGGGACAGTTTGTCCTTGCAGATTGATCTCTCTACAGTTCTTACTCCAGAAGTACGAAGACCTCTTCATGGTTTCCACCTGCTCTTCTGATGGGACTCAGGTGAAACTAACCTTCAAGCCGTCTCAGACTAAAGAGAAACCTCGATCTCGCTTATTTTTTTTCTCTTATTTACCCAAACACTCTCAGCTCCTATCCTCTCAAAATCTTACTAGATTTTATTTCACAAACAAAGGATCAAAGTTCATATCCTTAGAATAAACAGAAAAAATGGGATTCAGGATGTGCTTATAATTCTAACTTTAAAGGCAGAGACAATTTTGAGAGCCAGCTGGTAGTCAGTTGAGTGTAGCTGGTGAACGGTGGGTTTGAGTAGAGATCCTGTCTCACAAAGATTAAGGTGGAAGAGAAATTCCCATTTCAGGGACTTTCAATCTGGGCTTATTTCTCGAGGTAGATTTCTTCATATCATAAGGGAGATAATTACTTATCTGGAGCCATGACACCTAAATTCACTCATTGATCTCAACTTGTTTAGTGCTCTAGATCTTGCAGGGGCTTTTTTCATCCTAATGTTTATCATTGCCATCCACTTAACTTGCCTTCCTAAAATCACAGTATGTGTCAGCTGTAACTTCCCTCATTTATTCTATACCTTTAGCTTCTACAAAAAAAGACTAATATGATAGCAACCTTGTGTGGAAGATGCATTCATTATTATTTTACCATATAACTCTGTCTTAATGTAACAGTTACTCTTAACTATTGCTGTGAGAGAGCACTCAAAGTCAATCAACTTAAAGGAGAAAGGGAGATTTTATTCAGCTTCCGATTCCAGAGGGAAAATACAGTTTCCCATAATGAGGCAGCATGGCTGGCTGGCCAAAGCTGGAGGAGGCTAAGTCACCGCAGGAATCTTGGAAGCTGAGAGCTGCCGACTGCTTGTTACAAAGGCAGACTTCTCCTGGAGGTAGTAGGGTGGGACTAATCCACCTCAAGGCCCACCCCTTGTGACTTGTAAAAAAATATTTTTTACAAATATTTTTCACATATAGACACAAGGTCTCAACTTTCAAAATAAAATTGGCACAAACCATCACCACATGATTCTCTTACTATGCCCTCTTCTGATAGCACTTCCTGACATCTCAGGTGTTGTTCACGCCCTGAATCCAGCTTGGGATTCAGTTTTATGCAGTTTTTCCACATGAGATTGAAGTCTCTTCCTATAGTCCCTTTTGTTTTTTATAAATGTTTTATTTACTTATGAGAGAGAGAGAATGCACAAGCATGCCACACAAGCTGAGGTAAGGGAAAAACTTTCACAAGTCAGTTCTCTCTTACCACTATATGGTCTTCACAAGAATAGAACTCAGGCCACCAGGTTTGCAGGCAAGAACCTTAACCACTGAAATGTCTCTCTACTTCTAACAGTGATTCATTCTACAGTAGAGTGTGTTTGCTTTCAATCCTTTCTTTACAAAGCCCAGGTTGTTCTCAATATTAATCTTGCTGTGTATCTTAGACTTGTCTGGAACTCATAATCTCATGCTTCTGTCTCCAGAGTGCTGGGATATGAACTGGGAGTTGACACACCTTACCACACCCAGACAGAATCCAATCACATATACCAATCCAAAGCCTCCATGATTGAGTTACTATAGGTAGTCAGGCCCTATAAAAGGACGAAACTCTCTACTGCCCTTCAGTTGAACCTTGAGCAGCAGGCAGAGAAGCATTTGCTCTGTGTGCTTCAGAGAATTGCCCACACTAGAAATGCAACTGAAAGAAAGGTAAGCTTTCTGATGGAGGGACAAAATTCCTACTTTTCCTGATTCAGTATGGAGGTATGTATCTATGTAGAGACATCTGTGGAAGAAAGGAAGAGTCTCCTAATTACAAATATAGGGAATTTTGAGGAGTATCCAGGGGTATTTTAGGTAAGAGCTCTGCAAGACAGAACTCATCATTTCAGATTCAGTGAGGTTCAAGAGTTTCTGAAGGACAATTCAAGTCCTAGGATATTTTTTTTACTATTTTGATAATGGTCTCTTTCTGGTAATTCATTTTGACTATTTCCCTTAACCAATTCAAAATCTGTAGCATTTTGGAGAGACAGTGAGGACTGAAGTTTAAAACGGGGATGGAAGCCATTGTGTAGAATCTTGTTCAGACCTATAATAGCAACAGTCTCAGGCCTCTGTGGATGCATGAACTGTGGATACTACTGAGAACTAATAATACATTGCTTGGCTCTTAAGATCACTTTAGCTTCACCACACAATGTTTTTCTTGCTTGATAATTCATCAAGTTTTACTTGTTCATTTGTAGTAAGTGCTGCATAGCTTCTGTCTACTACTCACTACTCTTATTGTTGCATCCATTATCAAGTAAAAGAAACATTATTTGAACAAAAACCTGTTTTTCTATGCAGTCAAGTCAATGAGAGGGCTTCTAACGCACCAATATTTGATGGTTCACATCTCTTATGCTAAACTCAGAGTTAAATCACACCAAATTCATGTTTAATTTCCAAGGACTTTCCCATCATTCTTTTCAACCTTATCCAGATGAGAGTGAGGGGACCTGCCGGTAAGGAAGATGTGGTCTCTGGATATGGGTCAAGGAGACTGAATGTTTCTTTGGGCAGGAGGGAGAGGGAATGAGATTTCTCAAATCTTGATGAAGGAGAGACAGAAAGCTAGAGAGCACAAGAGAGTGAAACGAGGGTCAAGAAAGAGAAAAAAGATAGTTTCAGCTACAAAACCTAGAGGAGAACCAGAAAGGCCCATAGTACAAAAATAGGATTAGCACTTTTCCCCCTGATCACAGATGAGGGAAGTATGCTATAACAGGAGCCAAGAATATTTACTTTAGCAACAACCCTTCTCATTCATCAGTACCAGTTCCTTGTAGTAAAGAATCTTTCAAAAAGAAAAGAGGAAAGAGATTATCTTTTCCCTGACTGCTTATAGTTTTATTTCCTTTGTTTGCATATCTCCTTTTTCAGCAAAAACAAGTAATATTTAAAGCCAGATAAATGTTTACTCATAAAAGTGTGTACTAGGAGAATAATTTAATTTTCACACACAAGATGATGATTGCATTTGAACAGTTCTTTCTTTTTTATTTAATTAATTTATTTTTCCACTCATACAAACTTAATAGGTATCCCAGACCCCTCCCTCCCTCCACCCCTCCACGGACCCCCTTACTCCCTCCCCCCTTTTTCCCCCTCCTTTCTCCCCCTCCCTTTTGGGATCAGATTGCTCTGGTGTCTCTAAAGCTTTAAGCTGAATTTTTCAGTTATTTATTTGTGATGTTTCCATTTTTTTTTTTGATGTAGGCATTAAGAGCTATGAACTTATCTCTCAGGACAGCTTTCATTGTGTCCCATAGATTTTGATAAACTGTATTTTCATTATCGTTCACTTCAGGAAATCTTAAATTTCCTTTTTAATTTCTTCCTGAATCCAATTCTCCTTCAGCATCATAGTGTTAAGTTTCCAGGAGTTAGTGTATTTTCTGTTGTTTATTGTGTTGTGGATGTCAAGCTTTAGACAGACCATGGTTGTCTGATGGGGTACAGGCTAGAATTTCAACTTTCCTGTATATGAGGATATTCGCTTTGTGGCCGAAAATGTGATCTATTTTGGAGAAAGTTCCGTGTGCTGCTGAGAAAAATGTGTATTCTTTGGTGTGTGGATGAAAAGTTCGATAGAGATCTGTAAGGTCCATTTCTTTAAGGATTTGATTAAGTTCCAAAGTATCTCGGTTAAGCTTTTGACCTGTTGATCTATCCCATGTTGAGAGGGTGGTGTTGAAGTCCCCACGAATTATCGTTTGGGGGTTGATTTCTTCCTTTAGACGCTGTAGGGTTTTCTTAATGAATGTGGAGGGGCCCATATTAGGTGCATATATATTCAGTATTGTGAAGTCTTCTTGGTGAATTGTACCTGTGACTAAAATGTAGTATCCATCTGTGTCTCTTATGATTTTTTTTGGTTTGAAGTCCACTTTGTCCAACTGATTTTTTTTGGTTTGAAGTAATAGCATAATGGCTACCCCTGTCTGTTTCCTGGTTCCATTAGCTTCCAAAATTTTTGACCAGCCTTTTATTTTTAGGATGTGCCTATCTTTTGTGGTGAGATGAGTTTCCTGAAGGCAGCAGATTGATGGGTTGTGGTTTTTAATCCAAGTTTGTAATCTGTGTCTCTTGATCAGTGAGTTAATACTATTGATATTTAATGTTAAAATAGAGAAATTATTTTTAATTCCAGACATTTTTTATGTTTAGTGTCTTTTGAAAGTGTATTGTTTGACATTTAGATTTTGGTGGTATTATACTTCCCTTCTGTCCTGGATATGCTTGTTTTTTTCTTCAAGCTTGAGTATCATTTCTAGCATTTTTTGAAGGCCTGCTTTGGTAGATATGTAAACTTTCAAGTTGTCTTTGTGCTGGAAAACTTTTCTATCTCCCTCGATCATGACGGATAATTTGCTTTGTATATCAATTTGGATTGACATTTTTGCTCATTTAATACTTGGAACGTTTACTGTTTCCATTGAGAAGTCATTTGTTATTTTAATAGGTTTACCTTTAAAAGTGACTTGTTGTTTTCCCCTTAAAGCTCTCAGCACCTTTTCTTTGTCTTGAATGTGGAGTGTTTTGACTATTATTTGAGGTGGAGAGTTTCTATTTTGATCATATCTGTTTGGGGTGCGGAATGCCTCTTGTATTTGGATGGGCCTCTCATTCTTTAGTTGAGGGAAGTTTTCCTTGATGATCGTTTGAAAAATTTCCTCAGGGGTGGTATTTTGAGATTCTTGCTCTGGTATTCCATGAATGCGCATGTTAGGCTTCTTCAGGGTGACCCATATCTCTTGAATATTCCTCTCAAGTATCTTTTTAGCATTAACAACCTCTTCCCTTGAGCTGGTTAATTCTCCCACTTTGTCTTCAAGATGTGAAATTCTATTTTCTGCTTTGTTAGTTCTGCTGATAAGACTCTCTGTTGAGTTCTGGGTTGAAGATAACTTCCTTTTAGTTTGATTTTAAACTCTGCCTAATATTGTTTTAAATCCTCTATGTCTATTTTTGTTTCTTGAGCTATTTTTCTCAACTCCTCCAAATGCCTGTTGTGTTCCTGTTCAAAGTGGTTGATGTGGTTGTTTAACTCTTCCCAGATTTCCTCTTTCATAGTATTAATCATGGTAATGATCATACTTTGAAAGTCGTTATCTTGGGTCTGGCTTTCTTGGCTATTTTCTGTGAATTTGTTCTGGTTGGAATCCATCATTATGGGGTTAATTCTTTTGGTGGGAGATTGGTCTTCTTGGGTTTTGTTTCTCATGGATCTGCACTTTGACTTGGGCATTGTTGTTTTGTCTCTTAAGACCTTTCAGTTTCTGTGTATTTTTGAATGAACTGATTTAGTTGGTATTACTACTCTCAAGCAGTTATTACTAGTGGTTGCCTTGGAGTTGGGTACGTTTGTCCGTTGTTATTGCTATTTCCTAGTTGAGGCTATTAGGCTGTTAGTACATCAGTTAAATCAGGTTAAGTAGACAAGGGGTGAATATTAGTATGGTAGTGCACTTTTACGATGTAGTATCTTGGTGATATGTGAGGGTGAGTGGTATATTCCCTGGAGTTGTATATGTTTTTTAGGTGGCTGTATGGAAAAGTTAATCCACAGTGATTAATACTAGAAAGGAGCAGTATGGTAAAACAAGAGGTTTACTGATCTTTGGGCTAGAGGTGAAGAATCTCTCCCATGTGATAGAGGACTTTGGGTGTATGGCCTTTGTCCCTTAGAGCTTTGCTTGAGTTTCCTTTGAACTCTGTTGAATTCTGAGTAGCAGTGTGTCCTCTGTGGACCACAAGCGAGGGTCCTTGGTGGGCCCCAGGGGCAAAGTGGCTGATAGTGATGCAGAACTCTTCATCTGGGATCTGTGACTTAGCTTAGTGGCCCACCCAGGCTCCAGGGATGGAGGACCCTGAGCAAGTCTTGTCTGGTCCGGGGTCAGGCAAGTGGGAGGAACAAAGGGGCTGGGACCCTGGGCGTGGCCCAGGCAAACTGGAAGCAGCCTGAGTATTGCTCCGGCTGGCTGGTGGGAGGAGATGGAACGAGGGTCAACCTAGAGGCTATTGGAACTCACCTGGGATGAAGGACCTGGAGCGAGTCCTGTCCCGATTGGGTGGGCAGGCGGGCGGGTGAACAGTTCTTTCTTAAGATTGAATGCCTAGGTGTCTCATTAAGTTTGTAGGCGTGGAAATAAATAGATAGATAGATAGATAGATAGATAGATAGATAGATAGATAGATAGAAAGAAAGAAATGAATATGAATGATAGACAGATAGATAGATGATAGATAGATAGATA
Organism: Typhlomys cinereus; assembly: GCA_023101885.1. Taxonomy (NCBI): domain Eukaryota; kingdom Metazoa; phylum Chordata; class Mammalia; order Rodentia; family Platacanthomyidae; genus Typhlomys; species Typhlomys cinereus. The sequence continues at coordinate 3,848,581 of JALPQD010000118.1, forward strand.
GATAGATAGATAGATAGATAGATAGATAGATATTTTTTAAAAAGATTGAATGCCTAGGGAGAATTTTGAGCTAATGGACATAGGTTTATATTTTGTAGTTCTCTCATTCATTGAAATGGATTGTTTGTTTATATATTTATTATTGCTGATTAGTAACATTGTGAGGTCTGGCTGATAATTTCTCATAGATACTGAATTTTAATGATAAAAATAGCTTTTACATTGCTTTTATTAATTTCATTCATTCATTCATTCATTCATCCATTCTATAATTTCCTACATTTTCTAATGCATTCTAATTACTTTCCCTGCCACTTTTTTTATTTCCTTCCAAATTTTCTCTTACTCTCTTCATTCCCACAAATCTCTCTCCCATATTCACCGCTTTGGTTTTGTTTTGTTTCCCACTGAGTTTCACCAGCTTCATTTGTGTGATTGTGGGTTCTGAATTACTTATTACAACCTCACTCACCAGCAGATGCACTGTCAAGTACATGGTTCTGCTTCTCCCAGCTATTGTATTTGAAGATAGCTTAGCCGTAATTGGAAGGTATCCAGAAGGTAATCTGAAACACATACCTGTCTTGGTTCAGGTGCTTTTCTAGATCTACTTACAGTAACCAATTTGCTTCAAACTTGTATTTCAGGGCCTTTTAATTCTTAGATGATTGCATTTCATAGCCCTCTGCCCAACTTTTGTCTATAAAATAATTTCTATTTCTTCTTCCTAAATGATCATAAAGACTGAAAGTTCTGGTATAATATTAGATGAAAACTGATCCCTGATTTTTGAGGAATCAAAAATCATTAATTTTATAATGATACAATTTAAAGGTATCATTTCTTTGTCCCTTATAAGCTTTGCTTTGAGTTTCTGGCTAAATTCACCTAAGCTAATATTTTTTAAACATTTTTTATTATCTCTGCTCATACAAACTTAATAGGTACACCGGTTCCCTCCCTCCCTCCTCCTCCCCCCGACCTCTCTGCTCACCCTCCCCTCACCCCTCTCTCCCCCACCCCCCAGTGCCTCCCTTCCCCCAATCCCCGGAGAATCCTTTAATGTGCATGCCAAACTCTCCTCTGGGTCCTCCTCTCCGATGACGTACAAGGACCCAGCGGCATTTCTCTGAACCCTTTCCTTTGTTCTCCTTAAGCATAGGAACACTATTTTGGCTGTCACTCCCTTGTCTCCAAGGATCTTGGTGCTTTTAGCAAATGCTAGACTTTGTGAGGTCAATAGTGTGTTGGACATTGTGCAGGGCATGCAAAGTCCACTAAGTTAATATTGTTTGAATATGGCTGGAAAAAAGTCAAGAAGACAAAAAATGAACTGTCATAATTTTTTATATTATTTCAGTAGTTTGGGGAGAATTCTGTCACATATATCCATGGAGAACATTTTCATCGAAATTTAATAGAAACATGAAGAATATTATTTTCTGTTTTTAGTCTAATCATATTTATAAAATATATTTTACATATATCTAGTTAACTAAATGCTTCTGCAAGAAAGAGTCCTAGCATTCATTTGTTATGTAAATAACAAGTCCACTACATGATGTTTCTCTTTGGTCCTTAGCATAGCAAATTGAGTGAGGCTCCAGTCTTATTGTAAATTTTATTGCATTTGACCAAATGACCAACATTTATATTCATGATATACTGTTCTCTGGAAAAACTGGTATAACATCTCAATGCTTAATGATTGAAAAAGTCTGTCTATGATCTCATCCATGGGTGAAATTTTAGTAGACTTGTTTATCCTTAATTATGTACTTCTTGTATTTCTGTCTTTCAGATTTGGAGCATCCACTAATTGCTAAGAGACATAAGTCAGAAAAGACTGTATCAATAAAGTTGAATCTTGAAAGATATCCTGCTAAAATGGCTTTAGATCTAAGAATATCCTCCAAATCTCAGTCATCTCCAAATAATTGTGAATCAGAAAACACTGAACCAACCCAAGTTTCTGCAATAAACTTGGGAGAAATTTCTGTATGTTCAAGTGCTCAGCCCAGCACATATCAGCATGGCAATGTCTCCTGTGCAAAGCAGGAGCTTAAGAGACTTCATGAGATGTTCACTTCATGGTTGCAGCCTGAGAAGCACAGCAAGGAGGAAATGATTTCCCAGTTGGTCATGGAGCAGTTCCTTATGACTGGATGCTACAAGGATCAGTCACATGTGAAGGAGATGTGGGACGCCTGTGGCAGACACATAGAGAAATTCATGGATAAGTTGACTGATGATTGCTTGAAGCCTCCTGTTTTAGTGAGTACAGGGACTGATGTGGGGAGGGAGATGAAGGAAAACAAAGGAAGCTGCATAGGCAGATAAAAAATGTCAGGAAATAGAGAAAAAATGTCAGTAGGCACATTAAATTGTCCCAACAATTTAAATAAGTTAGGAAAATGAACAGCCAGTATAGAAACATTGTATTTGGATGAAATTTTAGACAATCAGATTTTCCAGAAAGACACTGAAAATTGTGAAAATATGCAATAATATATTCTGGTAAATGGATATTTTTCTATAGCATAAAAAATAAAATGAGGAAATAATGAGAACACTACAAAAAAACAGAAGCATTGTGTTTCAATGCTAGGTAGTCATGTCCCTAGGTAAGACTGACTTGTGGTCATAATATATGTATTGGATACATTCAACTTAGTTATCAATCTCCTTATTTTTGGTCATTTCATGTGTGCTAATTAATTATTCAGAGAAGCAAGCCAATTCTTAGCCAAAAGGACAAGAAGATACAAATATATACAAATAGAATCACATTTAATATGCTATGAAAATGCTATTTTCATCATTTGATGAAAATGCTTGTGACAGAAATTCATGTGGATCTAACCTTACATTTTCTGTAGTGGATATTCTAAACACTTCCAAACAGTGTGGATAATGATTTGGTACATCAAAACATTTAGTGAATATTGAGATGAATATCAAAAGAGACAGGCATAGATAGAAGGACATATATATTCCTGTCAAACAGCAGATTCCATTATAACAGTAATCTGTCTTTGTTCACAGGTCCATGTCCACATAGAGGGACAAGAAGCTCTCTTCTCTGAGAATATGCCCTTAAAAGAAGTGATTAAACATTTCCAAAAACAGTGCTCTGCAAAAACTCCAATAACTGAGACCACTAAGACATTGCTTCAAATGTGTCAGGATCGTTCCATGGGAACAGGTGAGTCAGGTGGCTCTGCACACCAAAGGGATGTTCCGTGGGGATGACTTCCTAGACAATGTCTCATAGATTGTTTTATTTCCACAGGAGATAAAGATAAACAGAATGGATACAACAGAGATCATGCAACAGAGGAAGGAAACAATACTTTTCTTAATGAAGGAAATCACAAAGCTTCCCTAGTAATCATCCAGCAGGAGAATCATCCTATGTTAATAAACTCTGGAGTTTCAAAAGGAAAGACATACAATTCCAAAAGACCAAGACAAAGTACCCACAGTTCTGAAGAAAGGTCACAAAAGAGGCATGTTCATCAAGATATTCCTGAGGAAGGAGAGTCAGGTTTGCTGCCCAGTGCAGATGAGCATTCTTCTGGGCCTGCCTTAACTTCACAGAGGAATGAGGGAAACTTCCCAGGCAAGCAATGCCAGACAAGATTGCTCAGAGAACAAAAACTAAACAAATGTGAAGAATGTTCCAAGACCTTTAGATACCCATACAAATTGGTAATCTATCAGAAAACAAATAGAAATGAGAGGTCATTTGTTTGTGACAATTGTCACAAAGGCTTTTTTCGGCCTTCAGATCTGCATGCTAACCCGGTCATTCACAAAGGAGAGAAGCCTTTCACCTGCAGCACATGTGCCATGTCCTTCAGGCATAAGAGAAACCTCAAGGCTCACGAGAGGATCCATACAGGAGAGAAACACTATACTTGTCCATGTTGTACTCAAAGCTACTGTCACTGGTCCACATACAACCGTCACTTGAGGGTTCAGCACAAAGGAGCATGACAAGCATCCCTTCCTGAATAGTCTACCATAGCTTCTGTCTCAATACAATATCTTTGGACAAATGTGTATATATTGCCTTCTGAAAACTCAGTCATGGAGTCCATGCCACATGTCACACTTTGGCCCAGGTGTCAACTTCATGGTTGAGGGTTCATTAGCAGATAATAAGTACTTGAGTTAAGCCCACAGAAAACTAACAAGAGATTGCCCAGTTTTGGGATAAGGAACAGCCTATAACGAGTGGAAGTAGGTCCTAGACAAATGAAAAAAAATACAGTAAACTGGTTGAGGAAGTTGGCATCCTTGTGTATACTTGGACAGACATGCTGATCTGGCAAGTACGGATCGTCCCTCTTTCAGCCATTATGTGGAGAAGATATGGCCAGTTCCCTTGGCCCTTGGTGTTGGAGTGGACTCTCCAGCCAAGCTGGACTAAGAACCATAACCAGATTGTCATAAGAAAATAAATGTGTCTGGGATACTTCACTCAATATCGTTGTTTCTAATTCCATCCATTTCCCAGCAAATTTCATTAATTCATCATTTTTGATGGCTGAGTAGTACTCCATTGTATAAATGTACCACATTTTCCTTATCCACTCGTCAACTGTTGGAATTTGGGTTAATTCCATGACTTTGCTATTGTGAACAGTGCTGCTATGAACATGGTCGTGCTTGTGCTATCTAGGTGAATTTTTGCTGTATGGGGGGTTATTCCCAAAAGTGGTATATCAGGGTCATATGGCATTTCAATCTTTAACTTCTTTAAGAATTGTTAGATGGCTCGCCAGAGTGGTTGTATGAGCCTGCATTCCCACCAGCAATGTAGGAGAGTTCCCCTCTCTCCACATTCCCTCCATCATTTGGTGTTGTTTGTATTGTGGATTTTTGCCATCCTGACCGGGGTGAGATAATATCTCAGGGAGGTTTTGATTTGCATTTCCCTGATGACGAAGGATGTGGATCATTTTTTATGATATTTGTTAGACAAGAGCACAAGGATGAGGAGAAGTAATGATATGCAAGATACTCCACACGTTAGGTCAGAAGAAATCATAATAGGACTTTGCATGACCTGCACAATGACCAACACATTATTGACTTCTCAAAGTCTAGCATGGCACTACGATCCTTAGAAGCTAGGGATTAACAGCCACAATAGTGTTGCTATACTTATGGGAAACACAGGAAAGAGTTCTAGGAAATGCCATTGAATCCTTACAACTCATCAGAGAGGAAGGCCCAGAGGAAAGTTTGACATACACATTAAAGGATGCTACAGGGATGCGGAAGAGGAGACTGGGAGATAGGGAGGGAGGGGGGGAAGGAAGGGCAAAAGGGGGAGGGAGATAAGGAGTTCAGGGAGGGGGTGGAGGGAGGAAGGGGACCTGTGTACCTATTAATTTTGTATGAGCTGAAATAAATAAATAAAAGAAAATAAATGCCTTGTTTCTTGAAATCATTTGATTATGATTTTTATCAGCAACCATGCAGTAAAAATTGCTACAGAATTTGGTACTAGTCGTGGATTGTTGCTGATAAATCTGGCTATGTGGTTTTCGTGGACTCTAAACACTTTTGTTGGAGAAATCCGAGAATGTCCGAAGACCTTCATGAATGCAAAAAAGTTTGAACACAGTTTAATGAGCCATTTGGAGAAAGAAAATGTTAGTGGGTTGTGAATTTTTGGGGACCAGTATGTGATGATGGGAAAAAGGACTTTGTCAATGTTGAATTTAAAGATGATGGACTAGAGGAGAGTTTTGTTGGTAGCATTGAAGTTTTGGATGTCGACAGGGCAGACAGAAAAGCAGCTGTGGCTGTTGAAATAGTGAATGTCATCAAAGGAAAACCTAGTGCATTGCTCTGGGATAGTGAAAGAAATGAATACCACCGGGTGGAGGAAAGGAGGGGACAGGTGTACCTGTTAAGTTTGCATGATCAGAAATTTAAAAAAAAAGAAATGAATACCACCATATGGAGATTCTATGGCTTGAAAATCCAGATTCCTTTAGGGGTCAAAAGTCCAACCTAAAGCCATTTCTTGCCCTTCAACAGTTTTGGCTGCCTAAAAAAAAAGAGGATTTTGTAGAGGGAGCATGCAAAAGTTGGCACAGCTATGGTTCATGTAGACTAACTTGTTTCAGCGTTTCTGAGGAATGTGTCAGCATCCCTCAGGTGGTGCTGGTTTTGGTAAACAATTTAGGGATTCGTGGAGAACAGAAGAACCTTGACACCAAGTAGCAGCTGTGGAGTTCCTGCAAGGGAAGGCAAAGCTTTTAATTGCAGAGGTGAAGCCAGAGTGTTGTTGGAAGTGCCAGAACCATGGGATGTGTACTGAGGATAACAATGAGGGAGATTCACCCTGGTCCAGAAAAACTTTCCTTCTACAACTGTGAATTGGAAAGATGGACTGGAATTGCCTAGAATCTGTGAGCCACCATGAACAACAGAAAATAGATGCAGTATTTGATTTGCTGGACTTGATTCTAATATTTTCTTATTATATCAACATATTTTCATTTTAATTTTTATGTGTGCTTCGGTGTTTATTTTATTTGATACAATATTATATTTAATAGTTTAAAATGTTGGAACTGATCTTGTAATGATACAACATTGTAAATTTTGTCTGAAAAATTTTTAAAGTTTTGGAATTAATAAAATTAAATGTAGTTATAAGATCAATTTGACATCTGTGGGGACAAGGATTGAAGGTTACAATTTCAAAATTGATATGTTCCTTGTCAAGTAGACAAAGAGTGAGGGTCATAGTTAGGCACCAGTGTTCACTTGATAGTTGAGGGTTCAAGCTCTAGATAATTAGTAGTGAGATAAGTCCAGCTCAAACTTACAAGAAATTGTCTAGTGGGAAAGGCCTGGTTCATGATGGGTGAAATTAGGCTCTGGACAGGTAAATAAAATACAGAAATCTAGTTGAGGAAAATGTTGGTTGAGGAAGTTGGCATCCTTGTGTATACTTGTCCAGACATGCTGGTCTGGCAAGTAAGGATTGTCCTTTCTTATCTTCTATGTGGAGATAGTGTAGCCAGTTCCCTAGGCCCTTGGTGTTTCAGTGGGCTATCCAGCCAAGCTGGAATAAGAATTGTAACCAGATTTATCATGACAATAAATCCTTTGTTTCCTTAAATCATTTGATGGTGATTTTATCAGCAACCGTGCAGGTGAACTGCAACACCATGGCATGACCTAACAATGATGCTACTGTGCTCAATCCCCAAAGCCTTCCACCACATCATTCATTATTTTATATTTCATTACCATTCTATTGTTTATTCATTTTTTGGTCTTGGCAGTGCATTAGAGAACCCCACACTCCAACATTGAGCCACATGCCACGCCCTGTCATGCCCTCTTAATCTCTCATTTTCCCAAAGTCTTCTCATAAGTCCTTCGAAATATTACATTTTCTCAACATAAAATATGTTTCAAATCACTGTATTCCCACTTTCACTTTGAGATGATACTCTTTGTGAAAACCTAAGAGAAACCATGTCTTGACAAAGTGTTGGTTTTGTTTTCTGCTACTTTGAGAATCAATAAATCTATGAAAATAAATGCTATCACAAGTTTTATCCACTTTAATTTGTTGATCAATGTTGGCTTTAACAATATCAAACATGTGTGTTTTGTCTTAGTATTTAAAAAAAAAAAAACTAGCATTGAGTAAGGTGAACACTCAGTCCTCACTGGGTGTGGATGACATTCTTTAATGTATACATGAAATTCATAGGAACTGTGATTTATGGTTAATGTAGACTTTTCTCCTACTCATTGTTTGTTGGTGATTATGAATGAGAGATATGTGGGGTTTTTTCAGGTTATGTGCTGTTCTGCAATATTTGTCAGATTTGGCAATAGTTTGCTAGGACTCAATACGGTTCCTTCACACTCTGGAACCATGACCTCTCAGTTAGCTTTAATGTTGCCCCTAAATTGTTTCTATAGAAGAAAAATCAGTTAGAAAAAAATAACTGAATTAAAATGGAGTTACACATCCAGCTTTGGAGAAACATACTATTCTACTGGGCATCTTGTTTATAATTTTTAATAAATTTAATAAATTTAATTAATAAATTTTTTAAATAATTTTTAATAAATTCCTGCTTGCTTTATCCTTCCCTTCTCTCCATCTCTCATTCCATCCCACTCTTCACCTCCCTACGTAGGTCCAGTCTATTCCCTCCTATTCGCCTGTATTTTGCTTCTATGGGTCCTAGGGTTCCCTCTATTTCATCTATAATAATGGGGGTTCAGGTTTCTGTGGCAGACCAAGGGGCCCTTCCTTTGGCAGCCCACTGATATGGATACTCCCCTACCTCTGTCTCACCCCTCGCCTCTAAGGATCCTACTCCCTGAAACTATTTCTCCTGAGATCTACACAAGTCCAAGGGGGCATGCCAACATGTACACCACTGTGAAATTCTGATGAATTCAAATCCCATTGCCATGAATTCCTGGCTGTGCCTTCCCTATCTTGAGTGGAGTGAACTGTCTGGCAATGGACTTCTCCATCTTTAGGTTCTTTCAGTCTTACCCTCTTCTACAAAATTCCCTAAGCCTCCAGATAGGGAGAGATTTAGCTGGCATGGTTCCAGGTGAACATTGAAAGGTTGCTAGTATTCTGCATTCAGGTTGTTTGTTGTTGTCCATTTTGCTATTCTTACACTTCACAAGGGTGCATCCTAAATAGTGTTGAGATCCTCTCCTATCCAACAATAAAGAAACTGTTAGAGAGAGGACTTTACATAATAAAATGACTGAAGGAGTGGTAAGATTGGGAGTATGGCACAGCAGTGGCTGGAATCAAATATCCCAGGACATCTCCGGGACATCATCCATTTGTCTACTAATCACTAACCCTCCCCCTGCCCTAGGATGGGGAACACATATCCAGTGCTTCAAACTACTCCAAGCAACAGAGGTTAAGAAAGAGATTGACCATGGGTTAGATCAAATAACTCACTAATCATGGGACTTTCTTCACAGTGACATTATTTCTCTATTAAACTTTGTTCCTTAGTCTTTACTCTCCTTGGGACTTCTTTCCCATAGCTTCCTGTTTTGATCCTTCAAGGTTGTAACGGGTAATAAAAAGATTTTCCTATGAATATATCATTATGAGGACTTGGAATTAGATATCACTTCTAAGGAAGAACATGAAGCATCTGGTTTTCTGTGCTTGGGATACTTCACTCAATATGATTCTTCCAGCTCCATCCATTTAGCAGAAAATTTTTATTAATTTATTAAGGATGGCTGTGTAGTAATTCCATTGCCGATATGAGCCCCATTTCTATTAGAAACAGAATCTATAGCATGTAATATATAAATAAGTTTATTAAAATAACTTACAATAAAAAATAGTGTCCTTCAAAGTAGCCACCCGCAGCCACCTCGCTCTTGACCAGAATGTTCCACAAAGTCAAAAGATCCCAAGAAGGTCTCACACCTTTGCTTCTCTAGAGGCTGGGTTCCATTCTTAGAGAAGAACAGCTGGGCTCTGATGTCAGTGAGGAATAATGAACAGCAAGGCCTAGACACCAGGCAGCAGGAACAGCAACAATGTAGTGGAAAAGACGAAGCTCTGAAGACAAGTTGGCAGCAGCAGCAACATAAAGGCCATGATGCTCTAAAAGTAAACAACACTTGCAGAGTGGACTCCACAGAAGTGGACACAAGATAAGAAAAGAGCAAGTCCCTCCTTCTTGCACCTCCTATTTTCTGGTCCACCACTGGAAAGTAGCACTCACTATAGGCTGAATTTTCCAATCAAATACCTGCAGACTTGTTCAGGGGCCATTCCAATCATTAACCCTCCACAGCTGTGCCCCCAAACAGTCTGCAACAGTCACATTGAAACCAAAATGCAGCCATAATAGAATCACACCCCTAGACCCTGACAAGTGAATTCCAGGAAAGCTTCGATTGTATTTCTGAACCACATCTGCAGTTCTGTCCTGTTCTCTTTTTTTTAATTTTTTAACATTTTTTATTATTATTTCTGCTCATACAAACTTAATAGGTAGACCAGTTCCCTCCCCCCTCCTCCTCCCCCCCAATCCCCTGCTCCCCCTCCCTCCCTCCCCATCTCCCAGTACCTCCCACCCAATTCCCAGAGAGTCCTTTATTGTGTATGCCTAACTCTCCTCTGGGTCCTCCTCTCCGATGAGGTACAAGGACTCAGGGGCATTTCCCTGAACCCTTTCCTGTGTTCCCCTTAAGCATAGGAACACTACTGTGGCTGCCAATCCCTTGCCTTTAAGGATCTTGGTGTCTTTAGCTGATGCTAGACTTTGTGAGGTCAATAGTGTGTTGGACATTGCGCAGGGCATGCAAAGTCCTATTATGATTGCTTCAGCCCTAACTAATGTGGAGACTCTTCAAATCATTGCTCCTCCCATCCTTTTGCTCTTACAATCTTACCGCCCCCTCTCTATAATAGCTGAGAAATGTTTTTGGCTCCTGTTATTTTCTGGGTTTTGTGGTTTTGTGTGTGTGTTTCTTTTTAGGAATTTGTGTTGGTATTATTTTTGCCTTTTATCCTTTCAGATTTGTCCTTTTTTTCAAGCATGAGTGTCTTTTCTAGCTTCTTTTCTAGGCATGGTTTTGTTCATATAAGCCTTCAGTGTATCCTTATGGTGGAAGATTACTTTTTCATCCTTAATCATTGACTAACAGTTTTGATGAGTATATGACTTTGGGTTGGCATTTGTGCTCAGTCATGACTTGAAGTATGTCTTTCCAATCTTTCTGGATTTTACTGTTTCCATTGAAATATCACCTATTATTTTAATAGGCTTACCTTTAAATGCGATTTTCCTTTCTTTCTTTTGATGTTTCAGCACATTGTTTTTTGTTATATAAAGGTGTTGTTTTGACTATAATTTTCATCGTGAATTTCTGTTTTGGTCATATCTGAATGATATGACATGATATGCCTCTTTCCTAAGATGTGGAAATTTTTCATTAATGATAATTAATTGTGTGAAAATTTTTTTTCTGGAGAGTCTTTATGCTTTTCTTCTTCTGGTACTCCATGAATGTACAGGTTTGGGAGTCCCATAACCATTAAATATTCCCCTCACATAATTTTTTGGCTTTTTTAACCTCTTTGATTGAACAAATTTATTCAGCCATCTTCTCCTCTAGTTCTAATATCATTTTTCTCCTTCATTAGTTCTGTGGGGTGAGATTTTCTGTTGAAATTTTGGATTATAGCTGGCTTATGTTTAATTTCAAGCTTAGTCTCTTCTAGAGTTTTTTTTAACATTTTTTATTATTATTTCCACTCATACAAACTTAATAGATACACCGGTTCCCTCCCTCCCTCCTCCTCCCCCCAATCCCCCTGCTTCCCCTACCCTTACCCTTCCCTCCCCATCCCACAGTGCCTCCCCCCCAATCCCCGGAGAATCCTTAAATGTGCATGCCAGACTCTCCTCTGGGCCCTCCTCTCCGATGACGTACAAGGACCGAGTAGCATTTCCCTGAACCCTTTTCTGTGTCCCCCTAAATCATAGGAAAACTACTGTGGCTGTGAATTCCTGGCCTCCAAGGATCTTGGTGCCTTTAGGAAATGCTAGACTATGTGGGGTCAATAGTGTGTTGGACATTCCACAGGGCATGCAAAGTCCAATTATGATTGCTTCGGCCCTAACTTGTGTGAAGTATCTTGCATATCATTGCTCCTTCCATCCTTGTGCTCTTACAATCTTACCGCCCCCTCTTCCGCAAATTTCCTTGAGCTTCAGGATGGAGAGAGATTACTCTGGACTAGTTCTAGGTGGTTGATATAGAGTCTCTGAAGTTCTGGATTATGGTTTGTTGATTTTCTTTTCTTTAGTTTTGCTGCTCCTGCAATGCCCTTCACTCCATCCTGTAGGATACTGCATGTCACCCCCGGGCTAGAGATAAAAAGCTGTTAAACTGGAGTCTTGTGATAAGAGTATATTCAAAGGTAGACATAATAAAAGTAGGAAACCACAGTGAGGGAGGGGTCAATCACCCATTTGCAAAATGGTTACTTTTTATCTGCCAGACTACATGCCCTCCCCTTCTGGTGAGATCATACCCCATCAGTTGTAAATGATCAGGAAGGAAAGTCTGTGAACTTAACCAGATGTCTCATTGCTTTCTTACAGTCCTTGATGGAGACCTATTTTGTCTGCTGTAACAAGGTCCCCTCTCTCCTTGTTTCTGGGGTGGCCCTCCTACCCCATTCCTCCTGTTCATAATCCTTGCAATTACTGTAGGTATTACAGAGATTTACCTTTGAGTGTCTCAAGGTGGGCTTGGTGGGTTTAGTAGTAGGAGTCACCTATTAGGGAGTACATACGGTGCTTAAATTTCTGGGTCTGGGATACTTCACTTAACATAATTGATTCTAATAACATTCATTTCCCAGCAAATTCCAGTAATTCATCATTTTTGATAGCTGAGTAGTACTCCATTGTATATATGTGCCACATTTTCCTAATCCACTCATCAAATGTTGGACATTTGGGTTGATTCCATGACTCTGCTATTGTAAAGAGTGCTGCTATGAACATGGTCGTGCTTGTGCTATCGAGGTGAATTTTCACTGTATGTGGGGTTATTCCCAGAAGTGGAATAGCAGGGTCAAATGGCATTTCAATCCTTAATTTCTTTAAGAATCTCCAGACAGCTCGCCAGAGTGGCTGTATGAGCCTGCATTCCCACGAGCAATGTAGGAGAGTTCCCCTCTCTCCACATCCTCTCCAGGATTTCTTCTTGTTTGTATTGTAGATTTTTGCCATCCTGACCAGGGTGAGATGATATCTCAGGGAAGTTTTGATTTGCATTTTCCTGATGGCTAAAGAAGTGGAGCATTTTTTCAGATATTTGTTAGACATTTTAATTTCATCCCTGGTAAGATTTCTTTTAAGTTCCAGGGCCCATTTTTTAATTGGGCCATTAGTTTCCTTGGTGTTTAGTTTTCTAAGTTCTTTGTGCACTCTGGATATAGTAGAACTCTATCAGATATATGGTTAGTGAAGATTTTCTCCCATTCTGTGGGTTGCCTTTGAGCTAATGTTACAATCTCTTTATCTGAACAGAAGCTCTTTAATTTCACAAGGTCCCAACTGTTAAGAGTTGGTAGCAGTGACTGTGCCATTGGATGTCTATTTAAGAACTGTTGGCCTAGCCCAATCAGCTCAAGGGAATTCCCTACCCTTTCAACTATGGTTTTTATAGTCTCTGGCCTTATATCAAGATCCTTGATCCATTTGGAATTAAGTCTTGTACAAGGTGACAAGTACGGGTCCAGTTTTAATCTTCTACATGTGGAGATCCAGATTTGCCAGCACCATTTGTTGAAGATACTGTTCTTTTTCCATTGCACTTTTTGGGCCCCTTTGTCAAAGACCAAATGGCTGTAATTTTGTGGGCTTATATCTGGGTCTTCAATCCTTATCCATTGATCTGTATGTCTATTTTGGAGCCAGTACCAGGCTGTTTTTACAACTATGGATTTGTAGTATAGACTAAGGTAGTGTGGTGATACCTCCAGCAGTGTTTTTGGTACTCAGGGTTGTCTTTGCTATCCTGGGTCTTTTGTGCCTCCATATGAATTTTGAGATTGTTTGGTCAACTTCTTTAAAGAATTGCTTTGGGGTTTTAATTGGTATAGCATTGAATTTGTATATTGCCTTTGGTAGGATGGTCATTTTTACGATGTTGATTCTGCCAATCCAGGAACATGGGAGGTCTTTCCATCTTCTGGTGTCTTCTGAAATTTCTTTCTTGAGGGTTTTAAAGTTTTCATTATAAAGGTATTTTACCTCCTTGGTTAGGTTTATACCAAGGTATTTCATTTTGGTAGGGGCTATAGTAAATGGGATTGAGTCTCTCAGGGATTTTTCACTTCTTTCATTCTGGGCATATAGAAAAGCCACTGATTTTTGTACGTTTATTTCGTATCCTGCTACCCTGCTGAACTTCTCAATTAGTTCCAGGAGTTTCCTGATGGAGTTTTCGGGATCATTCAGATATAAGATCATGTCATTTGCAAATAGGGATAGCTTGACTTCTTCCTTGCCGATTTGAATCCCTTTTATGTCCCTTTCATGTCTTATGACTTCAGCTAAGACTTCAAGTACAATATTGAATAGAAGTGGTGAGAGTGGACAGCCTTGTCGAGTTCCTGATCAAAGTGGGAATGCTTCCAGTTTTTCCCCATTGAACATAATCCTTCCTGTGGGTTTGTTGTATATAGCTTTTATTATATTGATAAAGGTTCCTTCCATTCCTATTGTCTCTAGCGTTTCGATCATAAAAGGCTTTTGGATCTTGTCAAAAGCTTTTTCTGCATCTATTAAGAGTATCATGTGGTCTTGGACTTTGGATTGGTTTACATGATGAATTACATATATTGATTTGCGTATGTTGAACCAACCTTGTGTGCCTGGGATAAAGCCTACTTGGTCCACGTGGCTGATCTTTTTGATATGTTTTTGAATCCAATTTGCTAAGACTTTGTTGAGAATCGTTGCATCTGTGTTCATCAGAGAGATCGGCCTATAGTTTTCTTTTTAAGTGAATCTTTCTTAGATTTTGGGATTAAAACGATATTAGCTTCATAGAAGGAATTTGGTAGTCTTCCTTCCTTTGCTATTTGATGGAACAGTTTAAGGAGTATTGGTTTTATTAACTGCTTAAATGTCTGGTAGAAATCTGTGCTGAATCCATCTGGTCCAGGACATTTTTTGGTGGGAAGAGTCAAGATTACTTCCTCAATTTCCTTATATGTTATAGGACTATTTAAATAATTCACAACTAAGGTTCGGTACGGTAATACCTCCAGCAGTGTTTTTGTTACTCAGGATTGTCTTTGCTATCCTGGGTCTTTTGTGCCTCCATATGAATTTTGACATTGTTTGTTCAACTTCTTTAAAGAATTGATTTGGGATTTTAATTGGTATAGCATTGAATTTGTATATTGCCTTTGGTAGGATGGTCATTTTTACGATGTTGATTCTGCCAATCCAGGAACATGGGAGGTCTTTCCACATTCTGGTGTCTTCTGCAATTTCTTTCTTGAGGGTTTTAAAGTTTTCATTGTAAAGGTCTTTTACCTCCTTAGTTAGGTTTATACTAAGGTATTTCATTTTTTTAGGGGCTATAGTGAATGGGATGGTTTCTCTCAAGGCTTTTTCACTTCTTTCATTCTGGGCATATAGGAAGGCCTCTGATTTTTGCACATTTATTTTGTATCCTGCCACCCTGCTGCACTTCTCAATTAGTTCCAGGAGCTTCCTGGTGGAGTTTTTGTCATCACTCAGGTATAAGATCATGTCATCTGCAAATAGGGATAGTTTGACTTCTTCTTTGCCGATTTGAATCCCTCTTATGTCCCTTTCTTGTCTTATGGCTTCGGCTAAGACTTCAAGTACAATATTGAATAGAAGTGGTGAGAGTGGACAGCCTTGTCGAGTTCCTGATCAAAGTGGGAATGCTTCCAATTGTTCCCCATTGAGCATAATCCTTGCTGTGGGCTTGTTGTATACAGCTTTTATTATATTGATAAAGGTTCCTTCCATTCCTACTGTCTCTAGCGTTTTGATCATAAAAGGCCATTGGATTTTGTCAAAAGCTTTTTCTGCATCTATCGAGAGTATCATGTGGTCTTGGACTTTGGACTGGTTTACATGATGAATTACATTTATTGATTTGCGTATGTTGAACCAACCTTGTGTGCCGGGGATGAAGCCTACTTGGTCCCCGTGAATAATCTTTTTAATATGTTTTTGAATCCGATTTGCTAAAACTTTGTTGAGAATCTTTGCATCTGTGTTCATCAGAGAGATCGGCCTATAGTTTTCTTTTTTAAGTGAATCTTTATTAGGTTTTGGGATTAAGACGATATTAGCTTCATAGAAGGAATTTGGTAGTGTTCCTTCCTTTGCTATTTTATGAACAGTTTAAGGAGTATTGGTGTTATTAACTCCTTAAATGTCTGGTAGAACTCTGTGCTGAATCCATCTGGTCCAGGATATTTTTTGGTGGGAGGTTTCGAGATTACTTCCTCAATTTCCTTATATGTTATAGGACTATTTAAATAATTCACAACTTCCTGATTCAATTTAGGTAAGTTGTGTTTGCTTAGGAATTCATCCATCTCTTTTGTATTGTCAAATTTCACAGAGTATAAGTTTTTGAAATATGATGTTATAATTCTCTGGATTTCTTAGGTATCAGTAGTGATATCTCCATTTTCATTTCTAATTTTGTTGATTTGGGTTTTCTCTCTCTTGCTTTTGGTTAATTTAGCTAGGGGTGTATCAATCTTGTTGATTTTTTCAAAGAACCAGCTTTTTGACTGGTTGATTTTTTTCTCTCGTTTTCTTAATCTCAATTTCAGATATTTCCCCCCTTATTTTGCTAATCTCCTCTCTTTGACTACTTTTAGGATCAGATTGCTCTAGTTTCTCTAAAGCTTTAAGCTGCATTGTTAAGTTATTTATTTCTGATGTTTCCATTTTTCTGATGTAGGCATTAAGAGCTATGGACTTACCTCTTAGAACAGCTTTCATTTTGTCCCAGAGATTTTGGTAAGTTGTATTTTCATTATTGTTCGCTTTCAGGAAATCTTGAATTTCCTTTTTAATTTCTTCCTGAATCCAGTTCTCATTCAGCATTATAGTGTTAAGTTTCCAGGAGTTAGTGTATTTTCTGTCGTTTGTTGTTTTGTGGATGTCAAGCTTTAGGCCGTGGTGATCTGATAGGGCACAGGCTAGAATTTCACTTTCCTGTATATGTGGAGATTTGTTTTGTTGCCCAATATGTGATCTATTTTGGAGAAAGTTCCATGTGCTGCTGAGAAAAATGTGTATTCTTTGGTGCGTGGATGAAAAGTTCAATAGAGATCTGTAAGGTCCATTTCTTTAAGGGTTTGATTAAGTTCCAAAGTATCTCGGTTAAGCTTTTGACCTGTTGATCTATCCCATGTTGAGAAGGTGTTGTTGAAGTCCCCACGAATTATTGTTTGGGGCTGATTTCTTCCTTTAGACGCTGTAGGATTTTCTTAATGAATGTGGAGGGGCCCGTATTGGGTACATATATGTTCAGTATTGTGAAGTCTTCCTGGTGAAGTGTATCTGTGACTAAAATGTAGTATCCATCTGTGTCTCTTATGATTTTTTTTGGTTTGAAGTCCACTTTGTCCGACAGCATAATGGCTACCCCTGCCTGTTTCCTGGTTCCATTAGCTTGCAGTATTTTGGACCAGCCTTTCAGTTTTAGGATGTGCCTATCTTTTGTGGTGAGATGAGTTTCCTGAAGGCAGCAGATTGATGGGTTATGATTTTTAATCCAAGTTTGCAATCTGTGTCTCTTAATCGGTGAGTTAATACCATTGACATTTAAATTATAATGTAGAAATTATTTTTATTTCTGGACATTTTTTATGTTTAGTGAATTTTGTAAGCTTGTTATTTTACATCTATGTTTTTGTAGTATTATACTACTCTTCTCTCTTCCTGGATACGGTTGTTTTTTTCTTCAAGTTTGCGTATCATTTCTTGCATTTTTTGAAGGCCTGGTTTGGTAGACATGTATCCCTTCAAGTTGTCTTTGTGCTGGAAAACTTTTCGTTCTCCCTCAATCATGACAGATAGTTTTGCCGGGTATATCAGTCTGGGTTGGCATTTTTGCTCATTTAATACATGAAGTACATCTTTCCAAACTCTTCTTGCTTTTACTGTTTCCATTGAGTAGTCACTTGTTATTTTAATAGGTTTGCCTTTAAAAGTGACTTGCTTTTTTTCTCTTGAAGCTCTCAGCACCTTTTCGTTGTCTTGAATGTGGAGTGTTTTGACTATTATTTGCCGTGGCGATTTTCTATTTTGGTCAGATTCTTGCTCTGGTATTCCATTAATGCGCATGTTAGGCTTCTTCAGGGTGTCCCATATCTCTTGAATGTTCCTCTCAAGTACCTTTTTGGCTTTAACTACCTCTTCCATTGAGCTGGTTAGTTCTCCCACTTTGTCTTCAAGATCTGAAATTCTGTTTTCTGCTTCATTAGTTCTGCTGATAAGACTCTCTGTTGAGTTTTGGGCTGATGATAACTTGTCTTTTAGTTCAATTTTAAACTCTGCCTGAGATTGTTTTAACTGCTCTATGCCTATTTTTGTTTCTTGAACTGTTTTTCTCAACTCCTCCAAATGCCTGTTGTGTTCCCGTTCAAAATGGTTGATGCGGTTGTTAATTCCTCTTGGATTTCCTTTTTCATCGTATTAATCATGGTAATGATCATACTTTGAAAGTTGTTGTCTTGGGTCTGGCTTTCTTGGCTATTTTCTGTGAATTTGTTCTGGTTGGAATCCAGTCCTTAAGGGGTTGATTCTTTCAGTGGGATATTGGTCTCCTTGGGTTTTGTTTCTCATGTATCTGCAGTTTGACTTGGGCATTGTTGTTTTGTCTTCTAGGGCTTTTCAGTTTTCGTTTTGTCTTCTAGGGCTTTTCAGTTTCTGTGTGTTTTTGACTGAACTGATTTAGTTGGTATTACTACACTTGGGCAGTTGTTACTAGTGCTTGCCTTGGGGTTGGGTATGTTTGTCTTTTGTTATTGTTATTTCCTAGTTGAGGCTATTAGGCTGTTAGTACATCAGTTAAATCAGGTTAAGTAGACATGGGGTGAATATTAGTATGGTAGTGCACTTTTACGATGTAGTATCTTGGTGATATGTGAGAGTAAGTGGTATATTCCCTGGAGTTGTATATGTTTTGGGGGTGGCTGTATGGAAAGGTTAATCTACAG
The DNA here is from genome assembly GCA_023101885.1 of Typhlomys cinereus. Classification (NCBI taxonomy): domain Eukaryota; kingdom Metazoa; phylum Chordata; class Mammalia; order Rodentia; family Platacanthomyidae; genus Typhlomys; species Typhlomys cinereus. Next base: position 3,867,383 of record JALPQD010000118.1, read on the forward strand.
TGATTAATATTAGAAAGGAACAGTAAGGTGAAAAAAAAGGGAGGTTTACTTATCTTTGGGCTGGATGTGAAGAATCTCTCCCATGTGAGAGTATGATTGTAGAGGTTTTCAGATGTATGGCTTTTGACCCTTAGAACTTTGCTTGAGTTTTCTTTGGACTCTATTGAATTCTGAGTAGCAGTGTGTCTTCTGTAGACCACTTGTATGGGTCACCCGTGGGCCAGAGAGGCAGAGGGGCTGATGTTGTTGGCAGAATTCTTCACCTGGGGCCTGGGACTTGGCTTAGTGGCCCTCCCAAGCTCCAGGGATGGAGGAATGTGAGCAAGTCCTGTCCAGTTGGTCGTACAGGCGGGCAGGAGGAAGAAAGGGGCCCGAGGCAGGCCAGGGTGTGGTGCAGGGAGACAGGGCGACCGGGGGGGGGGGGGGGGGGGGGGGGGCTCACTCACCTGGGGATGGCGGTGCCGACAGAGGCGGTGCGGGAGGGAGAAAGGTGTTTGACTCAATTTCAAAAAGCCTCCTTTTTAGTCAAACTCATTGTCTATGCCTCATTGAATCGACCAATGGAACCCATAACAGGGGCACCTGCACAGAAGACTGGTTTATACTGCACAGCAAACCTGGATGTACTTTCACAGGGACATCTTGATAAATTTGCTTCTTTAGTGGCATTTTTGGCTCCTGGAGTGCCTTGTCTTTGTCTTCTTGAATTGTTTCTTTCAGAATCTCCTGAATGATGAAGGAATCAATCTGATTTATTTCCCTAAGATGATGATCATTTTATTCATGGTTCCATGACACCTGTTGTGTCAATATTCTTTTTCTTTACCTCTTGTAGAAATTGGCCATTCTATGATACCATGTCCCAGAACGTTCTCTCCATAGAATATCCCTCTGTTGCACAGTCACCTGACTCACTTGTTGCAATGGGAATATCTTGAGACAGCTGTGAAAGTGTCTTTGCAGTCTCTTCTGGTGAAGTTTTGGCAGATTATTGTTTGTGGAAATGTTTAATGACTTCTTTCAAGGGTATATTTCAGAGAAGAGGGCTTCCTGTCCCACAACATGAAGAATGGAATCTGTTGTGTGGCAAAAAAAAATGTTTTAAAATAACCAGTCCTCCTAATGCTGTCACAGAATCCTGATCTATAAGTTTTTACAGTGTCCATCCTCTTTTCTTTATTGTATTCATGTCAATATTCAAATGGTGTCATGATTCATTTAATTAATATAGACAATATGTTTGGAAATGCTACGCTGCTTTTTCAGGAAAAAAGTCAGTTTTCTCTGAACAACATTTCCTTCAATAGATCAATGCATGTCATTATTTCACGTTTCTTTTCATGTACTATTATGACTTCCCTTCCTTTTTGCTAAAGTGTGGTATATCTTGCATTACTGATTAAAATACCCATCAAGATGGAGCTAAGGATGGTGCAGGAGCAGCAAAACTGAAAAAAAAATCAACAAACCATAATTCAGAACATCAGAGACTCTGCATCAATTACCCAGAACCAGGCCAGCCTAATCCCCATCCCAAAGCTCAGGGAAATTTGCAGAAGAGGGGGTGATAAGATTGTAATAGCCTAAAGATGGAGAAGAGCGACGATATGCAAGATACTCCACACAAGTTAGGGCCGAAGCAATCATAATAGGACTTTGCATGATCTGCTCTATGACCAATATGTCATTGACCCCCTAAAGAAACTACATGGATAACAGGCACTAAGATCCTTAGAGGCAAGGGATTAACAGCCTCAATAGTGTTCCTCTACAAAAGGGGAACACAAAAAAGAGCTATAGGCAATGCTTACACCTCATCAGAGAGAAGGACCCAGAGGGAAGTTTTGACATGCATACTAAAAGATGCTCCAGGAATGGGGAGAGGGGTGGGGGTAGATGGGAGACTGGGAGAAAGAGAGGGGGGGGAAGGAAGGGGACAAGGAGGAAGAGAGCATGGGGATCCAAGGAGGGGTGGAGGGAGGGAGGGGTGAGGGAGGGAGAGGAATGGGGTAATTATCAACTTTGTATG